>JAVSCE010016572.1:0-511935 GCA_032199065.1 Smutsia gigantea
ACCCCTTCATCAGGTCCCCCCCACCAACCCCATTACAGTCACTGTCCATAAGCATAGTGAGAGGCTGTCGAATCACTACTTCTCTTCTATGAGTTGTACAGCCCTCCCCGTGCCCCCCCAACATTGTGTCTGCTAATCGTAATGCCCCTTTTTCCCCCTTGTCCCTCCCTTCCCACCCACCCTCCACAGTCCCTTTCCCTCTGGTAACTATTAGTCCGTTCTTGGGTTCTGTGAGTCTGCTGCTGTTTTGTTCTTTCAGTTTTTTTTTCTTTGCTCTTATGCTCCACATATGATTGAAATCATTTGATACTTGTCTTTTTCCGCTTGGCTTATTTCACTGAGCATAATACCCTCTAGCTCCATCCATGTTGTAGAAAATGGTAGGATTTGTTTTCTTCTTATGGCTGAATAATATTCCATTGTGTATATGTACCACCTCTTCTTTGTCCATTCATCTACTGATGGACACTTAGGTTGCTTCCATTTCTTGGCTATTGTAAATAGTGCTGCGATAAATATAGGGGTGCATCTGTCTTTTTGAAACTGGGCTGCTGCATTCTTAGGGTAAATTCCTAGGAGTGGGATTCCTGGGTCAAATGGTATTTCTATTTTGAGTTTTTTGAGGAACCTCCATACTGCTTTCCACATGGTTGAACTAATTTGCATTCTCACCAGCAGTGTAGGAGGGTTCCCCTTTCTCCACATCCTCACCAACATTTGTTGTTGTTTGTGTTTTGGATATTGGTCATTCTTACTGGTGTGAGGTGATATCTCGTTGTGGTTTTAATTTGCATTTCTCTGATGATTAGCGATGTGGAGCATCTTTTCATGTGCCTGTTGGCCATCTGAATTTCTTCTTTGGAGAAGTGTCTATTCATATCCTCTGCCCATTTCTTAATTGGATTACTTCCTTTTTGTTTGTTGAGGTGCGTGAGTTCTTTATATATTTTGGATGTCAACCCCTTATCTGACAAGTCATTTATGAATATATTCTCCCAAACTGTAGGATGTCTTTTTGTCCTACTGATGGTGTCCTTTGCTGTGCAGAAGCTTTTCAGCCTGATATAGTCCCACTTGTTCATTTTTGCTTTTGTTTCCCTTGCCCAAGGAGATATGTTCATGAAGAAGTCGCTCATGTTTATGTTCAAGATATTTTTGCCTATGTTTTTTCCTAACAGTTTTATGGTTTCATGACTTACATTCAAGTCTTTGATCCATTTTGAGTTTATTTTTGTGTATGGGGTTAGACAGTAATCAAGTGTCATTCTCTTACATGTAGCTGTCCAGTTTTGCCAACACCAGCTGTTAAAGAGGCTGGCATCTCCCCATTGTATATCCATGGCTCCTTTATCATATATTAATTGATTGTATATGTTTGGGTTAATGTCTGGATTTTCTATCTGTTCCACTGGTCTGTGGGTCTGTTCTTGTGCCACTACCAAATTGTCTTAATTACTGTGGCTTTGTAGTAGAGCTTGAAGTCAGGGAGCATAATTCCCCCTGTTTTATTCCTCCTTCTCAGGGTTGTTTTGGCTATTCAGTGTCTTTTGTGGTTCCATATGAATTTTAGAACTATTTCTTCCAGTTCATTGAAGAATGCTATTGGTATTTTGATAGGGATAGTGTTGAATCTGTAGATTGCTTTAGGTAGTATAGCCATTTTGACAATATTTATTCTTCCTAGCCAAGAGCATGGGATGAATTTCCATTTGTTAGTGTCCTCTTTAATTTCTCTTAGGAGTGTCTTGTAGTTTTCAGGGTATAGGTCTTCCTTCATTAGGTTTATTCCTAGGTATTTTATTCTTTTTGATGCAATTGTGAATGGAATTGTTTTTCTGATTTCTCTTTCTGTTAGCTCATCATTAGTGTATAGGAGAACAACAGATTTCTGTGTGTTAATTTTGTATCCTGCAACTTTGCTGAATTAAGATATTCGTTCTAGTACTTTGGGAGCAGAGTCTTTATGGTTTTTTATGTACAATAAAATATGTCATCTGCAAATAGTGACAATTTGACTTCTTCTTTACCAGTCTGGATGCCTTGTATGTCCTTGTTTTGTCTGATTGCTGTGGCTAGGACTTCCAGTACTATGTTGAATAACAGTGGAGAGAGTGGGTGGGCATCTCTGTCTTGTTCCCGATCTTAGATGAAAAGTTTCAGCTTCTCACTGTTAAGTATGATGTTAGCTGTGGGTTTATCATATATGGCCTTTATGATGTTGAGGTACTTGCCCTCTATACACATTTTGTTGAGAGTTTTTATCATGAATGGATGTTGAATTTTGTCAAATGCTTTTTCAGCATCTATGGAGATGATCATGTGGCTTTTGTCCTTCTTTTTGTTAACGTAGTTAATGATGTTGATGGATTTTCGAATGTTGTACCATCCTTGCATCCCTGAGATGAATCCCACTTGATCATAGTATATGATCCTCTTGATGTATTTTTCAATTCGGTTTGCTAATATTTTTTGAATATATTTGCATCTACATTCATCAGGGATGTTCGTCTGTAATTTTCTTTTTTGGTAAGGTCTTTGCCCGATTTTGGTATTAGAGTGATGCTGGCTTCATAGAATGAGTTTGGAAGTATTCCCTCCTCTTCTGTTTTTTGGAAAACTTTAAGGAGAATGGGTATTATTTCTTCTCTATATGCCTGGTAAATTCAGAGGTGAATCCATCTGGCCCAGGGGTTTTGTTCTTGGGTAGTTTTTTGATTACTGATTCAATTTCGTTGCTGGTGATTGGTCTGTTTAGTTTTTCTGTTTCTTGCGTCATCAGTCTTGGAAGGTTGTATTTTTCTAAGAAGTTGTCCATTTTTTCTAGGTTTTCCAGCTTGTTAGCATATAGACTTTCATAGTATTCTCTTATAATTCTTTGTATTTCTGTGGGGTCCATTGTGATTTTTCCTTTCACATTTCTGATTCAATTTATGTGTGTAGATTCTCTTTTTCTCTTAATAAGTCTGGCTAGGGGTTTGTCTATTTTGTTTATTTTCCCAAAGAACCAGCTCTTCGTTTCATTGATTTTTTTATTCTGCTCAATTTTATTTATTTCTTCTCTGATCTTTATTATATCCCTCCTTCTGATGAGTTTGGGCCTCATTTGTTCTTTTTCCAATTTCAATAATTGTGTCTTTATACTATTCATTTGGGATTGTTCTTCCTTCTTTAAATAGGCCTGGATTGCAATATACTTTCCTCTTAGAACTGCCTTTGCTGCGTCCCACAGAAGTTGGGGCTTTGTGCTGTTGTTGTCAATTGTCTCCATATATTGTTTGATCTGTTTTAATTTGGTCATTTATCCATTGATTATTTAGGAGCATGCTTTTAAGTCTCCATGTATTTGTGAGCCTTTTTGTTTTCTTTGTACAATTTATTTCTAGCTTTATACCTTTGTGATCTGAGAAGTTGGTTGGTAGAATTTCAATATTCTTGAAATTACTGAGGTTCTTTTTGTGGCCTAGTATGTGGTCTATTCTGGAAAATGTTCCATGTGCACTTGAGAAGAATGTGTATCCTGTTGCTTTTGGGTGTAGAGTTCTGTAGATGTCTGTTAGGTCCATCTGTTCTAGTGTGTTGTTCAGTGCCTCTGTGTCTTTACTTATTTTCTGTCTGGTTGATCTGTCCTTTGGAGTTAGTGGTGTGTTGAAGTCTACTAAAATGAATGCATTGCTTTCTATTTCCTCCTTTAATTCTTTTAGTATTTGTTTCACAAATGCGGCACTCCTGTGTTGGGTGCATATATATTTAAAATGGTTATATCCTCTTGTTGGACTGACCCCTTTATCATTATGTAATGTCCTTCTTTATCTCTTGCTACTTTCTTCGTTTTGAAGTCTATTTTGTCTGATACAAGTACTGCAACACCTGCTTTTTTCTCCTTGTTGTTTGCATGAAATATCTTTTTCCATCCCTTCACCTTTAGTCTGTGTATATCTTTGGGTTTGAGGTGAGTCTCTTGTAAGCAGCATATAGCTGGGTCTTGCTTTTTTATCCATTGTATTACTCTGTCTTTTTATTGGTGCATTCAGTCCATTTACATTTAGGGTGATTATTGATAGATATGTACTTATTGCCATTGCAGGCTTTAGATTCATGGTTACCAAAGGTTCAAGGGTAGCTTCTTTACTATCTAACAGTCTAACTTAACTTTCTTGTTATGTTATTATAAACGCAGTCTGATGATTCTTTATTTCTCTCCCTTCTTATTCTTCCTCCTCCATTGTTTATTTACTAGGTGTTTTATTCTGTACTCTTTTACGTTTCCTTTGACTGTTTTTGTGGATCATTGATTTTACCTTTTGCCTTTAGTTAGTATTTGGATGGTCTGTTTTCTTTGCTATGATTTTATTTTCTCTGATGACATCTTTTAGCCTTAGAAGTGCTTCCATCTAGAGCAGTCCCTTTAAGATATCCTGTAGAGATGGTTTATGAGGGCAAACTCCCTTAGCTTTCACTTGTCTGGGAATTGTTTAATCCCTCCCTCAAATTTAAATGATAATCGTGCTGGACACAGTATTTTTGGTTCAAGGCCCTTCTGTTTCATTACATTAAATATGTCATGTCATTCTCTTCTGGTCTGCAACGTTTCTGTTGAGAAGTCTGATGATAGTCTGATGGGTTTTTCTTTGTAGGTGATCTTTTTCTCTCTCTAGCTGCCTTTAATACTCTGTCCTTATCCTTGATCTTTGCCATTTTAATTATTATGTGTCTGGTGTTGTCTTCCTTGGGTCCCTTGTGTTTGGAGATCTGTGGGCTTCCATGGTCTAAGAAACTATTTTCTTCCCCAGCTTGGGGAAGTTTTCAGCAATTATTTCTTCAAAGACACTTTCTATCCCTTTAAAGACACTTTCTATCCCTTTTTCTCTCTCTTCTTCCTCTGGTACTCCTATAATGCGAATATTGTTCCGTTTGGATTGGTCACACAGTTCTCTTAATATTCTTTCATTCCTAGAGATCCTTTTATCTCTCTCTGCCTCAGCTTCTCTGTATTCCTGTTCTCTGATTTCTATTCCATTAACAGTCTCTTGCACCTCATCCAGTCTGGTCCTAAGCCCATCAGTCGCTTGTCTGATTTCTGCATTGTCTTTCCTCACTTCCTCCCTTAGCTCTTGCATATTTCTCTGTAGATCCATCAGCATGGTTATGACTTTTATTCTGAATTCTTTTTCTGGAAGATTGTATAAGTCTATCCCATCAGGCCCCTTCTCTGGGGTTGTCTGGCTGATCTTTGTCTGTACCATATTCCTCTGTCTTTTCATGGTGATAGAAGTGGTCGCTGGTAGGTGCCTTGTGTGTTAGCTGGGAGAACAAAATCCCTTCCTGCTTGTTGTTCTCCTTGCCTTTCCCAGGGGCCTGAGCTGTTTTCCAGCGCACCAGGAGGCTGTCTCTGGTATAATCCCCTAAGCTGTCTGTGTGTGGGCTGCCTCAGCTTAGCCTATAGCGCTGCGGGGGTTTGCAGTCTCGTTGGGTGCATTTTGGTCCCCTTGGTGCCTTCTGAACCTGGTTCTGGGGCTTCCCACTTAGCTGCGCACCAGCCGGGAGCTGATTCTGTGAGGTTGCTGTTGGCGGGGCCACTCCTCTGCTGTTCTGCAGCAGCAGCGGCTCCGCCAGACCCTTTGCGGCTCTGGCCGGGTGGGGGGGAATGAATGGTAGGCTGCTGATGTCTGTGGGAACCCTCGGCATGGCTGCTTTGCCTGGCCGCTGGCCAGGGGGTCCGAAATTCCCCAAGACTCCCAGTCTGCTGGGCTGAGTGGACTCGGTTGATTTTGTTCCGCTGTTGGGCCCTTGTCTCTTTAAGACTTTTTAAAAAGGCACACGCTTTTCTTTTGTCCCAGGGAGCTGGCTGAGGGGACACACTTGTTGCCTCTTTCTCGGATCCTGCACTTCTGTTTTTCTCATCTCTGATACACCACGCGATGTGCGTCAGTGGTCCCGTTGCAGATCACCAGGGCTGGTTATATAGCCAACCTGTGCTTCCACTCCCTCCCTGCTCTGATTCTTTCCTCCCGCCGGTGAGCTGGGGTGGGGGATGCTCGGGTCCCACAGGGTCACAGCTTTGTATCTTACCCTCTTCGTGAGACACTGAGTTCTCACAGGTATAGCTGTAGCCTGACTATTGTATTGTATCTTCTGGTCTCTCTTTTAGGAATAGTTGTATTTGTTGTATTTTCACAAATATATATGGTTTTGGGAGATTTCCACTCCCCTGCTCATGCCGCCATCTTCCCAGAAGTCCCTATGGCATGGATTTTTTAGCATCATAGTGCAGAGTATGGCTAGATTTGTGCATACTCCCATTAGTCCCTATGGACATGAACATTCGTTGAAGAACGTGAAAAGTTCAAAGTCCAGGATTGATAGTTTAGGTTGTTAGATTTATCTGCCTCCTATGATGAATGTTTTGACCAAGAGATGCCATTCACTTGAAAGCAGGATGTGTGTGTCCCTGCGTAGACTTGTCTAAGGTAGACAGAGGCAGAGAGTGAGGCTATGCTCTTGTCAAGGCCCAGAAGAGGAGACAAGACTGAAAGACCAAGGACCATATGCTGAAGAGGATCAGAGAGGTCATTTAATCCATCCCCGGAACATCAATCCTTACCTCAGACAAGACCACTCCTACATCACTGAAGACATATGACTGTCAAACCCACACTGAAGATACACCCTCTCTCTGCAACACATTCAGAATCCAATAAACCTGCCAGAAAGTTCTTGCATGCCTCTCCTGTAATCTATTACTTATTTCATGGAAATTAAGAAATTTGTCTTAACATCTACCTCAATAGTATCTCCATTTTCAAAACCTTGAACTGTTGAAGAATTACTTTTTGGCAATCCCCCCTCCACTTTTAAAATTTTGTTATATAACATTTTATGTATACATATATGGGTAAATTGTGAAGAAATAAAATGTACCCAGACATGAACCTACTACCTGACTTAAGACTTATTTCCACTGTAGCCATCTGCATTCTCTTCTCTGAGCCCATTGCTTTGCCCCCGGAGGTAACATTACTCTGAATTTGGGATTTAGCATTCCTTTGCTTTTTTTCCTCTTAGAAAATTTTACCATGTATGTGTATAATCTAGAATGTAGATAATTTATTTTTACTGTTTTAGCTTGATAAAAATTATATTGTAAGTACTAACCCATGTCTTATTTTTATCCTTCAAAGTAATATTTCTAAGATTCATTGATGTTTTGCAATTTTAATTGTTTTGTGATATTCCTTTGTCTGAAAATATCAGAATTTAATCATCTGCTTTTCTGTTGCTGGACATTTCCATTGTTTTCAGTTTTTGTTGCCACTGTTATTATTGTTAGAAACAGTGTCACTATGAAAATTTTGAATTACTCTGTTTCTGGGATAAGATGAGTTTTTCTAGAAAAAAAAATTTTTTAACCATGGTTTAGAGGTCATTATTGTGTCATGAAATAAAATTGAGAGATAACCAGAAAATTTTTTAAAGATGAAACAATTGAATATAAAACATCAAATTAAGAGAATTCATTAAATTTTCAGTGTTTTGTATGTATGTTGTGAATGTACTGGGTGGCAAAGCTGAACATAATATATTGTTTTTCAAGTGGTTATACCAATTTATATACCCAATAGCAGTAGATACTGTTTTCCTGTGTTCCATATCCTTGTTAATGTTTGATACTGCCAGATTTAATTTTTGCCATTTTAGTATGAAATTTGATTAGGTTGTCAATTTTCATTTCCTTGATTGTTGATAAGATTCAGCATTTTTTTCATATGGCTTGTTTGTCACTTAAAACATCTTCAAAAATACTTCTAACATGTTTTGCCCATTTTCTAATAGGTTACCTTTTTTTATTGTCTTGATTCAAGTACTTTAGAAGCCATAGACACTAATGATTTGTTGGTTATTTGTTTGGCAAATATCTTCTTCCATTTTATGATTCTTTTTCATTTTCTTTATGGTCTTTTTTGATGACCGGAGTGTTTAATTTTAACATAGTCATCAATTTTTCTATTTTATGGTTAGTACTTTGGAATATTCTTCAATAAACCTCTCCCCACTCCAAGGATATAAAGTACATTCATACATCTTCTAATGGTTTAAAAGATTTTACTTAAAATGTGATGCGAAGTAGGGATCAAAGGACATTTTATTCTATAAGGATACTAAATTGTCTTAGTACCATTTATTTCACAGACCATTCTTTACTCAATGATTTGCAATATCACTTATTTAATATATCTGGTTACCACATATATAAGGGTCTTACACTGTCTTACTTATTAGACAAGGTATTACTAAATAAGAGCTAAATGTATCTCAATCAGGAAGCTTTTGGCATTTTGGGCAGTGTTATGTGGGGCTTGGTTACATTGGTTACATGGGACGGTCTCACACATTTGCAGGATGCTTATCTTTGGTGAAAAGCATTGTGAGTAAGAAAATCACACGCACTTCTATTTTCTAATACTGTATTGATAACATGACTAATTGAAAACTACTGTATATAGCTTTACAGCAGATGTAGACATCTGGTAAGGCAAGTTTCTCTACCCTTATTTTTCTTTTTAGTTTGTTTTGACTACTCATATCTTTGCTTTCTCTATACATTTTAGAAAAACTGGAAATGCTTCTCAAAACATCCCATTAGAATTTTGATTGGAATTATATTGAATCTATAGTTCCTCGGGCAGAATTGGTATATGATTATATCTTCCTATTCATGGATAATATACATTTATTTGTTTTTTTCTCATGTCTTCAATAAAGTAAGAAAAAATCTATGAAGTACTTGTTTATCTTTTGTTTTTTGTAGTCATAACATTTTTTGCACAATATGATAAATGGGAAAACTTTGTCTTTTGTAGTATATAAATATGCAATTGATTTTCCTATATTAATTTAATATCTAGTCACCTTGCTAAACTCTCATACTAATTCTAATGATTTATGTACATTATTTTAGCTTTTTTATCTGTATTGGCAATCATATTATCTGTGATAGTTCTATTTCTTCTATTCCAGTCCTTTTATGTTTTATTCCCTTTTCTTTTCTTACTGGCTAAGACTTTGTATTAGTTTCCTTGGGCACTCATAAAAAATTACCACAAACTTTGTGGCTTAAAAGAACAAAGTTTATTCTCTCACAGGTCTTGATGTCAGGTAGCTGAAATCAAGGTGTTGGCAATATTGGTTTCTTTTGGAGTATCTGAGGTACAATCTGTTCCATGCCTCTCTCCCCACTTCTGCTGATGGGTAGCAATCCTAGGCATTCCTTGGCTTATAGCTGTGCAACTCCAATCTTCACTACTGTTTCACATGACCTTCCCCTCTGTGTTCACATCTCTGATCTCCCTCTCTTTTGTCTTATAAGGACACCAGTCATTGGATGGAAGGCCTATCTCAAATCCAGGATATTCTCATTTTCAGATATTTAATGCATCTGAAAAACATTATTTCCAAATGAGGTTAAATTCCAGGGTTTAGGATTTGGATGTGTCTTTTGTAGGTGGGGGGGGTCCTTAATTCAACCTATTACAGACCTCCAAGAAAAATCTTGAATAGGAACAGGTTAATATGTTCAAATACTTTAATTTTTAGTTTTTATTTTAATTTTTATGCAGTTTGTGTACATAGACTTATTATTATTTAGACAGACCATGTTTAGATTGCATTTTTTCAATTTATTCAATGACTTTTATTTGCTTCTTACACCTTACTTCTATAGTGGTTTATTTTTTCCCCTTTCTGTGAAATATAACTTATGGAAGTTTTTTTAGTAAACTACTCTTGGGATTAAGCGCTCAGTGTTTTTCTTCCCCTGAAAATGCTTTTATTTTCCTGAAAATATTTATGCTGGGTACAAAATTCTATATTGACAGTTATTTTTTATCCATATCTTAAAAAAATCATTCCATTTTCCTGGCTTCCCATTGCTCCTTTTGAGAGGTTACCTATTGATGTTTCCTTTGTAAGTAATTTCTTTGGGATGCTTCAAAGATCTTCCCTTTGTGTTTGATGTTCTGAAGCTTCACTAAATATGAGTAAATTTCTCATCTATTTTGCTTGTTATAAATTTTTATTTCTCTGGATTTATGTCTCTTGTGGTTCTAGAAAATTAACACTATCATCTCTTTGACTATTGCTTCTCCATTAAAAAACTTGTTCTAATTTTGTCACAGATAATGGTTTTCTGTTTTTTTCTCCATGTTCTTTAAATGCTTTTTTCTATTTTCCTCTTTGTGGTCTCTATGCAAAATTCTATTACTGTCTTTCTTAACTCTCCCAGTTAAGAAAGTTACCTTTTAGATACCCAGTTTAATGTATTTTCCAGTTATTGGATTTTCCTTTTATTTCATTGTTTTATTTTTCCATTTCTAAAAGTTCTACTTGGTTCTTTTTCAAATAATCTAGGTTACTTTTGAGAATACCTGCTTATTTTTAAGTTATATTTTTCTTTCTTTAAATTATTTATATGTAGTTCTATATCTAGTATTTCTAATATCTTAAGTGTTTTGGGAATCTAATCTGCTCTTTATTGTCTCTTTTGATTTTCACTTATGGTAGCTTCTTTTTTATGTCATTGTTATTTTTATTTGTTATTTTGTTTGGTTTTAGTTGTGAGTACATAGCATATAATTCTGTTTCATCTTCTAGTACACTGAAATCTTATACGAATGATTTGTTCTATAAAAATTCTGAGGGTCTAACCAGGAAATGCTTTCATTTAGTGAAAATTTCTGTTTTCATCACTTGTGATCTAGAGCTGCTACCAACAGAAGACCATCTTAAGTGGTCCCGCTACATCTCAGGCTCAGCTCCCCTTTGTTGTGGAACCAGAATCATTTCTGATTCCAGCTGGTATCTGAATTGTTCCCTAGGAGCACATTGCTTTTGCATTACTATTCAGTGTCTTCTTGAAACTTTGTTTTCAGTTCATTTTATTTTTAAAGGATATTTGTTGTAAATTACTGTGGGTGAAACTTGAGAGGTCAAGTACGCCATGTAAAAGAAGCACAGGTTTGGATCTGCTTTATGTCTTTTCACCATCACTATATTTCTTCTTGGTACATTTAATAGCTGAAAGATACACCATATTTCTATTTACCTTCCATTTTACACAGCATAATGATAACTCAGAGTTGGATCTTATTTATTTCACTAAGCATGAGTTAGTAAAGCTGTTACAAGTCATTTAAAATGTGGATCTAAGATTTAGGTTTGTATTCCAAATTTATAGATCAGTTCTATTTATTCATCATCAACTATGACTTCCTTTTTAAAATTAAAGATGTGGCTTCTTAGGACAGCTCTAAAGTTTTCTTGGAAATCATATTATTCTTAAAACAGATTTTGTCAAGTTAAGTTTAAGTGAATCAGAACATACGGATTACACATTCATTAAAACACACACATGGGATGTGAAATGACAGAAAAATGTGTTTGGCAAAGCCCATTTGGCAACTTTCCAAAACCAAAACATTTAAAAACTAGTATTTAATCATTTTCTAAATCTAGAACATAGCCAGATTTTCCAATACCTAGGAATTATATTCTTTGATATATTTATTTTTTATGGCAGAGAATAACTTCTACTAAGTTTAAGTACTCACTTTATAAATGTTCCTAGTAAAATTATGTATATCAGGTCTTCCTTCACTGACTCTTAGTAAACTCAGAAACACAAAGTGAGCAGAGTGACAAAAGACTAAGACCTGATCTGACCTTGTATTTTGTACATTAAAAAAATGCCAGTGTACAAAGACAAGCCATCACATGTGCAAACAACTTAGCAATGATCAAATTCCAAATTTAACTACAATTTTTTTTCTACAATTAATGGACCAAGAAGATCATGGAGCATTAAAAAAAAAACCCTTTGATTATCACTTTAACTTTAAAGAACTAATCATTGTTTCCTGGTATTTGGATTCAAGCCATTATTTGCACATTCATATGAAAACAACACCAGTTGCAAACAGGGCTATTAGACCATGTGAGATCTATTTGGTTGAGGAAATTAGGTTTACTTACCAAGTCCTTAATATGGTTGTGCTAAAACTTGTTCAGGTTCCTTAGGGTATTTACTTCACTTTGACTCTAATGTTATGATCAAAATTGTTCAAATCTAGCATATTGATGGAGAGTTATATTTCCCAAAAAGTATAAAAGTTTCAGTCCTCTATCCATCTCTTTGCAATGAGTACTTAGTCATCTGCAGATTATACTCCCCTTCTTAAATTCACTGAGACTCCTCTTGAGTCTGGGGCTCAGAGGGTATCTTCAGTACCTCTATTCTAGAAAACTGAGGCTGTGGAGTTAACCACTTCTTAAAATCTTTAAAGCCCATCAGAGGACATCTTCTTCAACATTAATAGCAGTTCTTGACTGAATGTCTACTCTGAACAAAGGACTTTATATGCACTGTCCTCATTTTACAGAAACACTAAACTGAAGCTCATGTAGATTAGTAGAGATTCAACCATACATTTCTCCTTCGTTGAGGGGGCCACTCTGCCTGCGTGTCCCCCTTCTTGTTAGATCTTTTGTGTGTTCCCCACTCCCTGGTCCTTGGGTCTCCAAAACTAAGGTAGCCCAGACAGGAGAGATCTAGCTTATTCACAGGAACCTTGAAAGTAATTTTCCAGGAAATCATCCTTAATTCTGATATTCCTTATTGCTTAGTTCATATTGACATAAAATTCACAGAGAAAACTCACATTGCTTTCCTGCCTCTGCCCCCTCCATATCCCAAAATGACCGTCCTGTGACCCTGAGCATTGCGGTGACACATACCTCTGTGTCCCAGGATTCTGCCTCCCAAGATGGCCTCCCAGGATTGGGCCCAGCCCTCCTCAGTCCCTCTGCCCACTGAGTTACTGGTGCATTCCCAGAAACAGACTAAAGTTTGGTTACCCTCCTAAGGTAAATCTCAGTGTCCCATCCTTCCAAAGGAAGTGCTGCCATTTCCAGGTCTCTTCAGTTTTCTCCCTCATGCCACTACACTTCCCCAGTGTCCTGAGGAGCTGAGTACCATGCATGGAGCACCATGTTCTAATTCTCTTCTGAATCATGGGAGCAATTCTAAAACATTTTTAAAAGATCTTCCTTTTAAGTTTTTGGTTTTGTTTTTGAGAGTAAATATAGTAAATGTGGAATGATTCTAAGAAGTGGCTATTACTCTTCAATTACATCTCTGCTATCATTAGTGGGTGTTTTGCCAATGGGTTTCAGCCCTGGGCAAGTTCGCTATGGATTCAATGTGACCAAAGAAATTGACAGCAAAACTGTTCTTGGGGTGAAAGGGTTATACCCAACTTTATTTCCAGGTGGTAGGTCAGTCACTAAAATCCCGTTCACTCAGAGCGAGTCTGTATGCAGCAAGCCGGTCTCTGCCTCTGGGCTCCTCTGTCTGCACAGTCGTCCCGCACAGCCATCCTCTGGGCCTCTGTCCTCGGCGCTGCCACCACTCCAGCCTCTGCTCTGCTTTCCTGCAGCCTTGCAGCCATACCACCGTGTCGTGCCCAGAGCACTGGGCGGAGCTCTTTACATAGAGTCAACAGCCATGTATTGCCCACAGGTGTGCAGTGAGCTAATCAACCAGGTCCAGGTGAGAATCCTGAACACAGGAACTCTCATTTTATCCACACTGGGCAATAATGATTTGTGTATTTTAGCAAGAACTAAGAAATTTATTTGTAGTATAGATCCATACAGATGTGTTGTAACTGTCCTTGGTCCTTAAAATCTTCACAGACGAAAGACACTATTAGGCCCATACTACACATAAAAAAAATGCCATTTCCTTGGAGGCAGAGGCTGCCTTTCCTTTTAGGCAGAGGTTAATTTTGTACATATTAGACATTACAAAAAGGGGAGTTGAATCAGAAATATGTCTTTTTGTTTTACATCATGTTATTTGTATAGATATATAAGCATGAAGCCACTGGACTGAGTACTTTGAAAAAATATGATAGCCCTCTCAGCCACACAGAGGGATGCCAGATATACATTTAGAATATTGTATGTTTGTGTTCATTGATAGTAGCCTCAGATCCTGTACATAGATGTCAATTTTTCAAAAGTATTGCAATTACACTGCAGAAGTTTGTTTGGGCATGAGGTCTCATATGGAAAAACTTGGAAAACACTGCATTACTGTCTTAAAACCTTACTCATAAGGTTTTGAGAACTGTAACCCTCTAGAAATAGAAAACAGGAGCTGGGAATTTTAAAACTAAGTGTATACCAACTACATTTGAGGCCCAAACAGAATCATTTATTCAGAAAGTTCCATATGAAAAGATCACAATTTTTAGACTAGTGAGGGCATTTTGTTCTATTTACTAATCCTCAAATATTAGTTGTTGACATCAGGAAGATGGTAGATGGTATTGACAAATGTTTGTGGCATACTATAAATAGCTAAATTTCTCATGGAGTACAAAAAGAACAGAGCAAATAGTTCAGTTAATTGTGTTCTTTTTAACATAATATGTTTTCCATAAAAGTGTAAAATCATTATTTAAACAAACTAGGTTGACAATCACTCCTAACGTTATTTTACATATTTACATAATGTTAGATTTCAAAACAAGAGTAAAATCTAGTACTTCTGCACCAAATTTCAATGATTCATTACTGAGTAATCTACCTTATTTTCCTAATTATGCTTCTGAGCAAAGTGGCACAAATGATCAAAACCTTATCTTTTCTTCCATCAAACTGGCTCTTGACTCTAATTCCTGATCAGGTGACAGCACACCATTTCTCCCTCTGCTCACTGAGATTCTTTGTTTGCCTAAAAGAGAAATTGGTTTTGGCTTCATGAACATTTCTGCACCACATAGACTGGTTTAGGTTTAAGCTTTCCGCCTCACATGTTCTCATGTGCAGTTGGAGCCCTGCCCGAGGGGCGCATGAAACCACATGAGGTCTAATAATGATCTCTTTCCAGTCAAGAGACAGTAATTTTCTTTCCCTTCACCTTTCTTTTCCCTCAGCCTCCATTTGCTTTAAATCCTGGAGCTGGTATAAAAATTAATTTGCATTGAAATATTTAAGATCACTTTCAGACATTCTAGCAGAATTTCAGTTCTTTTGCAAAAACCCATTTCTTTCTTAGAAGACCTGTATAACTTTTCCAGAGGGCTTAAAAATTGAACTTAAGCCAATAATACTCAATGTTTAGAAGTGACTAGCTTTTTTTTCTATCCCAATCAAGAAATAAAACCTTTCTAGACTCCAGCTTCTAAACTTGATATTTGAAAGTAAGAAATATTGTATTTAGAGATACATTAATTGGGCTATTTTCTGAATCTTTGTCATTCTGATTTTGAAATGTAAGATGCTGCTACCAGTGAGTCAAGAGAATGAGACTTAACACACCTTCTGCTCTGCCTGGCCATCCTGCGGGTCTCCAGCAGTGCACATGGGCCTGGTCGGCTTTCTTAGGCAATTTCCCTGCCTCCATGTGTATTCAAGTGAAAATACAGCTTATCAGAGAAATCTATTCTAATCGCAAGTATCAACATGATTCTTTCTCCTCAGATGAAGTGTCCTGTTTTACTGGGAAGAGAGAAGATAGGAATTAGGATGGGGAAACTCTCCTAATTTTTCACCACAGGCCAAATCCTCAAACCATGTTTTATATCCCACCTATCCCCACCTTCCCAAATAATTAGCTCCTGCTGCTATTACCCATGTCCTATTGGACCATTGCTTCTCCATCTTTACTCAGTCATTTCCCGTATACATACAACACTACTCCATTGACGCTGCCCTTTCCAACACCATGCACGACTCTCATGCGGCCATAGCCAGTGTGCATCCTGCCGTCATCAGCTTCCCCTGCCTCTTAGCACATCCTCTATGACTGAAACACCCCCTGATTTTTGAACACTTCCTGCTTGGATTCCATGGTGACCCACCTTCTTGGTACATTTCCTAAGTCACTAAGTCCTTGCTCCTATATTCTTTGCAAGTGCTTCCTTCAAACAAATCCCTAAAAATTGGTATTCTTTGGGCTAGATTCCAAGCCCACTTCTCTTCTCTCTCTCTCTATTCCCTTCCTAGTGAACTTACCCAGTTCTACTGCTTTCAGTGAAGACTCACAAATATGTATTTCAAACCTTGGATATTTCAAGCTAACTCATCCAGATCAAACATTCAATTCTCCCAGTAAGTCCCGTTTTGCCCAGTGTTTCCTGGTAAATGGTACCATCACGCACTCACTCTCTCAAGCCAGAAACAAAAGAGTTATACCCAATTTCTTCCTTTCCCTCCCCATGTCCTCCACTTCACCCCACACAGCCCATCAGCAAGTCCTAGCAACTGCACCTTCCACTAACCATCACAGGCTCCCTATGCCTCCCTCTGTCCAGGTTTCAGTCATTTCTGGGCAGAATTATTGCAGTTGCTGCTTAGTACACTTACCTGTTTCTACTCTTGCTTGCAATCCTCATGCTGCAGTCACCTAAAATCAAATTTCAGCTAATTCCAGCTAATTCCTAACAGACTTCCCCTGGCTCTCTGATCAGGTCCCCGCACACTTCTGCAGAATTAGCAGTTTCCTCACCTCCCTGCCCAGGCCTCAGACTCACTGATCTTCCTCAGGCCCCTTGGTCACACTGAGATGCACAGTCCAGTGTAAGTGCCACGCACACAGACTACTTCCTGACCATGTGCAAAGCAGCCTGTCCTGTTCAGCTTTAGCTTTACCTATTGTTTGTGTCTTTCATAGCATTGTTCACAATTGCTGGTGACTGTTTTCTACTTACTTTTAATAATTTGCCTCTTTCACTGGCCAAAGTAAGGCTCCTGTGAGCCGTGAGGTCCCTGTGGCCATATATTTCATATACTCTTACATCCCCTTTGCCCAATGCTTAGTAAACAATTACTGAATAAATGAATGCAATACAGGATGCTCATAATAACAGGAATTTTTCCACATGACACATATGATGTAGGCTGCTAATTGGGCTTCTAAATATAGAGCAAATAAATTGTGTAAAATAAACCATGTGAGAAAACGAATATGTCTTGGAGAATGTGAACTTAGCATTCATTTAGCATCTAGGTCCTAATTTATGATCCAAGGGCTGCATTAATGTAGTTTTTTTTAGATTAATTATTTATAGGGCATTGATACGTTCTGTGCCAAAAAAAAGATCTGTGTCAAATAACTTTAATCTATCTGAAGCCACTGCTAGACACAATTCACAAAATCTACATACAGATATTTTTTCACATTTGCTGAAATTGTATTAACCACACCAGATATCACACAACATGGGGAAAGGAAGCACTATTTGAAGAAATTTGTGAATGATTAAAGGGATAGCTGTCTCAGGATCCAGGTGCTAGAGTGAAAATGGATATTTACACCCAAACCTTTAATTCAAGAATTCTGTTAATCATGATATAAGAGGCCTGATTTTCCTACTGACTACATGATCTAGTTTTTATCTCAATTAGATACTTTTTCTATCTTCACTTTATTTTCTTAGACAATCAGAGGAAATTTGTATATTCTCAGATGGAAAAGAGGAATTAGTAGAAAAATTTAATGCACACTTGAATAATAAAGAGAAAATTATATAGAATGAAAAAGAAGAGAATGAACAAAAGTCAGGAGAAAAATATCTAAATCACTTTTTTAATTTGAAACTTTAAAACTGTAGAATGTTTTCTTCAAGTGAATTCTGAATTGTGTATGTATATTGTGTGGATATATACAATGTGAGAGTACACACACACACACACACACACACACATACCTGTAAAAGTGAGGATGATTTGGTTCACATACAAATGGAAGATTAGAATCATGTCCTCTTGATCCCTCTTTACACAGATGGCAGCCTTTGAGGTACTTAATAGAACACCTCAGTCTTTCTCAACCTGGGGACAATTAAGCCCTAATGCTCTAAATTAACCATTATGTATATGTAACGAACTTCTTTCCTATATGCATTTAGTATAGTACCAAATGTGTACCATTTTTCAGAGAATTCAGAAGTAGTCGTTTTCCAGGTTTTGTGGTTCAAATGAGAAAACCTATAAGGCTATGAGTAATTTGAAAACCACTGATATAAGTAGTAGAAGAATATGTTTATATCATTTTGTAGGCTTATCACATACACTGCAATTATTCTGCTCCTCCTCCTTCACTTAACCACTGCAGACATTGCTAATCAATCATGACACTCTTTGCCTCTGTGTCTGGACAATGTCTTCCAATTCCCCTGAACACTCTGCTTTAGGTAGCCATTACCGATCAATCAAAATTAAGATTACAAGATGAAACCAAACTGCCATCCAGATGTGGGAGATATTTAAAGTGATTGAAAAGATGCATGAAGAAGTAAAGATAATATAATCGAATCAAATGTCCAATGAAATGCCTGCCTTCCCTACTTCAAAGATTGTAACTACCAACAAATGTAGATAAAAGCATAAGGCAAATCATACTACCATGGATGATATTATTAGTTATTATATATCATCTAAAAATACATTAATTATTTAGGTTATTTGAGATGTCATTATTCTGTATTTCTTTTAAAATGGTCATATAATTTGGCATACAAATGGGCAGAAAAGAAAAAACAAAAGAAAGCCCAGTTGTGTGCCTATATATAAGGAGAATAACATTATTCTTAGTAACGAAAAAGAGGAGAAAATTAAACTTTTTTAAAATATGAAAATAAAGGTAACCTTTGAGAAAAAGAGATCAGAATTAACATATGCCCTGTGAAGTGTCTGATTCTTCTGTGTATTTGCAGACAATATGAATCCTATGATCTCTTAAACATACATAATGACAGCTCAATAAAGATACAATGAACATCTGTATCCGCTGCCCCCAAAACCTCTTTATTTTGCAGATAGAGTCATATATTTCTCATACTTCTGTAGATCCACTCCTGTCCAGACTCTGGGGATAGACAGGTCAGCTAGGTGAGGAGCTTGTCAATTCAGTACCAGGCAGCCCTGTCCTCTCATATTTTACTCAGTCTTCCTATAGTAATGTCTAGACTTCTTCCCCTGTAGCTTTATTCTAAGCTAGTTCCAATTTCTCTCTCACTGTGTGTGAATTCCTGCTGTGATTCTCTGTCCTAAACCCTAGATCTGTTTTGTTGTGATTGTTTGCTTTTTAGGACTTGGCATGTATCTTGCCTTTTGAGTCCCACCTGAGTTTAAATCTCAGATGGCATAGATGGGTCCTTGTCACGTAGTGTCACACCTGAAATTAATCATTCTCTTGCCAGGATTGAGGATGATGATGAAGATAATTAATAACATGCCATGTATTAAAAGGAGTTTTACATAAGAGTTTCACATGTATTATTGCTAATTGTACAATTCTATAAGTTAAATATAATTATCTCCATTTTAGGGATAAAGAAACCTAAGCTCAAAAGGATTAAATAACTTTTCCAAGGTCTACTGCAGGGAGTTAGCAGAGCTAGATTCAAACCCCGTCCTATTACTCTCTAAGCTTACTCACTCTTTCTAACACAACCCACTGGAACTCTCTGACTGCTGTCCCTTGGCCTTGTGGGTCTACCCATCATTCCTCTATTTGTCTATTTAACAAATATGTACTGAGCAACTATTATGAGTCAGGCAGGATGCTAGCTACTGGGACTATATAACAATAGTATATGTTTCTTGACCTCACAGACCTCCAAGAGCACTCCAAATCTCCAAGAACAAGGATCAGTAGACTTTCCTTTTGTTCCAGAAAGTGAGAAGCTATAAAAATATTTTTTATGTAGAAATCTGTAAGAATAGATACATGTTTTAGGGTTGATACATTAGATTTTATGTATAAAGGACAATAAGTTAAATAATATGGTAAGGACAATGAATCTAATCAGGGTATTTTAGTGATAAACAAAGAGGAGCCTGAGCAACAGGATGAATGCCCAGGATTCACTGACTGAATGTGGGGCTTGCAGGAGAGAGAAACATCAAAAAATGGTTCTGAGGTCTCTACATTAGGAAGCTAGATGGGAAATGACACAAATGACACACAGGAACAGGTTGGACGATACAGAGTTTAGTTTGGACTTGTATTTAAGGTACACATGGGAAACCAGGTATATTTTCAGTAGGTAGTTGGGAATTCCAGTCTGGAGCTTATGAATAAGGTGAGGATTGAGTACAGAGGTTTGGGAATCATCCATGAAAAAGTGGTGGTTGAAGCCATAAGAATAGAGGGTGAAGGAGAGAAGGTAAAAAAAGAAAGAGGCCAAGAGTGAGCATGAAAGTTTAACTTATATTTAGAGAGCAAGTCAGAGAAATGGAACTACAAAAGAGACTGCTGTTTATCGCAGAAATAGTCCACAATTCCCCTCACTCCTCCCAGTAGCTTTGCTTTTTGCAGTGTGACTTGGAAGCTCTTCCCATGGAGTCTGTTTCCCTTCATTTGAATCTTGATTGACCTTTGGACTTTCTTTTGCCAACAGAATGCAGCAGAAGTGATGGTTTGTCACCAACACATCTTGCAAAATATTTTCTTTTAGAAACTTGAGCAGCTGCAAAGTGTACAAGCCCAGACTGCCTCTTGGAGGACAATAGGCCTTCTAGAGCAGAGGCAGACCATTCCAGTTAAGGCCATCCTAGACCAATTATCCCTCTTCAAGCTGCAAGCTAACCACAGCCACATGGGTGAGCCCGGCTGAGATGAGCACCACGGAGCTAGGCACGGCCCAGATAATTTCCCTGTAGAACTGTGTATTAAATAGTTTTTGTTTTAGGCTATAAAGTTATGCCATAAAACAAAACTGATACAGAGAAAAAAGTGAGGCAGCATAGACTAAGGTCAAGAGGTAAGAAGATCACAAAGTCCAAAACAAAAGAGGATGACCAAATGTGAACTACACCAAATACATCAGGAAAAGAACTGAGAACTGAGAAGAGTCTATTGCACTTGGCAATGAGATCAGGACACGGCTGATCTCTGAAAGAGCAGTTTCAAGTAATGAGGTGGGAGGGGAACATGGGTGGCAGGAGAAATGGAGATCAAGGGGAAAGACTACATATTCCAGGCAATCATGAGAAAGTTCCCTGCCCTGGGAGAAGGAGATTGGATGCAAGGAAGTAACACTTTTTCAACATGATGATTTATAGTGTCTTCAGTTCTATAAAATAAGGAAGTTGGACTTGATGATGGTGGAAAATTGCTTCCTTTTCCCACCATTCTTGGGAGGCAGAACTTGGTAATTACAGTCACAAGTGTTGAAATCAAACAGGTGTATGATCTAACTTCTTTCCCTAATATCTCTGTGTCCTTTTTAAGACTGCTTAAACAGAGTCTGAATTTTCTAACATAAAATCATAATAATATTTATAATACTGATATTAATGCCTAGCCATTAGCTTCACAGAAATCATTAAATTAAATACTATATAAAATGGCTGGCATAATGTCTGGCACAGAGTAAGTGGTAAACAAATTTTTGTAATCAATATCATTATCATGACCACTGCTAAAGCTTGAGTAAGTTCTGTGGCCTGAGAAGTCTGTGTTATGGTTTTCCCTACCTTATAGTCCAGGTCTGTGTAACGGCAATGTTTTGTGAGCTGGGAGTATCTGATGGTTTCACAATGTGCTTGTTGACATCATCACATTAGAATTTACTGAACTTCGTTTGCAAGGTTTCCTTTGGCCACCTTCACTTGTTCCCTGGCTTTCTAATAGATGAGAATCAGTGGTAGGGATTGCTTAAGGCTGTGGCAGAAGGTTTAGGTTTCAGTAATCAGCAAAAGAGGAAACCAGAAATGTAAACCAGGGAAGCACAGACATCTAAAGCTACTCAGCGAAAACAGGAAAGGAAAGTGCACATCTCCAAATGTTACAGTATTATAGTTTTGCACAGTATAATAACTGGTGTATGATAATTACCCTGCTTATTCAATTACATATATATATTGTTTTCTAAGGTAGGAAAGGCTGAAGTTGAGCAACCATATATGTTCTTTGAGTTGAATTTAAGTGGAAGCCCAGTTGAATGCAGAAGGCAGAGAAGCAGAGCTGTTCTTGTCATGGCAAGTGGAGATAAAACCCGAGCTGTGCCTACCTAACCTGACATCCTTGTGCAGGAGGGGGTCCTCCAGAACTTCAGGTGGGCCCTTAGAAAGTGATACAAAGTCAAGCATGGGAGTAATAGTCTTTTCAGAAAATGCACATCAAAAAATTTTTAAATAAAGTTTTGGTGCATTAGGGAGTAAATTTTCTGGGAAAAAAATTATTCATACAGAAAATTGTAGTCCTTCACAGTTCTATGTAAATAAGGTTTTACTCTTTTTTTTAAAGTAAGAAATCATCTTAAATGTCATTTTTAATCTTTTATATGACAATTCTATTGACATTCACAGATGTTTAAGTTTCATAGGAAAACCTCAAATAAAGGTCTCTTATTTCCACCTCATAAACCATCCTTCTTGTGTGTAGTATATCCCCACCTAAAAAATATGCATTACCAGTATCTTGAAACACATTGTCAGCTGATATCACATCTCCCCGTTACTAGGTTTTAAAGGTTTCCTTTTATCCAAACCTAATAAATATTTGTTTTCAAGCAAAGAAAAAAGAATTAAGTAGTGAACTAAAGTTACAAATTAAAATTAAGAATGATCCAGTACAGATAAAAAGAAAAATTTAATTGATAATACATAACCTCGGGGCTTTCCAAGAACGCCAGTCAGTCAGCATGACATATGTTTTGCAAACGTAATTTCTTTTTATTTTACTACCTTGGAGCATTAGGATATACTTTCTTGACTATAATAATTGCTTGCAGTTAATTACAAATGAAACAGAAGTGCTGGTAATATTGGAGACTTGTACTCTGCATAAAACTGGAAATTACTGCTATTACTCTTGGTTGCTAGAGAATATTAGGTCATAGATGCTAATTAGCAGTTCATAGACCTCCTACCTGGGGGAAATCTCATTACTGCACGAAACTGTCTTGCTAGCCAAACCCAGTACTCATGGCCCTCTGTCCATTTTTGTTTGAGCAATTATAAGGTATAATAAAACTAAAGATTTACTCATTTTGGTGAGAGGGAAACCATGAAAGCTAACCTACACGGTCTCATATTTGCTCACTACTTTAAGAAAAACGATTGTATCACACTTTGAGCCTCAGAGTCAATGAGCAGGGACTGATTAAAAACAAAAAGACAGAAATTTTAGTCAATACAAGACAGAAACAACAAGGTTCCCCACAAAATTAAAAATTACAGAATAAATGTATATGTAGGATGGGAGAGAAATGAGAATGCTTCTAGGACCTTTCCAACGTGTAATTTAACATAGTCACACACACACACACACACACACACACACACACACACAGCTAGCCCTGATAATATTTTACAATTGTGTGTATATATATAAAATCTTTTTTATAGTCTTCATATATATATATATGTATGTATCAATATATATGCCTATGTATATCTTTATTTTTATAGTCTTTTAAAAATAAAGATAGATCCTCAAAGAACAGACATTTCTTGGGTCTGTTTACTTATTTTTTTCCAAAGGAAACTTTTGATTTGTTAAAATTTTTCCATCTCCCCCATACATAGATATTTTTATGAAGAACATAATCATTTGGAGAAAAAATGTATTCAAAGAAAAAGGAACATGTCAAAACTCCAATCTTAATTTAGCTATTCCTACTAAAACAAACCAATTTAGATAATGCATAAATCCTGGTTGCTTAGTCACATTAGATTTAAATTGAAATATAAATTGCATTTGTGTTGAAAAAAAAGAATACTAAATCCTTTATATTTCTATTCCGGGACTCACATGTATGCACACACATATGCACACACAAACATTAGTGGCCTAGATAATTCCTTAATGAGTGAGACAAGAAGCTAGGAATAAATCAGACCTCAGAAATATATGGTTTTTTTTATATTAAAGAAGGCATATTCATGTCTTCTCAGTGTAATGACATATCCCACTTTTAATTGGGCTTTTCTCTTTTCCCAGAAATTGTACATCCATTTTCACCTGTGAAAGTAAAATTAATTAGAAGAGCAATAACTTATAAAAACTGGGAAAGTAAATCTTTCTTCTTTGTATAGTATCAGAGGGTCCAGGTGATACAAAATGCATTTGCCCCCCTCCCCCTTAGCTCTTGGCAAATCTTATATGGGCTAGAATCATCTATAAATGAACTCTGAGTTCATTAAGCAAAGGAAAGAAATCATTACAGATTTAGTGAGAAGTAGTGAGGCAAGCAGGCTATCTCTGCCCTGAATTAGGAGAAGATGGGTGTTGGGAGGTAGGGAAGAGCTAATAATGGTCTACTTTAATCTATACATTTCAGTCTGACATGGAGAGGATTACCTTCTCTGCTTTCTTGAACTGAATCAAACCTATGTTACAAATACTCTGTTCTAAATATCTGACCTATTATTCCCCTGAAAATGCTTAACTTGTCAGACAATATGCTGTGATTTTTATGATTGAATATAAAACCATTGCCACAAAATGTGGTGATCAGCTCTGGTTATCTACCAGTAAAATAATGGAACATAGTGTTTCATTTTTATTTCATAGTAATACATATTAATTGAAAAATCATTAGAAAATTCAGTAAGGAAGAAAACACCTCAATTTCTGTAACAGAAATAATTATATGATGGTCTGTTCACATTTTAATGTGTGTCTGCCTCTATATCTATCTATCATCTCTCTATCTATCTATCTGCTATCTATCTAAAAACAACCATTGTGACACCTTCTATTTATAGAGTAATTTGTAATTCACAGGCCCTTTCAGATTTTGATCCTTACAGTGACTCAGAGAGCAAGAGCCCTGAAAGATTGTGGGCTGGGGTGTGTGTGTGAGTGTGTGTGTGTTTGTGTGTGTGTGTGCATGTGTGTATGTGTGCACATGTGTATCTTATTTATCATCTTTCTTTACCAATTGTCCCACCTGTTTGTCAAAAAGCAAAGGTTAATTACATTCCTGTGGAGCTATCCAGTAGAAGGCTACTTTTCCTGACTAAATTACAAGAAGAGTAAATTAGAGGTTTTAGAACTTCAGGGTTTGATTGATGAATTTATTAATTCACTTTTTCAAAGTGACGACTCACGTTTTAAATATTGTATGTACAATTTGCATGTTGACATTTTTAAGGGCTTTTTAAAAAAATTAGACAGTGCTTAAGAGAAAGGTCAAAATGGTCACCTTGGAGGCTGGAAGCCTTTGTAATGCAGTGTCTTCCTGTCCCTGAAAAATAGTCTGTTGTGGGTACCTCCATGAGCTCCTTATCTTATGATTTTAGAACAAGAACAAATATATTTAATGAGATATTAGAATTTCATTTCCCAAAGTGAGATTCTTTTTGTATCAGTGTAGAGGTGGAGACTATTCAACAGAGATTTGGCTCTTATTTCACCCTGCATGTGAATGTTAGCTAATACATGGGCATGGTGTTGCCTTTCTCCACGTGGAACCTTTCCATCCACAGTTTATGCCCTTTAACATATTCTATATCCAGTCACTGATGCACAAGCATCTTTCTAAATTCTCAAGACAGTTGATTATGTGCCTGTAAACTCTGCTTAGAACAGACAGTCTTTCAGTCCACTGAACTAATGACTTCTGATTTAAGGAAACGTGTACTGCACATATAATGTGACATCAGAAACACTGGGTCCTATAGGTCCTATAAGCACTGTCATTGTTTTTCTCTCATCAAAGTTTCCAATATAATACTAACCACCCCTCCACCCCACACCACCATAATACTCTTTAACTAGTTTTGGCTACTTTTGAGAATTCATGAAGAAATAGAGCAATTATCAAAGATTTGTCCAGTTCCTCCCACCCCCATTGACCATAATTAAGCCTGATTTTTTAAAAAGAAAGGGAAATAAAGAGAGATGGGTTATGAATATGATTAAGTAAGAGTATGCAAAACGACCATTTAGTCTTCCATTTAAGATCATATGGGGTAGACACAAATGGGTATGCAGATACCTATCTTGGCACAAACTGCAGGATAACTCACATAAAGCAGGCTTTCTTTAGAAACATCTTAACAATAAAAGAGGAGACTTATTTGAATGCCCAACCTGCTTAATGCAACCTCAACCCAAATTGGTTCACACATGCAGAATAATAAGCAGGGATCTAACATAATGACTGAGGGTTTTCAAGACACTGGAGGAAGAATTGTTAATGATATATGGAGTTTCATCCTTATTAAAATCTGAGGCAATATTTATGCCTCTCCCTCTTGGTGAGTTCATCCCATTGCTACACACAACAGCGTGTTCCTGGCCTCATTCTCAGTCCTTAATTCGTACTTGAAAAATATGTACGTGTTGAGCCAGATGCTCCCAGTGCCTAAGGTAACTCTGTGATAAATTAGGCACTTGAGAAAACAGGATTAACTCTTTCACTAAGAGTTCTGCATAGAGGCCCACTCCACTTTACATAAATGTAGCATCTGAAAATCTAGCTCTAGCAAAAAGGCAATTAGAATTTTCTGTAATCTTACATTCATCACAGTTTTTTTTAATACTTAACAAAAATGCTTTTATTAACAAAAACTTATTTCCAAATAACTCTTCAGGAATTTGTCTACTGGGTAAAGCCGCATACTTCTAAAATGAAGAACATCCTCTACTGTCCTTGGAGGAAAAAATAGCTATGTTTCCCAAGTGAGCCCCACACTGTTTTTAATCCACGCTGTTAATATCCATTCACAGATGAGGTCTCAGGAGGCTGAGCTTATTTGTCAATGGAGTGTATGGAGCTTATAAGTCTTGCCTGCCTCACTGATAGGGCCTATTTAACCTTAATTCAGAACAATTATTGGGTTATTGAAAATGTTTAACTCCTATTTTTCTTTCAAGGACTGGAGACAGGCCTTTCGTTCATGTTGTCTCTTACGTTCAACTGACCTTGACAATATCAGCTCATGTGGACCTACTCAAAGCTGTTTATAATCTTCAAATTCAGTTATTCACACTTTCAATACTCTAATTCTTGGCAGGTTACACCAAGGGGTTAAAAACTTGCAATAACAGTGAGCAGATCAGCATGAATTACAGCACAATGACTACTTCAACACAATACTGCAAGAGTATCTCTAAGAGCAACCTGATGGCACACTTGCTGGGTTACCCTTTTGCACCATGCTGATGTTTTGAGCAGGGCCATCTCTAGCCCTGACCCTACCATTTAAAATACTTATGAAGAAAAGTCCTTTCATGCCCCAGCAAACTCACAGAAAGTTATACATCCCTGTACCTTGTCACATATCTGACAGAAACTCTCTAACAGGTGTGTCAACATGGATGTGGCAAAAACAAGTTCTATTCATTGAGCTGACTGGGTTCTTCCTTGAAAATGTAAGGGGAATAAACACTATGTCTTAGCACTCCAACTGACTCTCTGATCTAGTGAACCTGTTGAGAAATCGTGAAATCCTTAAGTCTGAACACTGAGCTTTGACTTACAGTCTGAAGCCTTCTTTTATGCTAGTGGGGTGAGGATGGTAGATGAGAAAGGAATCCTAAAAAGTATTTCATGAGATGTTGAAATTTTGACGGATAATTTTTTTTTCTTAATGAAATCTTGCCGCTTGGGCTTCCTTTCCTATTTCTCTGTTAAACACTATCACCCTGCTTTCCATTCATGTCAAGTTTTTTGTTTCTTATAGCACTTCTCTAGGCTAATAATCATGTGTTGTATTTGTTCCCGTATGCTCCCTTTTTAACTCAGTCTAATTTGTCCTCCTTTTGTTGTCATGAACATCTGCCCCCTCACAGACTGTTGAATCCATTTAAAATAAGATAATCTGCCAAGTGCAAGTAAATATGTGCCACTACACACCCTCTGCAAAAAAGAAATGCTTTCCCCCCAAATTTATCAACATTATGGCTACCAAACAGACAGCAGCTCAAAATTTTTATTAGTTGAAGGGTGACAAGATAGCACATTTTTAAAAAAGATCATTTCTTATGATAGCCACATTTGCCCTACCTCGAGGTTTCTTTTCTGTCCAGCATAAAGCTGAATGTTCTTTGATATGAGATATGGACCAAACTTACATATTTCTCAAACTTAAATATTTGCTGCCCAGTCCAGGATTTACTACAGAACTAAGAAATGAAATATTAGCATGGAGTCATAAGACCAGGCTGCAAATTCAACTTGTATCCCAGTAAATACTCTTTTTATTTTTGGTATCATTAATATACAATTACATGAACAACACTATGGTTACTAGACCCCCCCCATTATCAAGTCCCCACCACATACCCCATTATAGTCACTGTCCATCAGCGTAGTAAGATGTTATAGAATCACTAATTGTCTTCTCTGTGTTATACTGCCTTCCCCGTGCCCCCTTCCTCCCACCACCTACATTATACATTATGTGTGCTAATCGTAATGCCCCTTTTTCCCCCTTATCCCTGCCTTCCCACCAGTCCTCCCCAATCCCTTTCCCTTTGGTAACTATTAGTCCATTCTTGGATTCTGTGAGTCTGCTGCTGTTGTGTTCCTTCAGTTTTTTCTTTGTTCTTATACTCCACAGATGAGTGAAGTCATTTGATACTTGTCTTTCTCCACCTGGCTTATTTCACTGAGCATAATACCCTCTAGCTCCATCCATGTTGTTGCAAATGGTAGGATTTGTTTTCTTCCTATGGCTGAATAATATTCCACTGTGTATATGTATCACGTCTTCTTTATTCATTCATCTACTGATGGACACTTAGGTTGCTTCCATTTCTTGGCTATTGTAAATAGTGCTGCAATAAACACAGGGATGCATATGTCTTTTTCAAACTGGGCTCCTGCATTCTTAGGGTAAATTCCTAGGAGTGGAATTCCTGGGTCAAATGGTATTTCTACTTTGAGTTTTTTGAGGAACCTCCATACTGCTTTCCACAATGGTTGAACTAATTTACATTCCCACCAGCAGTGTAGGAGGGTTCCCTTTTCTCCACATCCTCGCCAACATTTGTTGTTGCTTGTGTTTTGGATGTTGGCCATCCTCACTGGTGTGAGGTGATATCTCATTGTGGTTTTAATCTGCATTTCTCTGATGATTAGCAATGTGGAGCATCTTTTCATGTGCCTGTTGGCCATCTGAATTTCTTCTTTGGAAAAGTGTCTATTCACATTCTCTGCCCATTTTTTAATTGGCTTATTTGGTTTTTGTTTGTTGAGGTGCATGAGCTCTTTATATATTTTGGATGTCAACCCTTTATCAGATATGTCATTTATGAATATAGTCTCCCATACTATAGGAGGCCTTTTTGTTCTACTGATGGTGTCCTTTGCTGTACAGAAGCTTTTCAGCTTGATATAGTCCCACTTATTCATATTTGCTTTTGTTTCCCTTGCCCAGGGAGATATGTTCATGAAGAAGCTACTTATGTTTATGTCCAAGAGATTTTTGCCTGTTTTTTTCCAGGAGTTTTATGGTTTCATGACTTACACTCAGGTCTTTGATCCATTTCGAGTTTGCTTTTGTGTATGGAGAATACTTCTTATATCACAGATACAAGCACAACAAAATCACAACTGTTGTGATGTATCATAATATATCACAATAATAAATATGATCTATCACAACAATAAATATGATATAATACATTTTCAAGTCAAAAGAAAATGTAAAATGAAATGTCTTATTTAAAAAGGAGTGTTTCATATACAAGTATGTAGAATTAAAACTGGAAAATATTTAATAGCCACCCATGTAGGATATTTCCAAATGGTGTTTGGATTTGGATTTACTGATGGACAAAGTGTGGTAAAAATTTCTCATTGTTAACAATGGGCTTTGACATGGCAACACAGGGCAAAATACAGGACACTATCTGAAGTCTTCTGAATTTTAATCCCAACAATGACATGCAAGTGAATTGTTACTATGGACAAATCACTTAACCCTTAGAAGCTCATGATTCTTATTAACCAAACTGTGGTGGTAATACCTGGATGTCTGTCCACTTTTCTGAAGATTGAAGGGATCTAATGTACATGAACAGGCTTTAAAAACACAGCAAGCTATACAAATACAAAGTGTTATTATTATTCAGCAATAAAAGTTAACATACATCAAAAATACTCATGCAGGGTTTATATTTCAGTAACACTAACTCTATTATAAAGTGGATTCCTTTTAAAGACATAACTTAAATGTGTTTATAGAAGTCTCATTTTATTTGATAGCATTACCCTTTCAAAACATTTTGAAATATTTTATTCACTTGAATTACTTTCCAAAGTGTTGTATCTCTATTAAAAGGAACAAATTTTTAACATATGTCTCCCAAGGTTACACACATTTAAAGTAAGATATTTTTTGAAACCTACAACAACATTCAAGATTTTGGTTTTGTAGTTACACATAATTTCTGTAATTATAAGTGGTAGTATAAAGGTTTTTTTTTTGTCTCTTTTATCTGATTGATAATTCTGGAAACCAGGAACAAATACTATAGTCACATATCATTATTTCTGTAGCTGTCTGTTCTATAAAGGCATTGCAAAACTGAATTAGCAAATACTGTACCATTGTTGCCAGGGGAAATACGAGCCTAGATTCTGGCAAACCTCTGGTCACAACATTTTCATCACGCAGTGAATTTATGACCTTGTTTGGTGTGTTTCTGTTTAAAGACACCTTACTTAATATGTATTTTTGATTCATTAACCCATGCTTGAATGAAGCTTATCTAAGACATGTTTTCATTAAGGCACAACGCAATCTTCTTATGCTTAGGAACATTAAACAACACTCAGCACTCTGCTTGGGGGGCATTTAAACAGCAAAAACCACAACAACTCAAAAATACTATGGCACTCCATGGATCTGGAAAAGAACTTGTAACAGTATCAGAGCTGGAACAAGAAGGCAGAATGCTTCCTTGTTCTACCTCAGCTGGGAATACAGGAAATGGGCAACTGGACTTGATCACCACTTGGCACATATCTGTGAATGGCCTCAAAAACACCATGGGTATTGATTTGGGGGTTACAAATAAATTTTCGCAAATAGGCAAATTTTCAAATGTGGAATCTGCAAGTAGTGAGGATGGACTGTGTCTTAGAAGGAGTGCGCACAAATCTGAAGTTGGACTACATTAACCAATCATGGGTCCATCCTCCCTTGTGTGAGGTGTCTCTGTGATAAAATAGTCTTTTGAAGCAGAGCTGTGTAGCCACTGTTCACTGATTATGATTTCATTTTTTTTTTCCTCTTAACTCTCCCACTTAAAAAGCAATTCTGCAAATGTGTTTGTTTACAAATTCTTTGTGTGGAATAGCTTAAATGATTAGATTTGAGATAATTTAGGACATCTGGGAGTAGATTTGTGTAAAATGGTGTAAAATCCAATTCCTTTTCATCTCTCTCCCTCACCTCCAATTCTCCACAGCAATGGCACATTATCACTTATAGTTTTAAAAACTGGAGTATTTCAGTCAAACGGTGTTAGCCTGAGAAGGCTTGCCTTACCAGTTCAGCCATTGCCATAGTCTTTTGGAATAATGATGAATCTGACTCACTCTGGTTGCCATCCTGGTAAACTACTGTCATTATAGTGAACAAGTTCAATTATTTTTCCCTGTAGATTATATTTTTTTATTTCTCTACCATCTCCATTAAGAAAAACTCTGGGTTCAGTACCTACCGAAAGATGAAGACCAGGCTACCGTTGCCCCTGCAGGTTTCTGGCCATTTCATCCACTTGCATCTCCAACACCCAGACCAGGGAGAGAGGGCCACTAGGTGAATGCGAAAAGGAAATACAATCTTCCTGAATCCCATGGCAGATCTCATTTGTTAAAAAACCCACTAAAACCATTACCTTTTAAGCCTGTTCTTAGGATTGCTCTTTAGTATTTTATGAATTGATCCCTGAAGTTCCAGAAATATTCCACAGCATGATTATTCTCTGGATTCCTGCAGATATTATAGTATGATCCTTTTCTTGTAAGCTAGGCATCAGGACCCTGAGACTTAAGTTCTGCTTCTATATGAACTTAGGAGGCTGGGAAAGTCAGTCTCCTGAGCTTTATCTTTCCCATCCGTTAAATATGGTAAGAATTACCTCAAAGGGTAAACATGAGGGTCGAATGAGATAATAAGTGTAAAAGGATTTTGCATTCAGTGCAAGGCTATAGCAACAGGATCTTGCCTAGATCCTAAGCCAATGGAATGTAGGGACTACACGGTAATATCAATGTTTCTTTAAAATACAGCAAAACCAGAAGCTGCTTCTGAGCCAAACTAGTAATTTTGCTATTTTTGTTCTATGTCAAAAAAGAAATGTTGTATTTTGATGAGTTTCAGGAAGCAATAGTGGAAACTTTGAGTCTGAGACTTGTAGAAATTTCTACCTCTTTCCTAGAAGAAAAAACCACCCCATTTGTTTCCCAAGGAAAACAAACCTCACAGACTTGCTTCCAGGTCCCGAAGGAGAAAGCCTTGGGCATTACATTGTGTCAGGTTTGGCGGTTGAGACTTGGTTGAACTGATACACCCTCAGAGGTGTGAGTGCCAGTATATGCTTAATTCAATTACAGAATGTAGACAATTAAACGAGGGGAAAAAAATGCTGCCTTGGCTCAGTTCCAGATTTGCTCACATAATTAATACTGATCCAAGTGACCAGATAATTGCCCAATTTTTAAGTTAGTTTTCTATTTTAATTGAGAAATCTGCTTCAGATTTAGGTTTGAGAGCATATGTTTTGGATTTTCATTTTCCTAGCTGGATTGATTGCTTTATCTTCTGTCTGCAAAGCCTATTGACATTCAACATTTAAGACTTCTCATCAAGCCACTCTTTACTTGTGAAATCTTCTCAGAGCCCCTGAGTTAAATGAAGACTCTCACTTCCCACAAATTCCTTTTTAGCAACTGCTTTCTCCTCCAGTATTCAATCAAGTCCATTTTCAACAAACTGAAATTTGATCAATATATGCTTGTGTAGTATCTGTTTGTTTGTTTGTTTTTATGAGTAATAAAAAGCCAATTTAACTTGTAAGGTTAGAGTGGACTTTGCCTATACTATGTTTAAAACACTGTGGCTTATTCAATAAACACTTAACAGCAACTAAAGAAGTAGACCAATTGACAAATCAGCTTTATGGATTTAAGGGATGACCAGTACTTTAAAAAGTCCTTAGAAGTAGAGTAAATAAAACATGAAGCATTTGGATGAACTGTCCTGAATATCCTAGCACTTCAAATGTTACTATAACTGACATACAGTGAAAGAATCAGGCCATCCATCTACATAAAGACTGACAGGCTTTTGAGGCTTGGTGATTCTTAGCATTTTCTGCACTAACCCTGACTTCAGTTACTGTTGAGAAAGCTCTCTGGGTAAGCAATGGTTCGGTTTTAATACTCAGTTTGAATGAAGTTAGTGTTTCTTTTGTGTTATTTTGCCTAGAAAGCTACCTTAAAAATCCTATCAGTTTTACCACCTTTGAGCTTCATGTCCCAAAGGGTAGACACATCCCAGGCCCATAAATGTCACCATCATCGTTTGATGAGTAGGCTTTTCATGCTCCTCTGGTCATCTACAAGGAGATTAGACCCTTCAAGGGACTATAAAAACAAGGTTTCTATACAAGCAAGGTTTCATGTATACAGGAGCTGTGGTAGATTTCACAAAAGTCCTTAATATTCAGGGAAGAGAACTGGTTGATCTCAAAAATCACCTTTGTCCATCCTTAATTTGTGGCATACTTCAATTATAATTTGTAAAATAGAAAGATTGTGGAATGTCCCCTGACAATAGCAATGTGCAGGAGCATAGCTGTCCCGAAGTTCACCAACAGATCTGTTTCCAGTTCACTGCTAAGGACCTATGGCCTTTATAAATGTTCTAGCTGTCCACCTGATGACTATGGCAAGCAGTTGGCTAACAGGACAAGAGAAAGGTCATTGTGGGAGTTGTGGCTTTTGTTCTTTTCTTTGGCAAATCAGGTTCAATAGCAGAGGTAGAAATCTGTATTTATGCTCTAAGTATCAAAACATGAGTTGCCCCTCCCCTTTTTATGAATCAAACTTATTTTCCTCTATAATTCAGAGAACAGATCAACAAAGAATTCAGAAAGTTGATTATGTGAGGTGCATGAGACCTATTTTCTAAGCCAGCCAGCAGTATTTGAAAATGCAGACATTTTATTTGTCAAATCCAAGACTTGCAGCTTAAGTTTTGACTTACTAAAAAGAAGTGACATCATTTGTTTAGCTAAAATGACAGATCAAATAATCATCATGAAATATTTCTGAGCACAGACTAATGTGCATGGGGCTATGCTGAAGGCCTTCAGAGATCCAAAGACACTTAAGAAACACCCTCAGTGAGTTAATGATATAATTAGGGAAATAATGTATACACAGCATGAAAAGTGACTGTTCAAGAAAGAAAGGACAGCACACCAGCAAAATGAGAGTATTTGTTTTGGAAAGTAAGGCCATGGATGCAAAATTTGAAATAGGTCTCTGTTTTACTAACAACTGAATACAGGGAGGAAGATAAAACCAATGTAGGAGGTAAATTCAAGATAAATTCTAAGCTTTAAAGAATTGCAGCATTATAGGCTTTATTTTATTTACAGATAAAACCAAAAATTTTTTTTTCAAGAATTGTTTTGTGGTCAGTGCTAAGAGTGAGACGTTTAGAGGAGGAGAAAATGTACACCTCTCAGGGATGGGAAGGAGCTTTTGATATTCACAAAGCTATTTATAGAGGACCAGTGGGACACTATCCGAAAGGGCCACAGAATTGATTCTTGCTCTATCAGGCTGCCACTGGAAAAATGTAATAATTAACAAAAACACACCTAGCTTGTAACTCTGAAGACATTCTAACCGTCATTTATCAGATATAAAAAACATGTTATTGATTCATATCAAAGATCTGTGGAGATTTACATGTGATCCTTGCCCTGAAGGTCATCCTTCTCTGTTTATTTGTGGGCACTTAAAAGTCAACAAGTGGAAACTGAACTCGAGATCTTCCCCCAGTCCTTGTGTGTCCCATATCTGGAAGGGCACCACAAAAAATTCAGCCCTGTAACTCACCACACCCACTTGGTTAGCAATATCTTAGTTCTACATCTAGAATGTCTTTTAAGTATACCACCATCCCTTCTATCGTGTTCATGGTCTCTAGGCGGTCCTGTTTTTGTGAATATCCTCCACAGTGCCATTAGAGTTACATCGCTAACATGCAACATGAACATGTCACTACTCTACTTACAACGATCTAATAACCACGCATTGCCAAAAAGATAAATCCCAACGTGTTTAGCATGATGGTAAAAGGTGATTTGGGTCTGGCTTCCCCTTTGCTTTACTTTTCAGCCCCTTCTCCCTTCATTGTCCCTATCCACCTAAGTTCTAGTTTCTGTGAACTACTTCCAGGTCTCCAGACCTGCTGAACGTACACCTCAGTTTTTGTCTACGATGTTATTTCTACTCATTCTTCAGGACACAGCTCACTTGTCACCTGCTCTTGATCACTGTTTTGCCCAAGGGATGAAACTTAGAACATGTTGTTAAAACTGATCATGTGCTCTAGCCTGTGTGCTCTTCAAGAGCAGCGGCCATAAAGACCATTCAACTTTGGCTGGTCATCATCTAGTTGTGTCAATAAATTTTGAGTGGATGACTGAATGGATTTCTTGACTATTTTTCTTACATTGAATGTGAGTTGCTCAGTCATGGACTATATCTTATTATTTTTGTGTTCAAAGCATGGGTTCTAAGAGAGAGCAACATTTGCTAAATGTTGAAAGTGGAATGAATAAGTGAAAAATTGCCTGTCTACCCAAAAATTGCCTGTCTAAATTTATGGACTATTAGCTGGTCATAATGTTGCCCCTGGGGCAGTAAGATTTTTAATTATTTTAATATATTTTATTTTCTAGTGTAGTTAATTGTATAATTTATTTGCAAAAAGTTAATAAATTATTTTTAAAACTCTGTGCTTACAGGCTAAAATTTCTAGAATTTTTACTCAAAAATAGATAATGATTCAAATCACTTTCATCACAGAAGGCAAATGTAGCAAGTTATAGGAATGACATCAACGAGATGGCAGTATAGGGATTTCTAGTGCTCATCCCCTCCCAGAAACATCAATTTGAACAACTATCTGCATACAAAACACCTTTGCAAGAGCTAAGCATTGCAGATAGGGGTTATAGCACCTGGATGATGACAGAAGTAAGAAAAGATGCATTGGAGAGGGTAGGAAAGGTCAATTTCCAATTATCCCCATCACCCCTTCCAAGCTCAGGCAGTCCAGCATAGAGAGAGATACCTTCCCGTTGGCAGAGAGTGAGTGAGCACCCAACTTCGCATTGGACCCCAGCACCAGGCCCACACCATAGGCAGGCAGCTCCTGAGAGCCCAGGCTGCCAGGCTGAACTAGAACCAGGCCAGCCCCAGGGACAGATATCAGGCCCACATCAGAAGTCCCTGCTGCCTATTTTGCTCCCACAGACCCAGGATCCATGCTGGTCTTGTGGACCCCAGCACCAGGCCTACCCACCTCCTGACCAGGCACTTCAGGCCAAATCAAGAAATAGAACTTTGCCAGGATCCCAGAAACCCCCTTATGTATCTTCCCCAGTGTTACCTGGCACCCCAAAAGTATCCACCCTCCTGAGTCCTAACATTACAGCTTAGTTCTGTCTCTTTACAGAATTTACATAAATGGAAACTTTGAGTGGGTACTTTTTTTGTCTTGCTTCTTTCAATGTTATGATTATAAGTGTGGCTGTAATTCGTTCTTTTTTATTGTTTTATAGGACTGTACTATGTATGAATATATACATATGTACACATTAGTTTTAATTCTCTTGATTACAAATATCTGGGTTGTTTAGAATTTGGGTCTTGCACATTTCTCATTAGATTTATTTCTAGCTAAAAGATTTTTTGGTGATATTTTAAATAGTTTATTTTTCTTAAATTTTGTGTTCTAAATAATTTTTGTTAACATATAAAAATACAACTATTTTCTAAGCTGACTCATGGTGGCAGACCTTTGCTACATGAGCCTGTCCACAGGGCTCCTTCGTAAGATGGCTTTGATTCCCCCAGAAGTGCGTAACCAGAAAGAAAACAAGAGAGAGGGAGAGAAAAAGTGACTAAGAATTTCCAAAGTAAAAACCATAGTCTTCTTATTCAGTAAGTGACATCAAAAAAACAACAAAAAAATTTTTAAACCTGATTTTAAAAATTGTTCTTACATTCAGCAACCTTTCTAAACTCACCTACTATTCCCATAATTTTTCTGCAGATTCTTTGGATTTTTGACATACATATTATATTATCTATTGGTAATAATCTTTATTTCGTCCTTTCCAAACCTTACACTTTTTATTGCCCAGTCATATTTAACTAGATAGGATCTTCTGTTCAATATTTTTTACCCTATTTGTATTAATATAATCACTGATATATATTTTGGTTTAAATCAATTATCCATCTGTTTGCTTTCTACTTGTTCTGCCTGCTCTCTTTACCTTTTCTTTCCTGCTTTCTTTTAGGAATTATTTGCTAAATATAAAAATTATTCCATTTCTGCTTCTATTAGCTTATTTTATTTTATTTTGATAAGAGCATTTAACACAATTAAATTTTAATTGAACACTACATTATTGTTGATAGTAGGTACAATCCTGTACAGTAGATCTCTAGAGCTTATTCATCTCACTTAATTGAAACTTTGTGCCTGTTGACTGGTAACTCCCCCCTTTCCTTCTCCCCCAAGACCCTGGCAACCACTCTTTGATTCAATGAATTTGACTGTTTTAGTCAGTGGGAATGCAAAATGGCATAGGCATTATGGAAAACACCATAGTGTCTATACTATTCAGCCTTTAAAAAGAAAGAAATCTGGCAATGTGCATCAACACAGATGAATATTAAGGACATTATGTTTAGTGAAATAAGCCAATCACAGAAAAACAGATACCGCATAATTAAACTTATGTGAGGTATTGACCTTTATTAGCTTTTCCTATGCTTTTACTGATTATCTATGTGCCATGTGCCATGTAGATTTATCCAAGCTGTTGCATAAACTACTAATTTTAATATCTTATAATGTGAGGACCTCAGAACACTTGGACACTACTGACCATTGTTTTTGTGTATCTAAATTCTCCATATATTTTAAACTACACAAGACATTGTTAATATTAGCATCAATTTAGATTTGTCCACATATTTATGTTTTTGTGGGTGGTGTTTTGGTTGTTTAATTCCTCCTGAATCTATAGCTTTCCATCTGGGATCATTTTCCTTCTGCCTGAAAAATACCCTTCAGGGATTTTACTTCAGGTCTGCTAGTAATGAATTTTTGCAAATTTCAAAAAATTTAACAGTATTTTACCTTTATTCTTGAAGAATATTTTCGCTGGGTATATAATGCTAGATTGGAAGCAAATAACTTTATTTTCTTAAAGATGTTACTATACTTTCATCTGGTTTCCATTGTTCCTTTTCAGAAAATAACTGTCAGTCTTTCTGTTTTCTCCCTATCCTATCTGTGTTTTATTTATTTATTTATTTATTTTATTATTACAGTTGTACTATGATGCACATAGAGGTAATTTTTTTGAAATTCTTCTTGGGGTTCATGCTGTTTCTTGAATATGTGGCTTGATGTTTTCTTTAGTTTGGGAAAATCCTCAGCTATTAACATTTTATCATTGATTACTTATGCCCCATTTTCTCTTTTTTTTTCTTCCATTACTCTTGATTTCTTGTCCATTACACCTTCTCACACTCTGTTTCTTATCCTCTCTTTTAAATTCTTGATTATTTCTCTCTCTGTTGTTCACTTTGAATATTTTCTTCTATCTCTTGATGCTTATTGATTCTTCAGTTGTGTCTAATATGATATTACTCCTATTAAGTTCTTAACTTCTATACCATTTTTTTATAGTTTCCAGATTTCTGGTTAATTTCTCAATAATATCTGTCATCTCCTAAAATCAAACATAGCCATTCTAAAGTTTTTATCTCTGGTTTAGAATGTTTCTATAGTCTCTTTCTTTCCCCTTATGTTTTCTTGCCTGTTCATGTACCTGATTATTATAATTATTTTTTTTAATATACTTTATTTTATTATCATTAATCTACAATTACATGTGCAATATTATGGTTATTAAACTACCCCTTCATCAGGTCCCCCCCACCAACCCCATTACAGTCACTGCCCATCAGCGTAGTGAGATGCTATAGAGTCACTACTTGTCTTCTCTGAGTTGTACAGCCCTCCCCGTGCCCCCCAACATTACATCTGCTAATCGGAATGCCCCTTTTTCCCTCTTATCCCTCCCTTCCCGCCCATCCTCCCCAGTCCCTTTCCCTTTGGTAACTATTAGTCCGTTCTTGGGTTCTGTGAGTCTGCTGCTGTTTTGTTCCTTCACTTTTTTTCTTTGTTCTTATACTCCACATATGAGTGAAATCATTTGATACTTGTCTTTTTCGGCTTGGCTTATTTCACTGAGCATAATACCCTCTAGCTCCATCTATGTTGTTGCAAATGGTAGGATTTGTTTTCTTCTTATGGCTGAATAATATTCCATTGTGTATATGTACCACCTCTTCTTTATCCATTCATCTACTGATGGACACTTAGGTTGCTTCCATTTCTTGGCCATTGTAAATAGTGCTGCAATAAACATAGGGGTGCATCTGTCCTTTGCAAATTGGGCTGCTGCATTCTTAGGTTAAATTCCTAGGAGTGGAATTCCTGGGTCAAATGGTATTTCTATTTTGAGTTTTTTGAGGAACCTCCATACTGCTTTCCACAATGGTTGAACTAATTTACATTCCCACCAGCAGGGTAGGAGGGTTCCCTTTTCTCCACATTCTCGCCAACATTTGTTGTTTGTGTTTTGGATGTTGGCCATCCTCACTGGTGTGAGGTGATATCTCATTGTGGTTTTAATCTGCATTTCTCTGATGATTAGAGATGTGGAGCACCTTTTCATGTGCCTGTTGGCCATCTGAATTTCTTCTTTGGAGAAGTGTCTATTCATGTCCTCTGCCCATTTCTTAATTGGATTATTTGCTTTCTGTTTGTTAACCTTAATGTGCATGAGTTCTTTATATAGTTTGGATGTCAACCCTTTATCAGATATGTTTTTTATAAATATATTCTCCCATACTGTAGGATGTCTTTTTGTTCTACTGATGGTGTCCTTTGCTGTACAGAAGCTTTTCAGCTTGATATAGTCCCACTTGTTCATTTTTGCTTTTGTTTCCCTTGCCCGGGGAGATATGTTCATGAAGAAGTTGCTCATGTTTATGTCCAAGAGATTTTTGCCTATGTTTTTTTCTAAGAGTTTTATGATTTCATGACTTACATTCAGGACTTTGAGCCACCTTGAGTTTACCTTTGTGTATGGGGCTAGACAGTAGTCCAGTTTCATTCTCTTACATGTAGCTGTCCAGTTTTTCCAACACCAGCTGCTGAAGAGGCTGTCATCTCCCCATTGTATATCCAAGGCTCTTTTATCAAATATCAATTGACTGTATATGTTTGGGCTACTGTTTGAATTTTCTATTCTGTTCCACTGGTCTGTGGGTCTGTTTTTGTGCCAAAACCAAATTGTCTTGATTACTGTGGCTTTGTAGTGGAGCTTGAAGTCAGGGAGTGTAATTCCCCCTGTTTTATTCCTCCTTCTCAGGATTGATTTGGCTATTCGGGGTCTTTTGTGGTTCCACATGAATTTTAGAATTATTTGTTCCAGTTCATTGAAGAAAGCTGTTGGTAGTTTGATAGGGATTGTATTGAATCTGTACATTGCTTTAGGTAGTATAGCCATTTTGACAATATTTATTCTTCCTAGCCAAGAGCATGGGATGCTTTTCCATTTGTTAGTGTCCTCTTCAATTTCTCTTAGGAGTGTCTTGTAGTTTTCAGAGTACAGGTCTTTCACTTTCTTCACTAGGTTTATTCCTAGGTATTTTATTCTTTTTGATGCAATTGTGAATGGAATTGTTTTTCTGATTTCTCTTTCTGTTAGTTCATCATTAGTGTATAGGAAAGCAACTGATTTCTGTGTGTTAATTTTGTATCGTGCAACTTTTCTGAATTCAGATATTAGTTCTAGTAGCTTTGGAATGGAATTTTTAGGGTTTCTTATGTACAGTATCATGTCATCTGCAAATAGTGACAGTTTGACTTCTTCTTTACCAATCTGGATGCCTTGTATGTCTTTGTTTTGTCTGATTGCTGTGGCTAGGACCTCCAGTACTATGTTGAATAACAGTGGAGAGAGTGGGCATCCCTGTCTTGTTCCCGATCTTAGATGAAAACCTTTCAGCATCTCTCTGTTAAGTATGATGTTAGCTGTGGGTTTGTCATATATAGCCTTTATGATGTTGAGGTACTTGCCGTCTATACCCATTTTGTTGAGAGTTTTAATCAGGAATGGATGCTGAATTTTGGCAAATGCTTTTTCAGCATCTATGGAGATGATCATGTGGTTTTTGTTCTTTTTTTGTTGATGTGGTGGATGATGTTGATGGATTTTTGAATGTTGTACCATCCTTGCATCCCTGGGATGAATCCCACTTATCATAGTGTATGATCCTCTTGATGTATTTTTGGATTCGGTTTGCTAATATTTTGTTGAGTATTTTTGCATCGATGTTCATCAGGGATATTTGTCTGTAATTTTCTTTTTTGGTGAGGTCTTTGCCCGGTTTTGGTATTAGAGTGATGCTGGCTTCATAGAATGAGTTTGGAAGTATTCCCTCCTCTTCTATTTCTTGGAAAACTTTAAGGAGAATGGGTGTTATTTCTTCTCTATATGTCTGGTAGAATTCAGAGGTGAATCCATCTGGTCCCGGGAGTTTTGTTTTTGGGTAGTTTTCTGATTACTGATTCAATTTCATTGCTGGTGATTGGTCTGTTTAGTTTTTCTGTCTCTTGCTTTGTCAGTCTTGGAAGGTTGTATTTTTCTAAGAAGTTGCCCATTTCTGCTATGTTTTCCAGCTTGTTAGCATATAGATTCTCATAATATTCTCTTATGATTCTTTGTATTTCTGTGGGGTCCGTCGTGATTTTTCCTTTCTCATTTCTGATTGTGTTTATGTGTGTAGATTCTCTTTTTCTCTTAATGAGTCTGGCTAGGGGTTTATCTATTTTGTTTATTTTTTCAAAGAACCAGCTCTTGGTTTCAGTGATTTTTTCTATTGTTTTATTCTTCTCAATTTTATTTATTTCTTCTCTAATCTTTATTATGCCCCTCCTTCTGGTGACTTTGGGCCTCATTTGTTCTTCTTTTTCCAATTTCAGTAATTGTGTCTTTAGACTATTCATTTGGGAATGTTCTTCCTTCTTTAAATAGGCCTGGATTGCAATATACTTTCCTCTTAGAACTGCCTTTGCTGCGTCCCACAGAAGTTGTGGCTTTGTGTTGTTGTTGTCATTAGTCTCCATATATTCTTTGATTTCTGTTTTGATTTGGTCGTTAACCCATTGATTAATTAGGAGAGTGTTGTTAAGTCTCCATGTATTTGTGAGCCTTTTTGATTTCTTTCTAAAATTTATTTCTAGTTTTATACCTTGGTGATCTGAGAAGTTGGTTGGTAGGATTTCAATATTTTTGAAATTACTGAGGTTCTTTTTGTGGCCTAGCATGTGGTCTATTCTGGAAAATGTTCCATGTGCACTTGAGAAGAATGTGTATCCTGTTGCTTTGGGTGTAGAGTTCTGTAGATGTCTGTTAGGTCCATCTGTTCTAGTGTGTTATTCAGTGCCTCTGTGTCTTTACTTATTTTCTGTCTGGTTGATCTGTCCTCTGGAGTGAGTGGTGTGTTGAAGTCTCCTAAGATGAATGCATTGCTGTCTATTTCCTCCTTTAATTCTGTTAGTATTTGTCTCACATATGCTGGCGCTCCTGTGTTGGGTGCATATATATTTATAATGGTTATATCTTCTTGCTGGACTGACCCCTTTATCATTATGTAATGTCCTTCTTTATCTTTTGCTGCTTTCTTCTTTTTGAAGTCTATTTTGTCTGTTACAAGTACTGCAACACCTGCTTTTTTCTCTTTGTTGTTTGCATGAACTATCTTTTTCCATCCCTTCACTTTTAGTCTGTGTATATCTTTGGATTTGATGTGAGTTTCTTGTAGGCAGCATATAGATGGGTCTTGCTTTTTTATCCATTTTGTTACTCTGTGTCTTTTCATTGGTGCACTCAGTCCATTTACATTTAGGGTGATTATTGATAGATATGTACTTATTGCCGTTGCTGGCTTTAGATTCGTGGTTACCAAGGGTTCAAGGGTTGCTTCTTTACTATCTAACAATCTAATTTAACTTTCTTGTTAAATTATTGTAAACACAGTCTGATGTTTCTTTCTTTCTCTCCCTTCTTATTCTTCCTCCTCCATTCTTTGTATAATAGGTGTTTTATTCTTTGCCTTTAGTTAGTATTTGGATGGTCTGCTTTCTTTGCTATGATTTTATTTTCTCTGGTGACATCTTTTTAGCCTTATGTGTGCTTCCATCTAGAGCAGTCCATTTAAGATATCCTGTAGTGGTGGTTTATGAGAGGCAAACTCTCTCAACTTTCGTTTGTCTGGAAATTGTTTAATCCCTCCATCATATTTAAATGATAAACGTGCTGGATACAATATTCTTGGTTTGAGGTCCTTCTGTTTCATAACGTTAAATATATCATGCCATTCTCTTCTGGCCTGTAAGGTTTCTCTTGAGAAGTCTGATGATAGTCTGATGGGTTTTCCTTTGAAGGTGATCATTTTTCTCTCTCTAGCTGCCTTTAATACCCTGTCTTTATCTTTGATCTTTGCCATCTTAATTATTATGTGTCTTGGTGTTGTCTTCCTTGGGTCCCTTGTGTTGGGAGATCTATGAGCTTCGGTGGACTGTGAGACTACTTCCTTCCCCAGCGAGGGAAAGTTTTCAGCAATTATTTCTTCAAAGACACTTTCTATCCCTTTTTCTCTCTCTTCTTCCTCTGGTACTCCTATAATGCGAATATTGTTCCGTTTGGATTGGTCACACAGTTCTCTTAATATTCTTTCATTCCTAGAAATCCTTTTATCTCTCTCTGCCTCAGCTGCTCTGTACTCCTGTTCTCTGTTTTCTATTCCATTAACAGTCTCTTGCATCTCATCCATTCTGCTGTTAAGCCCGTCGATCGCTTGTCTGATTTCTGCATTGTCTTTCCTCAGTTTCCTCACTTCCTCCCTCAGCTCTTGCACATTTCTCTGTAGGTCCATCAGCATGGTTATGACTTTTATTCTGAATTCTTTTTCAGGAAGACTGTGCATTTCTATCCCTTCAGACTCCCTTTCTGGGGTTGTTTGGTTGATTTTGGTCTGAACCATATTCCTCTGTCTTTTCATGGCTATAGAATTGGTCACTGATAGTTGCCACGTATGTGAGCTGGGCTCTTTAAGACTTTAAAAAGAGAAGAAAAAAAACATTAATAAAAGAAAAAAAGAAGAAAGAAAAAAAGAAAGAAAAGAAAAAACAAAAGCAAAACAAAAAACAAAACAAAAAAAACGCCAACCGGACGTAGATTCTGTGGGAATGGTGTAGGTGGTGCTATTGCCCCACTATTCCACAGCTGTGGCTGCGCCGCTCTGCAGGGCCCTTTATTGCTCTGGCAGGGGTGGGAACGAATAGGAGGCTGTTGATCTCAGTGAGAAGTGTAAGTATTGCTACGCTTCCTCAGTTGCCAGCTAAGGCGTCTGAAACTCCCCAGGACTCCCAGCCTGCTGGGCTGAGTGTGCTGGGGCGTTCCGGCTCCTCCGCTGGGCTCCTGTCTCTTTAAGAACGCTGAAGAAAGCGCGCTCTTTTTTTTTTTCCTTCCCGGGAGCCGGCTGCAAGCACCCTGGCACGTTCCCCGCTCAGATCCTGCCCCTCTGTCTCTCCAATCTCCGCTGCACTGCGCAATGTGGGTCAGCGCTCCCCACCCAGATCACCGGGGCTGGCTACTTTGCGGGGTGTACTTCCACTCCCTCCCGGCTCTGAATCCTCTCCTCCCGCCGGTGCGCTGGGGTGGGGGAGTGCTCGGGTCCCGCCGGGTCGCGGCTCCGTATCTTACCCTCCTCTTGGGGTGCCGAGTGCTCTTGGGTGTAGCTGCACGCTGTGCGCTTTCCTGTGTATTCTCGTCTCTCTTTTAGGAGTAGATGTATTTGCTGTGTTTTCGTAGATAAATATAGTGTTGGGAGGAGATTTCTGCCACCCTGCTCACACCGCCATCTTCCCAGAAGTCTGATTATTATTGATTGCTTGTTGAATATTACATATTAAAAATTACAGAGATAAAGTTAGCCCTCTGCTGATGTCACTTTCCTCTAGAGATAAGTTATGATGACTTTTTACAGGCAGCTATACACGCTAGCAATACAGGCTCATTTTAATCTATTTTCAAGGGTTTAGATAATTTAAATTTGGACCTCACTGTCTTTGAGATGTCTACTTCTGGTTCACTCTTACTCCTAGAGATCTTTGAATAAAATACTAGTGTTTTATCAGCCCCACCAGCAACTCCTCTATTACAGGTTTTATCCTTCCACTCCAAAAGACTATCTGTGAGCACTGAGGCTTCTTGGCTGCTTAGCCCCCTATTGTCAAATGGGCAGATGCTGCTCAGGGAAAAGTGACCCCAAATGCAGCATTCTTCTCCAAATCTCTCTCTTTTTCAAAATCCTGACTCTGCAATCTCATGCATTATTGGCTTTCTGATGCCTTTGAGCCATTTTTAATAAATATTTTTTGTGCTTTCCTAGTTGTCCTCAGAGCAAGGCTGCCCAGGTTACTTAATCCTTCATTACTGAAAGTGGATGTCAAAAAGCCCTCTTTCAATTCCATCACCCTGACTTGTTAAGCAATTGCACTAGGATGTAAACATCCAAATAAATATTTACTCTATCAAACCACCTTTGAGAGCTAGCCACACATCCTAGCATTTTACCATTATACAAAACATTTCAGGAACTCCTTTTAGATCACTGTTTCTGAAGTCACTGTAAATTAGCCAAAAATTAATTTTGGTTACAAAGTTTAATTTTGTTACTTTTAAGGTTAAGTGTGCCCTTTTCCCACTAGTGCAATACTTTGATCACATACCTTAATCATTACACATAGGTTTATAACTTTTGGCTATATAGAAAAAGTTATATCCACAGTGTAAACATGGAGAGTGGCCACTCCTGAGCAATTAATAAAACATGCCATGGTTTCTGAAGGCGCTCCTGAAAAAAAGGATTCCAAATATGTTTTTAAAATGACAATTTTATTGAGGTGTATGTAGAGCTTCCCTTGTTGTCAACTTTGTAAAGAATGTTAGATATCTGGATAAATCAGTGTTCTTATATTAGAAAATAAAATTAAATGCTTAATATTATAGTCATTAATTTTAGAAAATTTCAAAAACTGTCTCTTCCTTCATTTGATAGACTAGAGTAGAAAACAATCAACAACATAGTATATTCATTTACTAACACCTTTGTTACTAAAATATTTCAATTCTCTTTTAAACATAGCAAATGCCTTTCACCCTTTGGTACTGTCAGTTTTGTTCCATGTTCAACATAGTGCCTTGGGGTCAAGAGAGTTCTTCATCCATAAAGCCACAGATTGCAGCAGACATATGGCCCTGCACACTTCAGTATCTTTCACATTTGGAGAAAGGCTTTCTTGCCTATTACCAGTAAGGCCCTTGGCATCCCCACTGCATTAGTATTCATCCTCTTTTGGATCTCCTGTGATCTGCCTCAGATGGGTTCATTAACATTGATTAAAGCTAAGTCCAGTCAAGTTCTAAGTAACAGGGAACACGTTCATAGGCCTCCATAGTTTCTTAATCTGCTTGTTACAGCTTCCTGGAAGAGAGTCCACTTTGTTTCTGGATCACCAACAGTCCCATGTGGAACCTCAGTTACAGGATAGAATGCACACAGGCTAAACCCCTATCACGGTGTGCATTACTGAATCTTTGGCCTGCACCCCGGGTGTCTGGTGAGGCCCTAGGCAGATGTTCCTGGGAGAAAGCATTATGAACAGGGCAGCTTTACACACAGAAGGTAGTTTAAATTTCCATCCTTTCCTCCACAGGCCCTTTTGGATTCTAATCTCTGATTTTCTCCATCCCACAGCCCTTTGAAAACTTTAGAGCCCATATTTAAAAACTGAATTTACAAGCCCTGGGAGAGTCACCAATACAGGTGCTAAAAGACAACCCACTCAACTGTGGCTGAGGTATTTTTAGTGCTGTCATATAGCTGAGGAAAAAATATAAGGATTTTCCCTTTCCTGAGAGAAAGCTTTACTGCTAGAAGTTAAAGCCATCCCTTCTCAGAGGGGAAATGCCTGTTTCCTTTCTGGGACCTGATCACCCAAGGCCATCTGGGGAAAGAAAAGGTTATTTCAAGTACTTGGATACTTCTACACTTGTACTTCCCATGGAAATAAAACACTTCTCCAAAAACTTGACAGCCTACAAGCTGGCAGATGTTCATGTGTGGCCCTCACTGAAAATGCCTTATCTAAGTGGATTTTCTTTTTTTGACTTGAGTTACCTGGTGCTCTGGCTATGCTGATCACATTAACTGAATCATTGTGAAGTTGACACTTGATTTTTTTTGCTTCTTGGACATATTTTCAGGCTTAAGCAAAGATTTATAAGCATGTCCAATGAACACAACCTGGGAGACACAATTTTTGCCAGCACGTTTGTGACCTCAAAAGCCAGTGATGATCCTGAGGTTCCAAGGCCAAATATGTCTACTCCCAGCATTAAAGAAAGTGCTCTTATATAGAAGAGAGGAGGAGGAGGACATGAATAAAATTGCCTCTAAAGTACAAGTCAAAATTATCAATGTATATGTGGTGTTTAAGGGGCACAGCAGTTTGAAGGAATGTTTTCAAGAGGTCTATGCTATAGTCACAAAATAAAGCAGGAGGAAAGGGACACAGGCGTCCTGTCCTACAGGCCATTTCAAAGGGACCAGGTCAGGCCAGGGAGGGGCAGGCAGCTATTCTGGCTTAGCTCCACCCTCCCCATTCAGGCTGCATGTTAGTTTTCCTGTTGACAGCTGCTTTTCTTTCATGGTGGCCATTTTCACAGGTTTTCATGAATATGCGAAGGTCACGGAGGTTAAAGAGTGCTGCAATTGTCAGGCTGGGTTAACTGCTCCAACAACCACCCCAAACCGTAATGGCTTTGCACAATACAAGTTGATTTCTTGCTCATGTCATGGTCCAGTGGTGGTCAGCAGGACACTCTACTCAGGCTCCTCCTATTCAAAGCCTTGGAGACCCCAAACACTGTCAGAGGAGGCAGAGAGAGGAAGGCTGAGCAGAGATTTTATTGGCTGGGTTTGGAAAGAGTGCACATTGCTTCTGGCCACATTGCATTGGCCACAAATCAACCCCACAGCCCCTCCTGAACAGGAGAGAGGCTGGGACTGTGGCCTCTCTGTGTGCCCGGAAGGAAGAGGCAAATAGCTGGTGACTAGGGGAACTCTGCTATAAGTGGAAAAAAAAAATGCTTTTACCTCACAAATCTATTTACCAGAACTTTTGCACACAGTCATTCTCTTCAACTCTTTTTAAAAGGCCTCAGGAAGTGCAGCTTTTTCTTTAAAAAGAAGACTTGGAGAATACTGAGGCTCAGAGATTGTGGCACAGAATAGAGGCACAGGGCACATCTACAGGGTCCACTGTCTGCATTTAGTCTTTCACATTCTAATGTTATCAGGTGATGTGGGCACAGAAATAAAGAAGACTGTGCTTTTCGTAAGTGAAAAGTCTCATTATGCTGGAGGTGAGTCAGGAAAGAAAGTGAAGGGAAAAGTGTCTATTTTTGGGTTCTGAATACAGCTGAAGAGCCGAGACACCTGCCAGAGACACAGCTACAGGAGGGCCGCTCGGCTGCCCACCACCTGCACTCCGAGCCACGTGCTGGCCAGTTTTCTCACTGTGTTTCTGGTCCTCTTTTTGAAAGTTTTCAGAAGCAGAACCAAATATGACAGCATTTCCTAAAGTGTTAAGTAGCCCTTATATGATTCCGATAAATAAAATATTATGGTGAGAAAAGCACTCTTCTGCATAAAAGAAACCTTATCCAGTTTGCCCAACTTAACTCATAGACTTAAATGCATGATATGAATAGCAAAATATGTTAGCTTTGCCTCTAATTCTGTTTACTGAGCAGTGGTGGTCCCTTGGTCTTTAGAAACCACACCCTATCTAAATACTTTTGAAGCGTATGACAAGGACAGTATCCAGGTACAGTAAACACTGGATAAAGTGATATTACCAAGCACTATTTTATGAGCCCATTTAAAATGGTAACCTGGCAGCCAGCTTGCTTTTGTCCACATGGATTCCATAGCCATAATTTTCACTCAGGATTTCCAAATAAGTTTCTTAAAAACAAAAGACACTTCCAAGTAAATATTTAAATGGGCACACACTTGGAAAACGTTCAGAGAGAACATGCCTTCCTACAAGAACTATGTTCTAGAAAATTGCTTGCCAGAAGTTCTTCAATTAAACAATTCAAAATGAAACAACAATTATGATTAATTTAATTCTATATATTGGGAAGTTCCAACACTTTGAAAAATGAAATAAAAGTAAGTAAATGGAACTACATTGATAAATTAGGAAAAGAACAAGCCAATAGGAACCTGCTATTTGGGTTAGTTGAGAGAAGGGGACCTTCATGCCCCTCACACAGATCTTTCCCGGCAGTTCACTCACACACAATAGGTAATGAACACTTTAGGTATACCTGGTACTGGGGAAGGCACTGAAGATACTCATGTGAACAAAACAGACATGACACTTGACTCCTCAAGGCTAGAATCCAAGCATTGACAGTGGGAGACATCTTACCATGCAAGAGATATGGCATGCTCTGGGAGTTTATATCTCCTTAGGCTGCAGCATCAGGAAAACAGTCTAGAAAAAGTGACATTAAAGCTGAGTCCTGAAAGAACAGCTGAGCTGGATAGGAGAAAGGAGAGGGTCGGCATTAGGAGACAATTCTTACAGAGTCTACAGCTTGTGCAAAAAGACCTAAAACTCACACAAGGCATGGCAAGCAATAGGAATTCAAAGAAGTCAGAATGTCTGGAAAATAGTGGGAAGGGCCAAAGTGGTAGTAGAAGGGCTGCCGAGATGGGCAGTGGGTAGATTGGAGGAGGGATGTTAAACCCTGGGACAGAAACATGAAACACGTGCAAGAAGAACAAGAGCAATACCAGCCAACAATAACGCAGTATTTATCCTCCCCTCCCCCCATGCTTTTAGTGACCAAAAAACGTCTGCTCTGTTTTAACAAGAAATGCATGGTAAAAAATTTTGGACAGACACACAAAGCAACTGCAACTTAAAACTAGCATCACTTTCCCAGCAAAGTCTAAGAAAAGGTTTTACTAGAGTTAGACCCATGTTGGAAATTGAACAACCAGTTACCTACTGAGTATCTACTACATTCCTATTATGTACTGATTAGGCAGCTGCAGATAAGAAGAAAAATATATTTGTTGAATCAGTTAATGAAAGACATTTCAGACCAAAGCATTTCTCCTTAAGGCATTTCGTCGTAGATATAAAGCCAGAAACCATGAAGCAACTGGAGATAATTGAATATTTTCCCGAGCAGCATGATCAGAATCCAGGAAAAGGAATGATCCAGTGGCCAGAATCATCAGGCCACAGGTGATGAAGGAGCTGATGCTAGAATTGGCCCTTTATGTACGGATGGACAACAGGAAAGGACGAGGAGTCAAGGTGAAAGAGAGTGTGAGCTGAAGCCATAAACAGGGCAGAGAACCCTAGGATAATGGCCATATAGCTGCAGAGGGTGTGTGTCAAAGACGACCAGAGCCAAATCAAATCCAGAGGGCTTGACAGCATCCTGTGTGCCTTCCCCAGGCCAGGCAACAAGGAGGAATCAAACCATGGTTCCTGCCCTCAAGGAGATCTACCTGGGGTGAATAAACATGCAAAAAAAAAAAAAACCAGGAAGAGTGTAGAGACAGCTTGGCAAAAAGGACTTAATAGTGAACGTATACTTTTAATACTGCACAGTTGGCACCAGAAAGATCCTTTCCAGTTGTTTTGGCCACAGAGGAAGAAAAGGGCCTTTGCAATAATCTGCATGTTTTGAGACTGTTTGAGCACTCATATGCATAATCAAACACATCTTACACAAGAGTGTACCCATAGTTATGATGTTTTAATTGATGGCTTTTGCTTGTTTATTTTTTTTAATGCTTAATGAATAATTTTGCCTCAATCCCTCTTCTATTTAAGTCAGGGATTTTTTGTGCCAGAGGATGGTATTTGTTCTCTGTTACACTTGGACTCAACTCTCAATTTCAAGAGGTCAGATAGAGGTACATCCATGCAAGTTTTTCTCTATGGCCTGAAAAGGCTGGCAAGAGAAAGCTTTAGTGATATCCCGGGCAAGGAGGATAATCAAGTCAAGTGCAGGAGACGTGTATAGTTCTTAAGATAGTGGTGCTCTGGGCAAGCCAGTCTCACGGGGCACAGGGTTAATTAGTGTTTATTAAGTAGTTCAAAGATAAAAAAAAAAAAGGAGGACCAGGTAGCAGCAAGGTGGGGGTGGTAGTTTTTCTTTTTCTGGTTCCTACCTTCCTTCTGGCACCCAGGCTCATGGACAACCTTTTGCCACCCTGCGGCTTTGGCTACATCTGGAATCCCTTAACTTCTTTGACCTCTTTTTGTCTGTTTCTAGACTTGAGTTCAGCAAACGAGAAGCAATGGTTAGCCTTTTCCTTAGCCTCCTTTGAATAATAGTTCTCTTTTAGAGAATGCCTCAGACTGCCAAGCACTGTGCCAGGTGCATTCACAGACATTATCTTATAAGACGAGCACAACCCTGTCCACCAATGGCTGGGGTTAAAGCTAAGTAACTTGTCCCAGGTCACACAGCAACAAAGTGGCAAGGCCACAGTCCAGATCTAATTCTGTATGTGTCCAGTATCCATGTTCTTCCTCCTCTTTCTATTCTCCTACCTCTAGAGATCAGACTAATAATAAGGAACTCCCTAAGTGTTTAAGCTCTTTCATATATGTCAATTTAAATATCAACACTCTCCAGTGGGACAAACTTCTTTTGCAATAACTGCTAGCCAAGAATGGTAGCACACAGTTTTATCAAAAACCCACTGAAAATACTGTGAGCTGTTATATTCATCCCATTACCCCTCTGTGTGGGCCTGAACCAGGTTTGCAAGATGTACCTGTTGATGACTCATTTTCTAATCATCCAACAGGCCAGCAGGCAGACTCCAGGCTCTGAATGTCTTCATTTAAGTCTGGACTCTTCTTTTGGGCTGGTGACATTTTCCATAGTGGGAATAATACAGAACTCCTCTGAGCCTCAGCGTATTCACTTTCTAATATCTACTTTGCTTCCATTCCAGAATTGTTGTAGTAATCAAAGAAGAAAATGAATATGAAAGCACTTTGAATATTGTAGAATTGTAGTTTAAAGTCACTGAGATAGGATAAAAAATGCCAATGCCTCTCAAGGCACTGATTTTGAATTTCTCAGTTACCCATAATTGAAACTAATCTTATTGTTTTACTGTACATGCAAAAATTAAAGCTTGAAATAAAACACCTTCCATAAAGTGTTGAGGTCTGGGGAACTAATTCTTTGATTTGATACGATGTATCAGTATGCATAAAATTCTTGGACAATGAGTAAAGATTAACCTATAAATGTCTGCCACCTGCTAGCATCAAATTTTTATTTATGATGATATAAAATGACCTGACAGAGCTTTCCTCTGCAAAATATGCAATGATGCATTGCTGCATAAATACATGGTTTTAGATGCATTGCTGATGAAAGAAAAATAAGATTGTCCAGCTAATGACCAATAAATACATTGCTCAAGACAGAATTAACTGCTACCAAGACTCTCACTGTAGAGCTGGACAGCAACTTTAGTCTTTGCAATAAGAAGTCTGCCAAATTTTCTTTCTGTAGATTCTCTACTCGTGGTCATTTAATGAACCTCATAAAAGCTAATATCCCAATTTAGAAGTTCCCTCTTATGTTTCACTAAGAAAACAGATCGTGCAATAAAATAAACACACATAAGGAATCAGGGCAAAGGTATATTCTGTATATGATTTTAATAAAAACATGTTTTACTTCCTGAAGGAAAAATTCGCCTAGTGATAACTTAAAAACACAGCACAAAATATGTGAAGAAAGATCATCTGACTCAAATATCAGAATTCTGGTGCTATCTCATATTGCCACCATTTCCTTCCAACAGTTAAATTCAAGACGAGGTTTATGTCTAAAGCAAAACAGAGCACATATCATAGGATGATACTGAAATGTTCAAAAGGTATTATTAAAGCATGAAGGGAGAAGTTGTTTAGAACTGGAATAGAATGATGAAATTTGTGTAATGAAATTTCTGTGGCTTTCTCATCCATAGTAGTCCTTGCATCACCTGAGTGGGAAGGAGCTGGGGAGATATATCTGTCCATTCTACCAGAATTTAGAGTTCTGTTTCAGTCAGGAGCTGCCAACGGATTATAATGAAGCCCAGGAGGAATTCAGGGGGATGGTCTACAGCTTCCAGTGCCCCCACCCCATCCCCAATGCAAAGATTCTGATCTGACTGAGAATGGTATTGAGGAAGCCCAAAGAAATGAGACATTTGATCAGCCACCATTCTCATCCCCTCATCAAGAAAATTCAGATTAGAATCTGGTGAGATCTCTGAATCCAGAGAAAACTTTGTAAAAACAGAGCCTTCTAGTTGAGCAGGGCTTTGGAGAGAGAGAGAGAAAGAGAGAGAGAGAGAGAGCTTGCATGTGTGGGTGTACACGCACATATATGCATGCCAAGGTACTTGATGCGTAACAAATACGGTAACAATTAAAATCTATACACCAGTTAAACAATATCAGTGAATAGCGAATCAAGTGACTCTACCTCACCAAAAAGTCTATTTCGATGCAAATATTTATTTGACTTCTCATATTAGAGTCATTGATTACTTTGTTTTCTACATGTTAGAGCACAATTGATTACTTTTCTTGTCTCAATATTATTGCATTCATTTTAAATCAACACATGTTCTTCCCTCTGTCAAGCTCCTCATGGCCACAATCACTGCTGCCACCCCTACGTCTGCCCTCTTCTATGTTCTTATTTTACCCAGTAACTTGATGGCACATACGTCAATTGGTATTCTATAAATATCTATATAGGGAATTAATATTTGCTCACTCTGCACTCCTGAAAGCCCAGAGTGGCAGGAACTGCATTCCTCTTACTTACTGCTGTGATTGTGACAATATAATTCTGGTATGTAGTAGGTGCTCAGTAAATATTTACCAAACAAACAAATGGGTTTATTGAAACACAACTCAAGTTTTTTGCTAATGACTGTCAGGCATTCACAGATAAATGAGAAGGAGAGATATGACACACACACAAAGAATATACTGCCAATAAATATATCATTCATATAAAACTAGAGATGTAAGTACTAAGGAAGTATTAACTGTGGAAAGAGTGACTAATTCTGGCCACTAATGAAGAAAGAATGATTCATTATATAGACACTCATTAGCTTGAGTAGAGACCTGTAGACAGTGTGAAATCTACTAACTTATGATGGCTGATGCATAATACCTATTTTTTGTTTGTTTCTCTTTTTTTTTTTACATTTGGTATATACATTAAAGAATGGAATGCCAGCCTAAACTTTTCCATTATATTCTAGAAGATGAAAGCATTATATAAACAACCATACATAATGGAATAGAAGTACTAATTAGGAAGGCATGACTTCCACATCATTGTAATTTTGCTCTCCAGATCCCATTCAAGTGTAAGCACTAATTAATGAACAATGTTAAGCTCCTTAAAGTTATTTGCTGAATTTTCTTATTCACACCTGAATATTTTAAATAAACAGAACATTTCTTATTTAAAATGTAATGGAAAGATTTTACAGAGAAATAATACTCAATGAAGATAAAGTTGTGTAGTAAACACACATTCATATACTGCTTATCGGAGAGAAACTGGTATTTCATTTCTGAGGAAATTAACCTTAATATGTTTATTCTCTTTAACCAAGAAATTCCATTCCATGTCACATTTATATTCCTAAATATTTATCTATAATATTAAAAAATTAGGAACCACCATAATTTTAAAAATAGAGAATTAGCTAAATTATGGGACTTATGAAGCCATTAAAACCAAGATTGAACAAAACATTCTCTCATTTTTTAAAGCAAATGAAATCCTATGTGAAAGCCTCTGTGAGAAGAACATAGAAGTTAAACTTCCTTGATTAAAATGGCCCAGACAGCTCAATGTCTTCTACATTCACTGTCTAAACACACTTCACAGAACACAGACTGCTGCTGGGGAAGGATACTAATTGATGTGGGATTTTAAAAAATAGTCTGTTATAAAGTCCGACAGGGAAGATGAGAAGCCAATTTCATTTTAAAATACAGAATAATGTATTAACAGTGCTTGCCTCTGACTAATCAGATTACAGTTCATTTGCTTCTTCTGTTCCTGTATAGTTAGTAGTTTAAAAAATGCATTGACTTTGTAAACACTGAGAAAAGTTATTTTGAATAAATAAATGTAACCTAATATTTTTATTCTCCAAGTCCAGCGCTGCTTAAAATGTGACAAACCCACACTTTCTCTGGTAATCCTGTTAGGTGCTCTTCCAGGAGACGAGCGGAAAATATCTACTAAGCTTCTGTGGCCCTAATTCAGGGCGCTCTACTTTCAGCTGAATTAATGCAGTCCAGGAAAAAGCATGCCGGTGCTGTGTCCTGATAGAAATGATGATGATTATACGGAATTTTATATTTGAAATTTTGAAAGAGTACGTTATGAAGGAAAATCATCTTCTAAGTGAAGCTCTCACAACAAAATGAGCTCTTCCAAATATTTACCTAAGCAGATGACGACTGCGAGTGCCAAATGGGAGGTGCTCTCTCCCAGTATCAACTGTGGTGCTTTTATGTGTTTTGCCCCCAAATAAGTAAGTTTTCTTTATGGGAGCTCACCAACAGGCAACCCTACAGTTATGCCTTCTTGGCATGTGTGGGAAAGGCGCGCTGAAGGATGGTCTGGCAGGCTTTCCGTTGCCATCCTCCGTATATTCTTGTCCACACCGAGACAAAAACAGAGGCGTGCTTCTTCACAGCCACCCCAAAGCGTTCCCTGTGTATCTGCCGGCTGCTGCGGACGGGTCTGCAAATGCTGCCTCTGGAGTCCACTCTTATTTACATAACAATCTTCACTAAATAGATGTATGTTTCTGCCAAAATGTTTTTTAAGGGTATTTTTATATCATGCTGGGCATGAAAAATTATCATGTGCCATATGTAGGTAAAAATTAGAATAAAGGAAAGTTACCAAATTTTAGTCAGGTGACATTCTCTACAACTCCACACTGCCCAGGAAGCCTCCAGGCACGAGGTGTTGTCTGTAAAAAAGGAGGACTGGATAGTGTTATAGATGGATGTTAAGGGTTGAGTGGCTCTAACTGACTTTCTCCTAGACTTACTTGGAAATATTGAAAGAAGATTGAAAGGGACAAATTTTTTTGACGATGTGATTCAATCCTATTCAATACTATGCCTTCGGACCACCCAACAACATTCCTGGCGCCTCCAGTGGTATTTGTCTCCTACTCTGGGAATTACTGCTCTAGAATGATGCTGTGACCATATATCTAGTTGCCAGCTATCATCTTCTTGCCTATATCCCTCCCTTCCCATTGTAAAGGGACTGTAATCTCTCAGTCTTTGCTTTAGCTCATTCACTCGTATCTTTCAGCTTAGTTCTCATGCTCAAAGAATGAGATTCAGTATCTTTATGTATCATATATTTTCTTGTGTGTCTGTGTGAGCCTTTTAATTTTTAGCTGTTCTTGAGACAAATGTTATATTCAAATTCAGCCAGGTGCATTGCTTACCATTAAGCATGATCTATTTTTGAGGCACTAAATAAATAATAAATAATGCCAAGTCTTACTTTACTACACTTATGTGCTGACAATTTAATATCTGCATGGGTACCAGATGATGTCATTGCTGCAAGCTTTAAGACTTTCTTTATTACAGCCATGCTAGCATTATTTTTAGCACAGCAGGTGTCAAAAAGGTTTATTTTGAAAGAAAGAAAACATAAAAATGAATTATTTATGTGAGTTAAATCAAAATGTACTTGATATAAATGTTTAATCAGTTTTTCACCAACTTCTTTTCCATATGCTCTGCCCAGCTCGATGGTGCAGTTGTAATGGAATTACTAAATATATCTTAATAGCTCAGCATACAGCATAATGCAATGGTACTTACACAAAAGGAATTTTTCAACTTACATTAAACAGGTCAAATGATAAAAATTCTGTAGAAAGCTCACTGTTTTTACAGGAGATTATTATTCAATTGGCATAGAAAAATTCAGTAAGTTTGACACTTAAAATGTGCTACGTTGACCATATTTAAAGTTTCTCATTCCTTAAAAAAGATGAGATTAGAAAATAACTTTAATTTTGACTGTAATTGCAAATGTTTTTTTCCCCCTGCTTTCATAAGTAATCAGCAGATTTGCTGTTACTCCTGGAATATAAATGCTACAGAATTAAAATAAGGATTCCAAGAAACACTATACCATGACTAAAGGACAATTTTTAAATTATGGAAAAGACGGAAAACTTGAAGGCAGGAAAGTATTTTATAGTCTAGGCCAGCTTTTCAACTGACCTTCAGCTAGTTACTTCCATATTTCTGTTCTTTGAGATCGGTAAAGTCCAACTCCTTATTTTTATATGAACCACTTTTTCAGCCAAGTCAATGCCTGCAAAACCCTCCTTACTACTGTTATCTGCAGAAGCTTCACAATATTGAAATATTCTAATATTTAAGACTATAATCTAAGAGAGAATCATTCAAGTAAAAGGCCAGACATTGATTTCATAAGAGGGTTCTCAAACCTCAGCTGAGCTATTATGATAATAAAGACCAAAATTATAATGTTTGTGAATGTTTATCAAGGGCTTTTCATGTGCCAGAAAACTATTCAACATTCTCTGTGTTCTGTACAAGATTTTCTCCACACAACCCTATATGATAGACACCAGCTGTAACCCTATTTTCCAAAGAAATAGTGAGAACACTAAGAAAGGGATATATTTATATTCAAAAAGTGAAAGCAAGAAGATATATTAGAAATAGCAGTTGAGTTAAAGGAATTGAATATTTTTTTTGTGGTTGAAAGTCAACAGGCAAGGCTTTTGGCAAATAACTCCAATAATAATAGGAATATGTGTACATGAATATACTTTGCTTGCCACACCTTAGTAAAAACGGACCAGCAGCAGGGACAATTCAGGGGAGACAAATGATTAAATAGCTAGAGGCTTTGCTAAGGGAACAGACTAAAAATATTATAGATATTCAGTGTGTAACACTAAAGGCAAAGTAGGAATATTTAAAAGACAATTAGATGGAGAATATGGCTTTGATGGGCAAAGAATTATTCACCAAATTCTGGGTTATTGGCAGTAGAAGAATCTCTTTGAAGTTGAAAAAAAATTTTTGGAAAAAAATAGAAGCAATTATGGTGCTAGTTTTTCCAATTAAAAAAAATGAATGGTACATATAACTAAAAAGCACTAAAGGAAAAGTGAATGAATACAAAAAAAGTTTGGTGGAATGATCTAGCATCCCAGCTGAGGACATTTTGCAGAGGATATAGGAATATTTCCCTAAGTTTCTGCAGTTATCTCATGAAGCATCAAAATTCCTGCCACAGAGCGGTGACAGCATCACCAAACCCAGAAAATAAGGAACTTGATTCCACAAAGGGGTATTTAGAATAGATAGAGCCAAACCAGTAGAAATAAAGCCTTTGCTCTGTGGTTGTTTATTAATAATGCTCAACACACTGATAAGAATTTCCCCCTGATTTCCTGACACCAAGGACACAGGAGGAGCCCCATAGATCTGTGTTGATAGAACGGGCCTTGCATGACCACAGTGGGCACTGTTAATGGAATCAAAGGACCCCCTGGTGTCCTGAGACTCTCAGGACAGTTTTGAGTGAGGACACTTGTTCTAGACTTCCCTGTCCCCTACTTTAATCCTTTTCCTTTTCTCTCTCCGGCGGGAACTGCAGTAACAAGTAAATAGTGGCTAATGGTAGAAATAACTGAGGAGTTACTCTGCGCCAAACATGAGACTAAGGCCTTTCATATATTGCTTCATTTTATCCACTGACCTCGAGGTAAAGAGCATCTCTGCCTTTTGCCTGTTCAGCCTCCATCCCTGTCTTCCTCTGGTGACAGCACCCATTCCCCACCCAGGGCTTTACGCTCTCTATTTACGTGACCCCAAGTTTCCTGGACTTCATGGTTGATAGCCCGCCTGGGAGCCCGCCACGGTCACCTCGTATTCCATTCCTCCGGGAATGGTGGAAGTTCAGGGGCAGACAAATGGTCCAAGACAATCTCCTGATAATTTGTCAGGGGGGTCTTCAGTGAGATAACTGGAGAAAAGAAACTGTCTCTCTGTGGGGCTTGCTGTGTGCAGGGGAGAGAAAGCATGACAGGAAGAAGGGCAAAAGCGAGAGCATTCATGCATGTGCATGCGTGGTGCGTGTGGTGGAGGTGGGGCTGGGGAGAAGAGGCTGAGTTGCCCAATTTCAGCCCCTGCATCTAGACAGGTTTGAAGTTTTCTGGGATGTCAGCCACCAAATTTTTGTTTCTGATTTCCTAAGCACTTTTGAGTTAAGTGTCTTATTCGCATAATCCTATTAAAAAAAACTTTATGAGGAATGTATTACTAACATTCTACAGATGAAAACACTGAGCCTCAGAAAAATTCATTCAAGAACTCACTATTCTACCTGGTATTGTCTTTAGAAATCTTATTCCAACTTTTCTTAGATCTTGGTTTTCAACGTTTTTATTTGAATCTGTTCATTCATTTTTAGTTGCACCTACAATTTTTCTAATTATCCTTAATAAAGAAGTTTTAGATTATACAGGCAATAGACTGAAATCATGGTTCTCAAAATCATCTCTTGAAGGTTTTCATTGTTCATCGTCCTAACTCACCTAGGCAGAAATCCACCTGAAAAACGGTTTGCATTCACAATTTCTTCATCTCATGGTTTGTAGAACATTTGTAAATGAGATGTGAATATTTATAGATGTTTGTGGCATTACTACTGCATTTAGAAGCTTTTATACCAAATTATAGATTCATGTAAAGGTTATAAATTAGAAGCTTTACAGCAAATGTCTAAATATTTATGAATTTAACTACATTTAGGAATAAATTTGCAAATTTTACATTTGCTATTTTTTCACATTTATGAGCAAATATGAGGTTTCTAATAATCTATCAAAATGAGCCAGCACTCAGAAAAGCACAAACCCCAGATGGAAATGTTGTCTTCGTTTTCTCTGGGTGTCTCCCTCCCCCTCTGTCTCTGTCTCTGTCTTTGTCTCTCTCCTCTCCTCTCTCCCTGACTCCTTTCTCCACCAGAAATTAAAATATGCAAAATCCACCAAGGAGATTTCAGTGCTCCGACAATCCCTGGTATTTATGAGTTGTCAATCATATTTATCTCTTTATTTTTAACTTTCTAATCAGTCATCCATCAACCATCAGCAGGCAGGAAGAAAAAAAATTACACTCTGGAACTCTTAAAACACTATGACCTAACCATTTAAGTTATGCTATGTTCCAGCTGAACATACTTGGCCCAGTCTCAGGCAAAACCACTAGTTCTTGTTGGTTACAACCCTGGGGAAGCAGACATATTGGTATCTCAAGGTTATCTGCTTCTGTACAACTCACCATTGGGGTCTAAGGGAGAGAGAACCTCTCAGCATCTGGGGCTTCAGATCAAACTGCCCCCCACCCACCTGCCATTGTATTGCACTGCAAGTACCAAGAGCCCCAGTAGAGCTCATCAGCCAATGCACAAGCCACCCACTGCACCCCCTGCCCACGGCCAGGTATCTTCTCCATCACCCTCTCATGGACACCAGACCTGGTCATCATGAAGAGTCACACCAACACCGAAATCTCCACTGGCGTGTATCCTTCAAGTCCACTCACTCTTGAACATTTCTTTGACTTCACTGCGACTTTCAGTCCATAAAAATAACTATCTATCTCATCACCGTCCTCAGTCTGTTGTATTACCACCTTTCTTCTCACTCAGCTAAGAGCCCATGGTTCATCTTAAACTCATCTCCTTGAAAACATTGTTAACTCCCTTGACTCTCTCTCCTTTTCCCACCAGGCCAAGTTCCAACCTTGGTTAAATCCAAGTACCTAACACAGTTGCTGAATACTACTGGAGACGAACATACCTCTAGGCTGACTTTAACATCAGACACAAAAACATCAAAGCAGTGCTAGCAGTGCTCATACCATCAGCTGCACAGCTGCTGTCCTTCCTGGGTCACAAGGGAACAGTGTAGGTGACTCAGGCCCAAGTCACACTGAATATGGAAAAGGTCGAACAGAACTGGTTCAGGGATGATTATGAAATCTAGTTTCAGTGGCTTAGACGTGAGCGGGCATTTCATGTGCTTTCTCACTCATTTCAGAGAGCAGCTAGGACTTCACTCTCATGCTCCTCCACCCCATTTTGATGATATAAATTGCAGGCATACAGCCTAGAGTGGTTTACAGAAAATTACAGCCACTCATCCTCCATCAGCAGAGCAAGGTTACCTCCACATGACACTAACATAGGGAAGATAGGGCAGACAATAAAATGAAAGAACTCAGATCCTTTATGTATTTTTGAATTGCGGAATCCTTTGGCACTGAGGTTCACCCTACCTCCATATCTCCCAGGTACACTAGGCAATAAATAACCTTTATTGTTTAAGTTGGTAGCAATTGAATGTTAGACTTCCTTACTATGATTACCTTCTTGCTGTCCAAAACAACTTGCTTTTACATCTCTTCTTTCACCAAAGAGGCATTTGTTGAATAAATGCTTGCTGTGTATTGCTGAAAGTCTCCTTAATGGTTCACCCCCATGCTCCAGGGTGCTGTAGTGAGGCCAGTTAGGAGAGCTGTGTGACAGTAGTACATGGGGAGTGACCATAGATAGGGATTTCCATGGTATTGGAGATACACATTGTAAAGTAGCTCTCAGCCTCAAAATTGTCCTTTTCATACCTGGAATCAACATGATCTATAAAACTCTGCCCTGTTCATCTGGGGAGAAACAATGTCATCCTTAGGCATCGGCAGGCCACTGAAGCTGCCAACAGGGCAGAGCACACATCACAACGCCACACCTGCTCATCGCGCTAATATTAGTGGGGAACCTGGCAGTTGACAGAGAAAAAAAGAGCCAAAACTATGTAATAATAGCACTCACCATTCTCTTAGGATCTGTTACTTGGTAGACATTGGCATCATGCATGTTCCCCAAGTATTCTAATCCTCATAACAACTCTACAATAGGCATCTTAGTCTCTATGGATGGTGACCTGCACCAAGTGACTCCTCAAGGCCACATGCAGCTTAGTGTGTTGAATGGTGGCCCCACAAAGACAGGTCCTGATCTTGAGAAACTGTGACCTGGAAAAAGGGTCTTTGCTGATATAACTGTTCAACATCGGAAGATGAGATCATCCTGCCTTTAGGAGTCCTCAATCCAATGACAGGTGTCCTTATCAAAGAAAGGCAGGAGAAGATTTGAACCAGAGACACAGAGGAGAAGGTGATGTGAAGATGGAGGTGGAAATTTGGAGTGATGTATCAACAAGCCCAGGCAGGCCAAGGATGGATGCCGAGGAGAAGCTACCACCAGAAGCCAGGAGTGGGGTGGAGTGGAGTGTCCCTCAGAGCCTCCAGAAGGAGCCAACTCTGTCAACACCTTGATTTGGGATTACTGGCCTCCAGAACTGTGAGGGAATACATTTTGATTGTTGTAAGCCACTTAGGTTGTGGCAATTTGCTATGGCAGTCCTGGGAATCTCGTAAAAGCTGAAACTCACACCCTGGACTGCCTGCTCTTAAGAATTCATGCTTTGACCAAAATACTACATTGAATGAATACTATTTAAAAACAGGACTTTGGGGAAATACACATAAGAGAACTGAGAATTCTGTGAAATTATCATAGAAGCTGTACGAGAGAAATGACTGTCCAATGTACACTTGTGTCAGTGACAAGTCTAGAAAGCCTAGCAGAACAAGGACAGCACGAAAGATAACAACCACCACATGGTTTTCATGAGTTTGTCAGTCAAGAGAAATTGCAATTTAGCATCAGAAGGCGCTTCAGCTTCATTATTACTTAAGATGTGTGTGTGTGTTGTTCATGGGTAAATAGGTATAAACAGATACATATATGCTTAACTAGTTAATTCAAATTAGAACATAGTATGAGTTTAAGTTTCAGCAAACATTTTGGCTGTCTTTTTTAAGTTCTGAGTGCAAACACTGATTTTTAGGAAAAGGCGTTAACAGGTATTGAGTGCCTACTGTACCAGATAACTTCATCTGTTACCTCAGTGTTTGTAGCCAGCCAGCATTGCTCCCATTTTCAAAAGTGAGAAAGCTGGGCAGACCGTCAGTGGCCTACGCAGCACCTTGGTGCAAACTGTAAGTGCATGTGCCGGGGCAGATGGTTTAGCAGGGGCAACGAGGGGTTTAGTTAAGCTCCACTTTGTCCCTTGGCTGTGTCTATAAAGTCTTGTGCAGAGCAGGAGATGTACAGCTGCCCACGCTAGCCCCAAAGCGGGACCCCAAAAAAGCAAGGTGACAGCCTCGCATCCAACATTAGTGGGTGTGTGTGCTGTGCTTCCACCCAGTTGTCTCCCACTCTAATTCTTTATTTCTCATTGCTACGTGATGACATCCTCAAGCCACTTCAGATTTTACCACACAAAGGTATCTACAGTGATCAACCGAAGTGCCAATGCATTTACTATTGCTGGGGGCAGGCTCAGTGAGTAACCGTGCTAAAGAACAGCACCAGAAGGCCGAATCCCTTTCTCCAGGTGAGCTGGACCAGCTGTATAATTTGCAGCGCCCTGTGCAAAATGAACATGTAGGACACTTGTTAAAAAATCATTAAGAATTTCAATAGCAGGCACTAAACTACACCCAGAGTTCTTCTCGGTGTGGGGTCCTGTGGGACTGGTCAGACGGCACATCTGAGAAGCTGGCCCTGCAGCTATGCCACACAAAGCTGGGTACCTGGCTTACAGAAGAGCAGTGGAAGCCGCCTTGGTAGAACACATCTGCCGCCTAGGTCAGCACTTCCTCCTTGTAGCTTCTCAAGTTCAGGTAGGTTCCAGCGGTACCAAGCAGAAGCTGGGTCGAGTTATACCTTCTCAAAGCGGGGAGAATCTTTAATACCCTGTTCTGGGTTCTTACACACATACGTGAAATGTTCCTGTACTTCACTGGGTTGATGACTAGAAATTAAAATGCTTCAACAAAATTGTTTTTGTTGCAGTGGCCTCTTAGTGAAATCAGTAAGAATCTCAATTGATTTATGTAAGTATTTGATCCAAGCTAATGTCAACAAAAACAATGTCTCAGATTTGAAGGTAGCAGAATGGGAAGAGGGAATCTCAGATCCACTGCCCTAAGGGAGGCCAGGACCTTGTTTAAACATACCTTTTGAAGTCTTTGGTTTCTGTAAGATACTAGCTGTATTTGAACTGCCTTCTAAATCAGTGTTTTCCAAAGCGTGTACAACTGAAAATTATTTTGAAAGGTATTAAAAGGTAATTGCAGAAAAATAGTTTTATGGTCAAATAAGTTAGAGCTTTGTGCTAAACAGAGTGTTTCACTGCAGATGTTTCTGGGGTTCACAGGTTCATGTGCCAGAGTGGACTAAGGTATGATACTTTTGCAGAGACCTCTTGCGGGATTGGGTTCCCTGAAATACGCTTTATAAAGCCCTTCTTTATGTGAAGCTGCATTGGAGCAGCATGCCAGAGGGTGTTTTCAAACTCCAGAAGTCCAGGCACACCTGTTTAAGAGCTTGCTTACCCAGAAACCTCGGTGTTGGCCATTCTTAGCTCATTGCTTTCCCTCCCCAGGTCCCAGGTGGAGGGTGGTACACCTGTTTTCACAGTGTCCTGGCATTTGGTGCTCAGTTCCCACATGAGGAGCAGATTATGACTGTGAAGGTTGAAAAACATTCTCAGCTAATCTTAGCTGTGGGGTTAATACTGTTGTGGGGACCTTTTTGCCGTCTGTGCAAACCTGCACTGCTCAAAGATCCATCTAATACTAGAAATGAGGCTCCCTGAGACTACACCCCGGAACCCACCACCGCCGCCGGAGCTGGCAGCGTGCCTGGCTGTTCTTGTGTGGCCCAAGGCGAGTTGCTGTGTTCACTGTGTTCACAGAGATAAATGGCTGCTGTGCTCTTCCTAATTTTAAATACGCCCACAGAGCAGAGAGGGACTCACAGTTTGACAGATAACTATTTAGTTTGCGTCGAGAGTAACTGAGTTTTCCAATCCACTAAACTCGAAAACCCACCAGGCTATAAGAGCAGCAGTCAACCAGCACGAGCACGAGCCAGCCCAGCCCATGAACTGGAGCCCGGAGGCCCGGGCCAACTTCTGTGGAAAGGGTGTGTGCCCACCCTGGACATCTAAGGCCAGGAATAAGGGGGTAAATACCAGTGCATTCTCTGAGAGGACTGGTCACTTTGGGAACTGTGTGTGTTTGTTCACAGAGAGGGAAATGGAAATCACAAGTGTATGTTTACTAATATATGGGCTATGAGGAAGGAATGATCAAAGAAATGCAACATGTGAGATTCAAGCTGACTTTCCTTTCTTAGCCTCATTCAAAAATCATTTTATTAATCACTTGAGTGATTATTTCCATCTCCTTAATCTTTTAAAAGGAAATCAGCAAAAAGATTAACCCACTTTTATTCAGGGAACATTTTCTTTTTGAAGGGACCCAAGATTTTTATTAGCACTGTTTTCTTGAATACCAAGAGCCACACTTGTGGTGATTCCCAGACGGCAGAGATTGACTGATCTAAACTTTAATTAGCTTGCTCCTGTAGCCGCAATCGAAAACACCAAAACAAATGTTTGGAGTAGAAAGATCCACATTTCTTGATGCATTATGATATTCATTTAACACGTATGTTGAACCTCCAGTTTGCGCTAAGAACTGTGACAGACCTGTGGGAATAAGTAGAGAACACAGTGGACGAGGCCCCAGCCTCATGCTGCTAATTAATTATCTCTGAAGTTGTTTGTTGTGGGGTGTGACTATGAGGGGCTGATACCCTCCCCACCCCACCTCGGCTCCACACATCCTCAAAGCTTCATGGCTTACACTCCAACTTACTGACTCAGACCTTCCCCAACTCCCCAGCAAATTCTGACTGAGGCAGGAGGATATGGTGGCTCTCAGCATCCTTCCTGCTAAGGGTGGAATCATTTTAGAAGCATATGGTGCCTTCATGGGCTTCCATTCTGGTCCTGTCTGGCTAGTTGTTGCCAGTCAGACCCAGGATATAGTCATTTTTGCGAATAACCCCTGGGTTCCTGGGCTACCCGCTCTGAGTCACTCTTCCTCCTTCCATGTCATCCTAACCTGTTGTATTTTTTACCTTCCCTTTTAGTTCAAATCTGCTAGGCTACTGCGGGCAGCCAGGCTGAGCAATGCGGGATCGTAGGCCCAGTGAGGAAGAAGAAAGACTGGATTTGGACAGGCATGAGTTTGAATTTCTCTAACTTTTCTAACAGTCCTCTAACTTCATTCATTTATTCTTTAATTTAATTATTGAACAAGTATTTACTAAATATATATGTGTATGAAGTTCCTGTTAAATAGTTCAAACACCCTGGAGTGAATATCGACATCTCAACAGACACAATGCCCATCTTTATATGACATTGCCCAGTAGGAATGTTAGTAAATAATCAAAAGAACATACAAATATATAATAACTATCTGTGAGATCCTGTACATGTTACTCACAAGTTACTCGGGTGCACCAAGCCTGTTTCCTCATCTATAAAATGGGTCAATAGTAGTTTCTCCATTGTTGTGTTTTTTGTGGGGGGAGAGGATGAAATAACGAGATGCATAAAAGACACAACACAGTGCCTGACATGCAGGTAGTGCAAGCAAACAACAGGGAACAACTGCACAAACTCCTCGGGATACGCCCTTCAAGAAGAATATGAGTGTAGATGGGTAGAAACCACTGAGACACTAGTTACTATCACATTCTTCATGTGAACACTACTAGAAGATAAAGAGATGGGACAATATAGTCCATCTTTAACTCTTGCTGGGCCCGGCATCACATGTCCAGAGGCATGCTGGACACTCTCATAGAGCCTCATGTGATAGACAGTGTGCCAAGGGTCATCCGCTTCTTTCCAACTTTTAAAACCATCTGCTCTTTGGGTGTTTCAGACATAATGAAAGGTGAAAGACAGGAGGGTTAGACGTGGTCCTGCTGTGCCGACTCCTCACCCAGCCCACAGGAGGCCTGCTCCAAGAGCTGAGGCAGGAAGTGGCAGCCAGCCTGTTACAACCATCTCCTCATATCCTGTAGAGAGATGGACATGAGATATATGGAAATGAGGCAATCCAGTGTGGAAAAAAAAATAGTTTTGAACTGAGGGCATAAAATTAAGACCCTGGAGTTCCAGTCCCTGTTCAGTGCTGCAGAACTGCACGACCCCAGGAGCTTCGTTCTGGGAGTAGTTTTCCTCATCTGTGAAAATAAAGATGTACCAGGGAGAACTCTTGAGCCTCCTAAGGATCTCAGTGAGGTCAATGATCACGATCAGTAAGACGTCATGGGCACATGGCCTCATTTCCTGTGACATAAGGGCCTTGATGATCAGACCAAAACACAGAATAAAACAAAACAAAAACGAATCCTTTCAGGATGGACTTCCTATGTGAAAGTGTAACACATAGTGACCACCAAGTGCATTTTTCCTTTTCTATACTTTTAAAAAGGTATAGCTCTAAAGTAGGTGGGTCCTTGACTCTTCCACATAGCTGTTAACTGCAAGAGCTTTTAGTTGAGGCCACTTTGGTTTGGAGAGTTGCTTATAGGCCTGTGCTGGCACATAGAAGACTCAGTATGGTTTAAGTGAGGTTGAATCAGTAAGTACTGACTCTGCTGTTGTCCAATTATAAATCACTTAGGCTCTCTGTGCCTTGGTTTCTCCACTGTAAAATGGGAATGGAAACAGTGCCCACCCTGCAGTCTGGGTGTGTGAATGCAAAGGGGAAAAGCCGGCAGAGCACTGTATGCAGCAAGTGAATGAAAGCTTAGCTGTTGTCGCAAAGGGAATTGTCAACACTTTTTAGTCATCCAAGAACAATTTTCCAGGGTGGCAATACATTTAGGCCAATGTCCTTGCTAAAAGTGAAATCTCTGGCCCTGATGAGAGAAGCTGTCAAATCCCGAAAAGAGAATTTTGTTAGCAAAACTGCCTGCCACTTCCTCACTTCACCCCCAGGTCTGCACCCATTGTTTCTCTTTTCACAATGTACCGTTCAGATCAAAGTAGTTTTGCTCTGCTTATCTAGAGCACATATCAGTGGGTTAATAGCTGTAAGGCCATGGGCCTCCAACTCTCCATACTGGTCTGGGCCAGGCTCGGTAGTAGCCAAGGCTCCAGCTGGTGTGTGGGAAGCTGCAGTGAGCGCCCTGTGTGCCCAGCAGATGCAAAAAGCCTGGTGCGGTGATCTGGGTGCACCTGTTGGTGTGTTACCATCTGTTAGCCAAAATGTTAGAGAGCCACACCCTCGGACCGCCAGCCGAGGAGGACTTAATCTCTTCCCCCATAGGCCTCCAAGTACAGGCTGCTGATCACATCTTACAAAGGGAGAGCCACAAACACAAAGAAGAAACCGTCTGAACCCCACCTGGGGGGAAGCCTGATCTCTCATTGCTGGATTTTATTTCTTAAGCTAACAACACAGGGCTTTTAAAATAAATCAAGATAGTTATTACCTGATAAGAAATCCTGTTATAAACTGCCAATTTTTTTAAAAAGGAAGATATTGCTTTAACATGGATACTAATATTAAGTGAATTAAGTGGTAATGTTATTCTGGGTGGCTACTTAATGAGATGCAACTATTACAAGGAAGCTAACATTTTTTCCTCCCAGGGAGATGAAAGTGGAATCTCAGGAGCAACAGGCTTGGGAAACCAGCCCAGGATAAACAATTATCTAGGAGTTTAGGCCTTGGAGTCTTGAAGATTAGAGATATATTCCTCTAAGTACAAAACAGAAATTTGTATGACCTTTATCATGTCACGGGGTGGGCTTTACCCACTGGTGCCCTGTGCCACCACCTGGATCTTCACTGTACAGAACACAGACTCACATTCCAGATGGGTCATTTACTAATAGTGGATGTCGTTTCAGAGCTAGGTACCACCCCTGTTCAGCTGAACATCAGATAAGCATTTTATAAAGCAGTCTGAGACGGCAAGGGGATCTTATGTGACTGGCCAAAATCTTATCAAAATTAGATATTCGGTTAGAATATGCATCCGGTCACTTTCTTGAATATATACCCAGGATAACTCAGAGCAAATGTTAGCATGCATTCGTGTCCTTGTTGAGAATAAATAGGGAGCAAGAAACTTGTTTCCATCCAGAGTTGTGAAATAAAGGTTTACGTGGTAATTTAAGACTTTAAAAAGAATTTTAAGTTAGAAATGACTTCACATAGCTCTCAAGGTTTGGTTCCTTTTATTTATTCATTTATTTTTTGGTAGGGGAGGAGAGAATTTTAAAATCTATTGGCCAAATCTTTCGCATGATCTCTACCTTTTGTGTTGGTTCTTCACCCTCTTCTTTCTTACCAAACTATCATTCAACCTAATCCTTAAGGAATATTGAATAGAATTAACACCTTTGTACCAATCCCATTAGTGTGCTGTTAAATTAATGGGTTCATTCTGCCCTCAAGCAAAATGTGGATTATAATCTTGAGAGGAGCTACCTTTAGGCAGTGGGCAATCGCTTTAACAACATGAGAGCGGGCAACATATGGCCAACTACATAATATAAAAGTGTTTAAGAGGCACAAGTTTCCACCCTCCATGATACATGCCCAGTTTTAAATAAAACATAGCGTCATCTGGTTCACGCTTAAACACTGAAATTGAAATTATTGGCCATACTGTCATTTTCAAAACAATAGCTAACGGTTTGCACATGTGCTGTTTACAGATCCACAGCCTGTAAACACAGGCACCAACCACAACTTTACAAAGGTAAATGACAGCTTGAAAAATCTGAAGTCTCTGGAACTCCTGGGATTTCCTCATTTTCCCCCTTTTCATTCACTCTATCTTCTCACCCCACCCCCAACTCGAATCACAGACACAACAGAGCTTCCTAGGTCTGCGCATGCGTAACTTCCTAACTATGTCCCCGCCCCCACCCTCAGCCCCCAGCCCCCACCCCCAGCCACACATTTTCCTGCTGTTGAGACCAGCTGGGATGTATTAGTCATGCTGAAGCACGTCATGTAACACAGCAAAATATCAGGCAGCCCAGTGTCATGGGAAAAGTGAATCTACTTCATTATCTACCTAGGGAAAGGAAACAGAGCTATCACTTAAATGCGCCTGGTCTTCCCTTGCGCATTAATGTCTAATTCTGTTAATATCATTAAGGATATTCCAAGGTCTTGGTATCAGTGAGCACTGTACATTAGGAAAGCATCAGTGGTAATACTGTGGCACTTATCTATGACCTGCAGTCTTTTCCCTCCCTTTTTGTTCACGTACAAATTTCATAAGTATCAAAGGATTTTTTATTTACATAAATAAAGGAGAAGGATGCTGTTATCAAACTAGGAACAGGCATGTCTTGTACTGTAAGACACTGCTTTCAGGATTCACAGCAATTAACAATAATGTGTTGGGTAGCACTGCTTCTCAAACGTTAAAGTACATTTGAGTCCCCTGGAGAACCTATTAGAAATGCTGTTTCTGATTCAGGAGCCTGAGAGTCTGCATTTCTAATAGGCTGATGCTCCTGGTCCAGCACCACACTTTGCTTCTAGCATTGTGTGAAAAGGACAACATTTAGGACAGTTCAAAGCAAAAAGGGTATTAGGACTACTGAGGAATAAGGACAATTAAAAATGGATCTGTATGAGTTGGAAACATCTAGACTAAGAAGGGAAAGGGTGAGCTTAGGAGTTCTGAGGACTTTTTGGTGGACATAAAGAGAAAGACTGGGACATCAACATAAGACAGGCAGATGCTCAGGTCAAGTTTGTTGTTTTATGGCACAGACAATAAAATGCACGGACCTCAGTGTGCAGCTCAATGAACTCTGACAAGTTCTACACTTATGTAACCATCAATGCTTAGGTTAAGTTTTCATTTTTTATTCTTAAAGATCTGGACAGATCTGGAGACCCTGCAAATTCTCTTGAGGATATATATATATATTAGTAGATATGCAGAGGTACAAAGAGGTTTTCCATAAAGGATCTCAAAAGACAAGTAAAAAAAAAATGGAATTGGAACTGATTCTGGTTTGGTAGCAGCATCCCCAGTAAAATCTCTGGGAAAATGATTTTCCCAACAAAAGATGGTTAAGGAAGTTACGGTAATGCAAACCATTAGTTTCTCATTGCCTCTTGAAATAATTTACATCTGGTATTTCCTCTCTCATTTTTCTCATGTCACTAACTATGGTAGCTTGAAAATACTTGATAGCTATACAAATATTTCATTTTTATAACAATAAATTTTTTTAAAGAAAAAGCAGTTTCAAAAAACCTCAAAATATCAGTAAGTGTTCTCCTTCAGGATGCTAAGAAACATGAGAACTCTGACTCCCTATGTTAAAATTAAACATAAGTTTTGGAAGTTAAAGAAAAAAAAATGAGTCAGACTACCTTTTTGTTTTTATTTCTTAAATTGTGTTATGATGCTGAATTAGTTTTCTTGGGCTGCAGTAACAAATTACCACAAACTTGATGGCTTACAACAACAGAAATTTATTTTCTCATGGTTTGGGAGGCTAGAAGTCTGGAAGGCTCTAGGGAAGAATCCTCTGACTCTTGCTAGCTTCCTGTTGGCAAGCCCAGTTTTTATTGGCTTGTAGATGCATCATGCAACCTCTGACTCCATTGTCACGTAGTGCTCTTCACATGAGTCCCTTCTCTTCTTATAAGGACACCAGTTTTATTGGATTAGGGTCCACCCTGCTCCAGTCTAATCTCATTTTAACTTGATTACATTTGCAAAAGCCCTACAGGAGTACCCCCTCTATTCTCAGTTTAACTTCCTGAGGTTTCAGTTACCTGCTGTCAAGCAAGGTCCAGAAGCAGATAACCCTCTTTTTGATATATCATCACAAGGTCAATAGTGCCCTATGTCAGAATGCCTGCATCACTCACCTCGATTCATCTCACCACGTAAGCATTTTAACATCTCACATCATCACAAGAAGGGCAAATACAGTACAATAAGATATTTTGAGAGAGGGAAAGACCACATTTATGTAACTGTTGTTACAGTATATTGTTATAATTGCTCTATTTTATTATTAGTTATTGATGTTAATCTCTTACTGTGCCTAATTATAAATTAAGCTTTATCATAGGTATGTATGTATAGGAAAACAGCATATATAGGATTCAGTAGCCTCTACTGTTACTGGCATGCACTGGGGATCTTAAACAGATAAAGGGGGGACTACTATATTTGCAAATAAGGTCACATTCCAAATAAGATCACAGGTATAGGGATTAGGACTTTAACAAATCTTTTTAGGGGACACAATTCAAGCTCTGACAGGTACTATAGCATAGATTCTTTACACTTTGAAATATAAATTCCCAGGGTTTTTTAACCTTACCATTTGAACAGGGTTCTTTTTTTTTTTTTAATAAAGCAAGGACAACCATCATTTTTTGAGGCTGAAGAGCTGTGATCATGAAGGGGAAAAAACTCAAGAAAAGTTTCACTTTTTAAAGTAAAAAAATCAACTGATTAGACATGTCATAGATATTAGAAATCTTTGCTTTGTTTTAGAGCTAATGCAATTCACAATATGTATTCTTATGAAGATTTTTATGTATTTTTATCTCGCAGCTGTTACCTCATTATTTATTTATACCTACAAGTGGAAATGTAATAGAGTACTTTACCACACTGTATAGTTAATAGTTGTAAGTTGCTTGAGAACAGATATTGTTCCATTATTTTGACTTCCTCTGTGTTCCTAAAAGCGTACTCTCCATACATTTTTATTGAGTATGAGTTGAATATTTTTTCATGTCAAGTTATACTGAATCATTCTGAAGGCAAAAGAAAACTTGTTTAATCATCATTAACATCTGAGTGTTGCTATTTTCTATGGGACTTTGGGAAAAAAGTTTATCAGGAGAGATGAATGACATTTTCATAAACATTTATTATGTACATACAACCTGTTATTAGCACTAAAATATACAATAAACAATCATAAACAAAAAATAATTGGTATCCTCGGTTCATCTTCAAGTCCCCAAGTCTGAGCTTAATATCTTACTCCCCAGAGTGTCCAAGCTGCTTGAAAGTCATGATGTTAGCAAAGGTCCCTCCCGGCTTGCTCAACTGTGCAATATTAACTCAAACAAGGCATTTGCACACTGAGTGTAGCCCATGATTTATGGGAGGAAAGGTGAAGAAATGTGATATGAAAATATTTTTGATTTAATAATATCCGCCTAGAATGTTTCTCATAGCCTCTTTCCCCAGCCCAGCCAGACACAAGCAAAAATATTCCAGGAAGAATCTTTGTGGTGAAGATTCAAAAACTCCTCTTGAACTTAAAGCTAGCAAATGTCAGCAGTTTCACATTAGTTTGTCCTAATGTTCTCAGAAATCTAAACTATGGTATCTTGCCGCATTTAAAATTCTTCCCTACTCGCTGCCGTCCCTAATAATATCCTGACCATGTACCTTCATCTATATTCATGAGAGTGCAGATGCAGCCAAATTAGTGGCAGCGAAGCACATTTTACAGTGTAGAAAATACAATCTGGCTTCCTTTAAACATTTTTTGACAAAAAGTTTTATTAAAAAAAAAAAAAGGAAACCAGACAGATTTAAATTCAGCACCACCCGTCAGAGGAGTCTGTTACAAATGCACAGCTGGCTTGATGATGAGTGACAAATCAAAAGTCAGAGAGAAACTTCCCGATCATCTGAGCCCTTGCCACCCGATTAGCAGAAGAAAAACAGGGCAGATGGAGGGAGACGCAGCAGTTCGGAGGGAACAGATGGCCACTACGAACTTGATATATGAAATTAATAACACTTTCTCAAATACAATTAGTAACAGGAATACATTACCTGAATTTTCATAACTGTGAGCAAGCTGACATTAAATGAGGTTTTTCAGATTAACAGTTGATGTGGCATTGATATTTGGAGGGAAGTAAAAATATATAGCAATAAGAGAAACCTCTTGCTTTTTGGTGCCATTGATCAGGATGTTGTACCATATGAAAGGAGAATTGCAATTCAAAGAAATTCCGTATTTAAATTTCACTAATAGGGATTTTTTTTTTCCTAATGTAGCCATTTGGGCCACATAATGCATGAGATACTTAAGAGCCTCACAGATGTATGCAGCATCTACTGCCCTAGATGAACTATTCTTTAGGAAGAAATTAAACAGGATACATTTCCCTACAGATAAACTTGGGGGAAGAGGAAACAAAAAGGGATAGGACAATAAAAAAAAATTAAGGTAAGATGAAATCAAGAGTAGCTGGCTTTGATGTTTTTCAAATCTACTGATGGTACAGTAAGTAATCTAAGAAAGTCAATGAGCTTTCTTTTTTTTTGATACGCAAACTCTGGAATGGGCAAAATGCTTATACTATGCCTTGTTTAAAGCACTGTCAACCAAAAAACTATTTTAATTTTAAAATCCCTGAAAGTGATACCTCTGTACTATGTTACTGGGAAGCCAGAGGCTCCTTGACCTCAGGTGAGTCTGTGGCACAGGAGCTTCTGAGGCTCCGTTTAATGCAGACGTGACAGCACAGGAACCCCACCCTGGCCTCTGCAGGAGGCAGAGGCAACCTGGGGTGTTACAAAGTGAGACCAGAACAGCAGCTGCTTGAGCTTTCTGACTGCAGCCAAGGGCACGCCCACACTTATGGGTGAGCGCTGCCGCACGGTCACGGCCTATAGGACAGGGGGGCTCGAGTGTCTCTGGAGAGGTGTAAAAACGGAGTCTCATGCAGGCATAGAACAAAAATATACAAGCACACCAGCCATATGCACTTATGTAGGGTGGCAAGAGGGGTCTCTCCGGAGTCCCAGGAGGCAGATCATTAGTTGGCTACAACATGAGGATGGCTGTTTCCGCAGCTGGTGGCTGCAGATATTGGCAGAAAGGGAAGGTAAGGACATCTCTTCCCTGAGAAGAATAACCCTGGGTATTCAGTAAACAGAAATCATAAAAAGAAGACTGTTCTGTGTTAAGGAGCTAGTACTCTCCTGTTTGTAAGGAGGAGAATAGAGACCAAAGAAATCAAGACAGACTTCCCTCTCTCAAACCATTCCAAAATACATACTTTACAAAATAATCAAAACAAGTATAACTGAAAAAGCCTAGAAGACAGAATAAGCATAGAGCACTTGTCTAGGCATTAAATATTAATTTTTAAGTAATATTTGAATTTAATTTGTGGTTTCAGCTGTGAGGCCAATTAGCAGTGAGATCTTAGATAAGTTACATGCCAAACTTGATACCACCAAAGGAGTTTTCACATATAAAATAAAACTCCTTGATTTTATAAAATAACTGTCAGATCTAAAACTATTTTGTTATACTAAGAATCTAAACGTTAATATACCTATGGATATTTTGTTAATTCTATTAGGTTGTAAATACATGTCCACTTGTGACCAAGAATAAGAAAGTTACTAGAAAGGTTAATATTAAATGTTCCCAAAGGGTTCAGTCTACTGAAGGAGAGGATATGGCTTTTCAAAGTAAACACGTTTTCCCTAATAACTGAAACAAAAATAAGATAATCATACACAAGTAAGTTAGGCTTGGGAATGAAGCCTGATATGAACTGGGGAGGCAGGTTTCTGATGTTGGCTTTACCCAGAAGCAGACCCTGATACAATAACTTAAGAGCAAGTACTTTATTTGAGAGGTGAAGGAAATCACCAGGTGGGTAGGTGTGGGTAAGTAAGAAAGGGAAGTAAAGACAGCCAGTAAATGTCACTTTATCAAGCTAGTTGCCATTGAAGGTGACTGTTGCTCAGTCTCACTGGGAAAACTCTGGGAGGCCATGTGTGGGGAAGTTGGGGTTCCTATGGCCAGGATCCTCACTGAACTTAAACCACCTGATGATGTAACTGGCCTGTTGCTAGGCTACCGCTTCCACACCTTTAGGCAATAAGCTATTACTGTGCTATATAGAGAGCTCGGCCCAATGCTCTGGGCGGAGGCAGAGACGCTAGTGCTCCGCCTACCGCCGGGAGAACAAGCCAGGTAATAATCCCTTTCACCCCAAAGAACGTTCTGCTGTCAATTTCTTTGGTCGCATTGAACCCATAGCGAAATTGCCTGGGGCCAAAACCCATTGGCAAGACAATTGGCAAAAGTTGGCAGGGTTCATTGTTGACCAAGGAAAAAGACAAGCTGCCCTTATGGGAGGGGTGCTTCAGCGGGCTGCCCCTGTGAATGGGGAAACAGGGGATCGTCCCCCAATGGGTATGTGGTCTGAGGTGGCTTGCCTCCTAGAGGACTGGGCCCCACCCCAGGACTGGAGGCAAGCGGAGGTGACACCTGAGGCAGCAGGGGAGGCCCTTGGTATAGTAAGCACATCCTTTGAGAAGCAGAGTTCCCATGAGGCAGCGGGGACTGTGGGTTGGCTGCTTCTCACAGTACTAAAAAAGTCTACAGAAGAAATGGCGGCACGAGAACACAAGTTGCAAACTTCTGTGGATTCCTGAGGAGAGAAATGGCATTGATGCAAGAGAAGGTGGCACGAGAACGCGAGCTGCACACTTTTGTGGATTCCCTGAAGAAAGAGATGGCATTGATACAAGAGCACCAGCAGAAAGGTGCCATTGGAGACGAGACGGCAGTGCTGCCAGGTGTTCTGAAGGAGGAAGAGGCCATCAAGGAAAAAGACGAACTCCTGACGGAAGCACAGGAGGAGGTGGTATGAGAACGTCAGCTGCGAAGCATTGAGCTGAAGGTAAGAGACCTTCTGAAGACTGAGGTAGCATTGCTGCGACATACAGTAGAAAAGGTAAAGGTTGTAGCAGAGGAGGCACTTGGGGGAGGGGAAAGAAAGGTGCCATCAGCCCCAGAAATGGAGGAGCTGGAGAAAGATGAAGGGGTGATGCCGGAGGCACTGGCGCCTCCTGTATTGAAAGCATGCCCCGTGGTTGTAAAGAAAATAAAGACCCAGCAGCTGAAGGTTCCCCAAGGAGAGGAGCAGCCCCCTCCCCAGGTCGTGGAGCACTTTATGGTCCGCCCCTATACTCAGGCTGAGCTGGTGGATTTGGGTTCCCGGTTTAGGCAGAAGCCCTCAGAGTCAATATCAGCTTGGCTCCTGCATCTGTGGGACTTAGGGGTGGATGGAATTGTTCTGTCGGGGTCAGAGATGGGAAAGCTGTCTTCCCTGACAGTGCAGTCTGCCTTGAGGCAGCGATTACAAAATGCACATCAGACCCCAGGGAGTCACTCCCTCCTCGATTGGCTCATGGCTGCACATCGTGCTATGTGGCCCAATCAGGGTGATCTACCATCCTCTCCTGTTAGATGGCAGACATATGCTGAACTCCAACAGGTGCTACGAGAGCTAGGCATGAGAAATGCCATCTATAGTCCAGAGAATTATGGCCCAGATGAAGAGATTTTGCACTACTGGGATGAGAAATATTGTACTTCAAACGGCTCCTACATCCCTCTTTGGTCCCCTGTGAACATACAATGTGTCCTGGCTCTGGTGGACACTGGGGCTGAATGTTCACTGATTCATGGTAACCCTGAGGGGTTCCCCAGGACCCCACTATCATAGATGGATACGGGGGGAAGGCTATCAGAGTGAAAAAAGCCCAAATCCGTTTGTGAATAGGGCGTCTACCCCCAAAAGAGTATACCGTGTATATATCTCCTATACCTGAGTATATTTTGGGGATTGATATCCTGCAGGGTCTATGGTTGCGGACCACTGCAGGTGAGTTCAGACTGAGAGTATGTGTGGTGAAGGCAGTTCTGAGGGGACATGCTAGGCACCCACCCATAGCTTTGCCTGTGTCTTGGCAGGTGACTAATACCAAACAGTACAAACTGTCTGGGGGGCATAAAGAGATTGCAGAAACTCTCCAGGAGCTGGAAAAGGTGGGTATTATAAAGCCCACCCATAGTCCATTCAATTCCCCAGTGTGGCCAGTAAGAAAGCCAGATGGCTCCTGGCATATGACTGTGGATTACAGAGAACTGAATAAGGTCATACCCCCTATGCATGCTGCTGTCCCCTCTATTGCAGGCTTGATGGATACTCTCAGCCATGAACTAGGAACATATCATTATGTGGTAGATCTTGCTAATGCCTTCTTTTCCTTTTTCTATCAAAGTGTATCGTACCTCTGCCGCTTTCCAGAGTTGTGACCAGAATACAATGGCTTGGTGAGTTCGTTCAAGCCGCTGCCAGAGACCCCAGCCATAACCATCTTCAGTGACATGAACATCCAGCTCACAGGGCCTTGATGGGTCTATCATACTCAAGGCCTGCATGGCCTTGACTGCCAGTTTTGCTGTAGTAAAGGCAGATGCACATGTCTCATCCCAGTCCCACCTGACACCCTTTCGTACCAACCAGTATAAGGGCTTCAGAATTTGTGCCAAGTGCAGGATAAACACTCTCCAGCAGCCTAGAAGACCCAGAAACTCCTGTAGCAATGCTACAGTTGTAGGGGTAGGAAAGGCCTGGACTTTATCTATAACTGCTTCTGGTATCACTTTGGTCTTACCCAACCAGATAACCCCAAGAATTTGACAGACAAACCAGGTTCTCTGGTGGCTAGTCTTTCTCCTCACTTAGGGCATCCCATAAGGGAGGTGACACATACAGTAGCAGACTTAGGAGAGGCTGAAGCAACAAGAATTCAGAAAGAGATAAGACCTGTTGCTCACAAGAAGAATTTACAGGGCCCTATGAAGGTTACGAGGACCCAGATGTGGGTTGATTTAATACCGGCAGGAGCAGATGGAAGGAAATTAGATGGGAAGTCAAATAGGATCTTACTAGAGCTATGGCAACAGCTGAAACCAGAGCAGCAATTCTAGCCATTAAGACCAAAGAGGCAGAGGTCAGAGACAGAGCCATGAGTCCGGCCTGTGTGTTTGCAAGACTTCCTGCTGGAAAGCGAGCCAACCTCACTTGAGCCCATACAGGAAGGTGATTGGGGAACATGGTTTGACTGAGGGGAAGATCAAGGTATCTGCCCTGAGGGACCAGGGGGTCCGGAGACCACATGTTGAAATAGCTATTCATTGGTCCCCAGTGAACATACAATGTGTCCTGGCTCTGGTGGACACTGGGGCTGAATGTTCACTGATTCATGGTAACCCTGAGGGGTTCCCCAGGACCCCACTATCATAGATGGATATGGGGGGAAGGCTATCAGAGTGAAAAAAGCCCAAATCCGTTTGTGAATAGGGCGTCTACCCCCAAAAGAGTATACCGTGTATATATCTCCTATCCCTGAGTATATTTTGGGGATTGATATCCTGCAGGGTCTATGGTTGCGGACCACTGCAGGTGAGTTCAGACTGAGAGTATGTGTGGTGAAGGCAGTTCTGAGGGGACATGCTAGGCACCCACCCATAGCTTTGCCTGTGTCTTGGCAGGTGACTAATACCAAACAGTACAAACTGTCTGGGGGGCATAAAGAGATTGCAGAAACTCTCCAGGAGCTGGAAAAGGTGGGTATTATAAAGCCCACCCATAGTCCATTCAATTCCCCAGTGTGGCCAGTAAAAAAGCCAGATGGCTCCTGGCATATGACTGTGGATTACAGAGAACTGAATAAGGTCATACCCCCTATGCATGCTGCTGTCCCCTCTATTGCAGGCTTGATGGATACTCTCAGCCATGAACTAGAAACACATCATTAGGTAGATCTTGCTAATGCCTTCTTTTCCATTGACATTGAGCAGGAAAGTCAGGAACAGTTTGCCTTCACATGGGAAGGATGGCAATGGACTTTCACCATCCTCCCACAGGGATACCTCCACAGCCCCACCATCTGTCATGGACTTGTAGCCCAGGACTTGGCTACATGGGAGAAACCACCAACAGTGCGGCTGTACCATTATATTGATGATGTCATGCTCACGTGTGATTCTCTTTCAGATCTAGAAGGTGCAGCACCTAGACTGCTGCAACATTTACAGGAGAAAGGATGGGCTGTGAACAGCATGAAGGTTCAGGGACCTGGTTTGTCTGTCAAATTCTTGGGGTCGTCTGGTCGGGTAAGACCAAAGTGATACCAGAAGCAGTTATAGATAAAGTCAAGGCCTTTCCTACCCCCACAACTGTAGCATTGCTACAGGAGTTTCTGGATCTTCTAAGCTACTGGAGAGTGTTTATCCTGCACTTGGCACAAATTCTGAAGCCCTTATACTGGTTGGTACAAAAGGGCATCAGGTGGGACTGGGATGAGACATGTGCATCTGCCTTTACTACAGCAAAACTGGCAGTCAAGGCCATGCAGGCCTTGAGTATGATAGACCCATCAAGGCCCTGTGAGCTGGACGTTCATGTCACTGAAGATGGTTATGGCTGGGGTCTCTGGCAGCGGCTTGAACGAACTCACCAAGCCATTGTATTCTGGTCACAACTCTGGAAAGCGGCAGAGGTACGATACACTTTGATAGAAAAACAACTGGCTGTTGTGTATCACGCCTTGCTGGCTACAGAACCCATCACTGGAATGGCCCCGATAAAGGTAATAACCACCTATCACATTTTGGGGTGGGTCCGAGACTGGACCCAAAAGTCAAGGAGTGGCATGGCACAAACACCCACACTAGCCAAGTGGGGTGCTTACCTACAGCAGTGTAGTGCCCTTTCTAGTAGCCCCTTGAGTGAGGAACTCCAATGCGTGTTGGGGCTGGTGACATATACTAATGAAAAGCAGGAAGAACTTGCTTTTGAACCATTAGTAGCAGAGAGTCCCTATCGGGAGGGAAGAGCCCCTATACCCAAAGATGAATAGTACACAGATGGCTCCAGCCATCGGCAGCCCAAAATGGAGAGCCATAGCTTTCCATCCTAAGACTGAGACAATATGGATGGAAGATGGTGAGGGGAAGAGCAGCCAATGGGCGGAGTTGTGGGCCGTGTGGCTTGTGATCAGCCAGGAGCCCTCCCCTATAATTGTCTGCACTGACAGCTGGGCTGTCTATTGGGGCTTGACCCTGTAGCTACCAACGTGGTATCATGCCAACTGGCTGGTTGGTCACTGACCCCTTTGGGGGCAAGAATTGTGGCAAGATTTATGGGCCTGTGGTCAGACTAAAATAATTACAGTATACTATGTGACAGGTCATTTGCCACTGACATCCCCAGGAAATGATGAAGCAGATAAATTAGCCCAGATACGTTGGTTAGAAGGAAAGCCTGCCTCTGATGTAGCCCAATGGCTACATCAGCGTTTGTTGCATGCAGGGCACAAGACAATGTGGGCTGTAGCCCATCGGTGGGGATTGCCTTTGACCTTCTAAGAAGTTAGTAGAGCCTGGCAGGAGTGTGTCATGTGCTCCAAAAGGGACTTACACTGAGTTCCACAGCAACATGGGACAATAGATAAGGCACCTATACCCCTCGTCAGGTGGCAGATAGACTATATTGGGCCTCTGACTGTGTCAGAAGGATATCGGTATGCGATGACCTGTGTGGACACAGCTACTGGACTTCTGGTTGCTTTTCCTACCCGTTGTGCAGACCAGCAGACAACCAAAAGAGGCCTGGAGCATCTCTCTGCTGCCTATGGCCGACCACAGGTAATTGAGAGTGATCAGGGCACCCATTTTACTGGACATACACTGCAAGAATGGGTGCGACAGCTGGGAATCAAATGGAAGTTTCATGTGCCATACAATCCCACTGCAGCAGGCATGATAGAGAGGCACAATGGCTTGTTAAAATCCGGACTAAAGTCAGATACCAATAGTCTGCAGGGATGGTCAGTCCACTTATGGACCGTGCTATGGCGTTTGAACGAGAGACCCCGAAAGGGAGCCCTGAGCCCCGAAGACATGTTAACACATATGGCTGCCTCCCCTATACAACTGCAAGTGCAAACCAAGGAAGAATCACTGAAGCTGAGGTTTGGCCACCAGAATAGTATTTTGTTGCCAGCACCAACTGCACTGAATCCTGGAGACTCCATTGAGTGGATATGGCCTTGGACCTTTCAACACATGGACCAACGGTGGCTGGCTCTCCTGGCACCTTGGACAAGGCCTGGAAGCTGGCCTCTTGTGTATTCCTGGAATAACAAGAGTGGCCACCAAAGGTCACAGTAGTATGTCCTGAATGGCCAGAAGGTAGGAGCATCTTACCAGGGAGTTTTGTTTTATCATTATGGCCAGTGCATGCACCTCCAGTAGCACTATATATAGACCCTTCCATAACCCCCATGGGGAAAGGAGTAAAAGTATGGTATACTAGACCTGGATGGGACCCCCTTCCTAATACAGTCCTATCACAGGACCACTCTCTTGCTTGCATCCTACCTGATGGACAAGATTTGCCTATGTTGGTGGCATTAAAACATGTGTCTTATTGCCCCTAAAGTCTTTGTGGATTGGGAACTTCCTCTGGCTTGAAGATTATTATAATTTTGTTATTAGGAACCTCCTTTGGCTTGAGGATTATTATAATTTTTGTTACCTGTATCTTAATTTTTTATTATCTCTAAGTTGTTGTTAGTCTCTGTTGCTGTTGTGGAATCTGGTTACAGTGCTCCAGCTTTCTCACACAGGGACCATTGTGGAAGATGGAAGCATGTAGATTGTAAGGTGAGCATCCTGGAGGGGTGGAGTGTGGGGAAGTTGGGGTTCCTATGGCCAGGATCCTCACTGAACTTAAACCACCTGATGATGTAACTGGCCTGTTGCTGGGCTACCGCTTCCACACCTTTAGGCAATAAGCTATTACTGTGCTATATAGAGAGCTCGGCCCAGTGCTCTGGGCGGAGGCAGAGATGCTAGTGCTCGACCTACCACCAGGAGAACAAGCTGGGTAATAAACCCTTTCACCCCAAAGAACGTTCTGCTGTCAACTTCTTTGGTCGCATTGAACCCATAGCGAACTTGCCTGGGGCTGAAACCCATTGGCAAACACCATGTAAAACACACATGCCAGTGTGGTTAACCCACTGGGGCTTGAGGGAGCTGGGGTATTTATGCTCCAGCTTCTGTCAGTCATTGGTTAAGGTTTGCTCCAGGTTTGTTAATTCTTCTGCACTCTGGTCTGTGCCTGTGGCCAAGTGGGCTCCTTCAGCAAGAGAAAACCCTCAGGCAGAGAAGACCATTTCCTGCCAGGTGGAAGTTTGGTTGCTGCACCTGTGAGTGGTAAGGGCGAGGGGAAACAGCACCTGCTGTAGCACATAATGATAAAACACTTAGAGCTGAGACATGGCTTCTTCCTCTGTTCACCTTTGGGAAATGGACAGAATCTTGTGGGCATCCAGATGCCAAGCAGCTGCTCCTGCTCCTGGATATTGCCCCACTGCAGCCTCCGCAAATGAATGATAACCATCCCGTCACCCCAATTCTCTTGGATACACCTTGGCAGTACCTGAACTTCCAGCCTCCTGAAGGGAATAGTCTTCATTTTCTGAGTGATCTTTTCTCCACAGTTGGCTTTGCTCCCTCTGAGGATGAAGAAGGAGACATACAGAAGATGTGGAAAAGCTACTCTCATGATCCATAACATTCTAGTAAGCAGGGCAGTATTCTGGCTTCTTCTCTTTTTGTTATTATTCTCTGGAGACATAATTTTGGGTGTAATTTAATTAGAATTTCCTTTTACCTTACTTGGAGTACAAAAGGAATTTCCTCCCTCTTTATTAACATCTGCATATTGGGGAGAGCTAGTTAGCAGGATGTCTAAATCAAGGGGATTTAGGCAGGGTATTTGCTGATGTCTGTTCTCCCTGTGTTGATGGGCAGCATGCCTTTCAGAAAAGGTCCTAGCAACCTAGACAGGCTGGGTCAGGAAGCTGTTAGGCTCACCTGTTCTATGACAAAGAAACCTTGTTACATGGGAGTGCTAGAGGACTTGAATCTTATTTAGAGATTTTGCTCAATGATCCCCCTAAATATCGAGTAATGACATTATCTCCTATTATTTACTTTATTCTCTGAAATTAAAAATAATAATTCCATTCCTAAGAAGTTATCTTCACTTACTCAGTCATGCAACAAATATTTATTGTACACTTCTTATACACTTGGCATTACATCAAGTAAACCTTTCAGATAAAGATTTCTGCCCCTGTGAAGTTCACATTCTCATGAGGCAAATCACACATTAGTGCTAAGGTGATTAGTAAAGCCAGGTAGTAATGCAAGAAGGCAACAGGTTCCATAAAATAGAGAAAATACTTAGGACAGGGGAAGCGGGACTAGGAGTGATGTGGTTGTCAGGAGAGGCCTCACTCGGAAAATAACATTCATGAAAAGACTTAAAAGGGATGAGAATACAATTCTGAGTACCTGGCACATTCCTAGGACTAGTAATACTGCAGGAAGTAGGACAGAATCTTTCCGTAGAGAAATTTACATTCTAGCGAAGGAGGTCAATCACAAACAGATAAACAAATAAATATAATAATCAAGAAGAAAAATTAAGATGCTAGGATAGAGCTGGGGTCATTAAACTTTTTCTGGAAAGGGCCAAATAGTAAATATTTTAAACTTTTTGGCATAGTTTCTGACACAACTATTCATCTCTGCCATTATGATGTGTAAGCAGCTATGGATAATAAGTAAATGAATGAGTGTGGATTTGTTCCAATAAAACTTTATTTACAAAAAGTAAGCAGTGGGCAAAAATTAGCCCCATGGGACACAATTTGCTTATTCCTGATCATAGGAACCTGGAGGATTGGACTCAATTTCCTCTATTTCTTCCTTTCACGCACTTGACTTCAAGGCTCACACTTGCCAATCAAGCTACTATCTTATGGCTTTTGGACTTGGGCTTCCAACTGCTTGGATAGTAATGACATTTTTTCACTTCATTCAGTTCTCTGCCAAAATACATTTTCCATTGGAACTACCTATTTGGTCACTGAAAATAAAATTTTCAGTTTAATGTAAAGGCTGTTAGGACTTTAGTCCAAGTATGTATCTCCTGTGTACCTCCTTCATGGAGCATGTGGCTAATACAGTGAAGAAATGAAGAAGAAAAGGAATATATTAAGTAAACATTTCTAAGACTTTTTTAAGGACCTGAAATGAAAGTAAAAGGAATGTTATTTAATATCCCGTGATATTTATTGACTTGGGGGAATCTAATATCAAGCAGGAAAGAAATACACCTGGGACAAACTTGCTTCTGGAGGAATTTATACAATTATGCAGCTGGATCACAGGGTGTGATATGAAATCCTATAGAAAGTCAACTCATGTGGCACTCTGTCCTTTCAAGCCTTACTCATGCTAACAAGGGACAGCTCTTTCATCCAAAGAACCAAGCCCTTAGTGAAGAAATAGTAAAATTTTGGTGGGCAAGTACTGGGTTACATTTTGGAGTCCTTCATTAACTACTTCACCACATATGAGATGGGCTATATCATTATCACTGCTGTAGTAAGATAAACAAAACTATTGGAAAGAAAGGAAAAAAAAATAAGAAAAATAAGCAACACCCTTAAAAATCCACAGTCATTGTGCAGTTTTAACCAGAGACAGGTCTGCTTTCAGTTAAAAAGTTGCCAGGAGCCAACCACAGAAACAAATAAGAATGAAAATTTAATTGAAGACTGCCTGTCACTAGCCATGGAAGAGAGAATTTTGAGACAGCTTTTGGAGACCAGTATTGAAGCCACGTTTGATGTACATTAGGAGCTGTTACCATTCAGACCAAGGAAATCGCATCCTCTATGGAAGGGATGACAAGCCACCTGCCCTGCCCTCTGCTTTGCTCCCCGCACTGCTCAGAGTTTAAAGAAGTTTAGAAAATTCAACTCTCTATTGGGATTATTTAGCAGGGTTGGCTAAATAATTTCCAGAGCCTAGTGCAGAATAAAAGTTTAGGGCCCTTTGTTTAAAATTCGAGAAAAATACAGTTTAAAGTACTAAAATATAAAACATTTGCCTTTCTTCCAACGTCTCTTTCTTTACTTCTCATGGTGTTTTCCATTAACTGTTCAACGTCACACCCCCTTGGCAGAATCGGTGCACCGCACACGGGGTCAGTGTCGTCTCTCCCAGGTAGCTGAGGGCTCAGCCTGGGCCACCGGACCAGCTTGCAGACTCCATTGTCCATGCTGGCCATCCAGGCCACAGCGGCCCTAGGGATTCCAACCTCCAAGGGGGGACACACTGGGTGCCTTGACCAGAAGCAGATAAAAGCACCCCTCCCCGAGCAGTCACCTGTCCCTGTGAAGGTGCTAGCCCTGGGTGAGGACAGCCACCACAGTACCCTGCCCTGAGATACTGTGGGGTATGGGTGCGGGCACACCCAACCCAGACCTCCCCACATTCACGCCCAGGCCCTGGCAGGGCTGGACGGCAATGGCAGAATATGGGCCTTCCCTTGCTGACTGACCCCTGGCAGGTAAGGGGGAGGAATGGTATACACAAAACCCAGAGGGCATGCAAACCATCCCAGGCTGGTGAGGAGGCAGCAGGAGGTGCCCCACATTTTGGCTGAGGCTCCAAACCCCGACTCGCAGGCTCCCCAGTCCAGTCCAATCACGCTTCCCTTACAAAACACAACTTCAAACATAAAACTATGAATCATTCCTAGACAGTGACCACAGTGCATGGAACCCCAAACCCAGGTCCTTCTGAGTCCTTGACCACAGGCAACTGCATTTGTCACACATCCGTGGAGCTGCCCCGATGTGAAGCACATTTGCAAGGATGGGGTCCTGATCCCGGAGAGGCTTGGAGAGGCTGTGTGCCTCTGCCAACTCTGGCTTGTACCCAACATACACACTCTTATATATTTTTTTAAAGTAACTTTCTACCTTAGGAAGACAAGAAAGACAAAGCATTTTAGAAGTTTTAAAAACAGTACATCTTTTATTTCATGCACTTATACACATCATATATAAGGAGTACTAGAAGAAGTTGCTGAAGAAGAAAAATGACTTAATTTGGAGTCTGTTTCAAGGCAGTGCCATTCTAATCAGAATGTAATTAAGGCAATGCTCCAAGCCGTCTTGGCTGGGTTCAGTGATCTAACGCAGATATGGCTCTCTGACTGGATTAATGATCATCAAAGCCTCACAGTGACCATTTTTTCCTCTTGTCTTTGTGACTCCATTTCTTCATCAGTAATGCCGTTCAAGCCATATCCAGCAGACCCTGATGGCATTCCCGATGAATCCATGCATACATGCCTACTGCTGTATTCACAATACTATTTTGGTTGACAGTTTTCATGGTGGCACATATTTGAAAAACCTAATTAAAAAATTAAATTTAACTAATAATTCTGAAGTTTTTCATAGCTCTGAACATATGGTCTCAGTTTTCATTCGTTTTTTCTTTTTTTTTTGTAGTGCAATATTGCTTCTTTGGGGGAGTGATTAGCTATAATTCATCATATTTAATTATTATAATTATATAAACAGTTATATGTATAATTCTAAGTATAAATGCATATAATTATGATTATGTGTGTGTAATATTTCTTGAATGCTTACTACCCACCAGCCATACCTAACCTCATTTAATCTTCATAACAATCCTGTGAAATGAGTACTCTCCTCACTGTTTTACATATGAAGAAACTGAGTTTCTGAGTGATTAACTTGCTTGAAGTCATACAGCTGGTCGGTGGCAACATTTATTGACCCCTTACTAAAAGCCAGGCACCATGCTAAGTATTCTACATAGGATGTCATTTAATCTGTACGAAAGACTTGAGATTGGCAAGACTGGCTTTCTCAAAGACATACTGCTAATGTTACTAAGCACAAGAAGCAGGTGCTTGGACACCAGAATGGATGTTTTCATTCACAACACTACTTGTGGAAGGCCATCTTTTACAAAAATGGTCAGAGCAATATTTCCATTCCAACATCTTCTGGACCTTGAACTCCTTCATCAAAAGATGGAGCCTATTTTCCCTCTTCCTAATGCTCTGTGGGCATTGCAGCCACTGGGGCAGGTGGTGATGCAGGGAAAGTGATGCTGCATGTGTGGGGGGCAAGGCCCTCAGAGGCACAATAGCATCTACCCGCCTTGCTCATCAGCCTTGGCACTCAGCCTCTGGCAGGCAGAGTAATGGCTCCCCCCAAAAATGTCCTGGTCTTTGTCCCTGGAACCTGCAAATATGTTACCTTACATGGCAAAAGGGACTTGGCAAATGTGATTAAATGAAGGACTTTCAGATGAGGTTATATTGAGTTATCTGGGTGGGTCCAGTGTAATCACAAGGGTCCTTACAAGCAGAAGAGGTGGCAGAAAGTTCAAAATCAGAAGGAAAACTACAGAAGAAAGCACAGAGAGAAGGAGGCAGGAGTGAGTCAGGTAGAGGGAGATGTGACTGTAGAAGAAAGGCACAGAGAGGCAGAGTACTGGCTTTGCAGAAGGAGGAAGGGGACCATGAGCAAAGGAATGTGGGCAGTCTCTACAAGTGGGAAACAGGAAACAGATTCCCCCCTAGAGCCTCCAGAAAGGAATACAGGCCTGCAACACCTCCACTGTACTTCAGTGAGACCCATGGCAGATGTCTGGCTCACAGAACTGTCAGATATTAGACTGACATTGCTTTAAACCACTAACTTTGTGATGATTTGTGGAAGCAGTGATAGAGAACTAATATAGCCACCATGCTGTGAGGAAGCTCAGGCCATGGCCAAGTGTTTCAACTGACATCCCAAGCTAAGGACTCTGCCAATAGCCAGCATCATTCACTAGAAGGTAGGTGATGAGAGAGCCTTCAGAAGATTCCAGGTCCCAGCCTTTTGGATGCTGCAGCTGATGCCAAGTGGAGCAGAGATGAGCAGTTCCTGCTGAACCCTGTTCAAATGTCTGAAGGGACTATTGGAAAAAAATAGATAAGAGGTTCTGCGTTACTCTATTCCATGCTTTGCTCAACTTGGGAAACTTTCCAGTCTGTAAAGCAGCTGGTGATTACTAATTTTCATGATCATAAATTACAATAAGCATTAACTTATTCCTAGCTGTTGAGAGTCTCCTATACAGTTAGTGTCAGACCCATGCTTAGAAATAAGATTCTAGGAATAAGGAAGTATACCAATGGACAGAGGGGCACCCTCATCATTAGAAGAATAAACCATCTACATAATCAGTCCTTTCTACCGATTACATCACTGTTGCAAATATCATATTCTTTGAAAAAAGTGCCATTTAGATGATTCCTAAGCATCACATGAATAACCAAGAACCTTGATTCCACATTGTATAGCATACAGAGCACACAGAAAATTGTGGAGGACCATATAACAAACATAGGTATCTGCCTTAATTCAGATTCATTTTGAAGAAAGAAAATATCATAGATAAACCATAATCGTGAATTTGGCATTTATTATTTTCAGCCATGCATGTTTTTTATGTTTTTGCTTCTTAAAAAAAATAATATTGTTTTGTATCTCTCCACACTTTATGCATGCTATCACCAACCTGAAAGTTAATTTATGGTCCCTATTATATTTCTAATATGTATTCATTGATACTCATAGGTCTAGCTCACTCGTTTTTAATGGCATATCCTTTCTGTTAATGAACATTAATGTTTTGTTTCTTATTTGTTTCAGCCTTTCACTTTAACCAAAAATGCTGCATTTGGCATTTTTTACACATCTCTCTGGACTCATCTACTGGAGTTCACCATGTCATATGTTTAGTGGGGGAAGGTTGATGAATGAAGGAGACACGCATCTTCAGATTTTCTAGATATTGCCAGATTGTTCTCCAAACAATTTTTAATTCCATCACAGCATATTCCATTGACGATAGTCTTGTTCACATCTGCTGTTATCAAATATTTTATATCTTGTAAAACTAAGTCTGAAATTATATCCAGTGTGGTTTTCTCAGATTGTGAAGGAGGATAGGCAACCTTTTATATATCCTCTGCCTATTTTTTTTAATTGAGGATTTTGTGTGTGTGTGTGTGTGTGTGTGTGTGTGTGTGTGCGCGGTTTTCTTGCTTGTAAGTATCTTTAAAAATTTTGGATTGTAATTTTTTTTATATACTTGGCAAAAGCACTCTCCCAACACTGTGTCGTATCTGTTTACCTTGTTTGTGGAATCTTTTGTGTGACATCACTTTAAATTTGAATAGAGCTGGCTTTATACTTTATTCAGTAGTGTGTGCATTTGTTTGTTATTTACTCTTTCTCAAGGTTATGAACACATTTTAAAATATTTTCTTCTAAACATTTAATGTTTTTTATCCATTAGGAATTTACTTTTTTGTGTATGGTAAATGATAAAGGTTCAAATTAATTATTTCATGAGGATATCTCATTACTTGGCAGCATTTTTGAGTAGTTGCATTATCCCCACTAATTCTTACTAGCATCTCTATTGTACTAAGTTTTTATATATATGTTGAGTTGGAAATACACTATTATATTTCTGTGAGTTTGTATAAACTATTACCTCTGTCTGTAATGTTCTTTATTCTGTTGACTTGCAAATATTCTACTCTTCTATGAAACACTATTTTAAATGTCACCTTTATAAGATGGTTATTTTCTTTCTTCCCCATTTTCTGTGTTGATTACAACCTCAATGCAGCCTGGGTCACACCATAGATATTTACATAGATGGAAAGAGTTTTCACTGCCAGATTTTTAGTAGTGAAAAATTGAGGCTAGACACATTGTCCTGCTATTTTAGTCTGTCAAACACCTTGTAGATATTTAATAAGATTAACAAAATGAATAAATTAATGAGTGAATCTTCAAAACAGAACAGCTTGAGTGACACTTGGTAAGTCTGAATAATTCATCTTCCTATCTCTGGCCGATCTTTTCCCTTATTTTGCTTACTTTCTTGTGTAGAGATTTTAACATAGTTATTATGGATGAAATTCTTTCTAAATATTGCTTCTTATGTCTATATTTTGTAGTGATATGATCTTACCTATTAGATTCTTCATTTATGGATTTTTTAAACAAATAAATGATATCTGAGGGCTAAATTAACATCCTCAACTACATGGTGATCATGCTTTATCCCAGAATCCCCAAAGCTGTCATGTTGAGCTAGAAGCAAGCTTGCACTCTAAGCAAGCTGCTCTCTGGTGCACATAGCTAAAATCTATAAAGCCCACCAAAGACTGTAAACTCACTCAATTTTACTTAGTTTGGATACTATATAGTCCCCTATAAAATGCAGAGACTCTGTAAACAGTTGTTGAGTATTTGCATGATAATAAACATATGTTCCTTCACATGCTTTACTCTTGAGAAGGTTTTATAAGACCTAGGAACCCCACAGGCAATAGGAGCATAACTGATTTCTGTACATTATTCCCATTAAAACATTTACATCCTCTGAAGCAGGCTAGGTATCAGCATGGTCAATATGCCCTTGAAGTTGCCATAGTCACTCGCTTCCGGTTTGATTTAAAAGTCGATTCAGACCACCTCCTGTCGATGTTGTTTTCACTTACAGTGAGCATTCAGATGATTAGCAGTCTGTCTTTATTGCTGTCAAATTTGCCATTTGCTAAACTCACAGTAATAAATGCTACTACTGCCTCCAGTAACTCAAAGGAGTGGAAAACAGTCTACACAGAGAACAAAATCAAAATCTCACACTCAGCCCATCGCTTAGGATGCAAGACCTCCCTTAGCCTGGGAGTGTGGAGGTTTGGATTTCACATTGTTTGTTACAGGTCAACAAATGATGCATAGTTAGCCCTGCCTCGTTTAAAGGAGTCTGGTTGCAGCCAATTCCACACTACTGCTGCCCTGGTAACCTGTGTCTCTGATACCTCTAATTCACATAAGGAAAGAGCAATCACTTCCAAGAGTTCACCCAAATTATTAATTTAAGCCCTCCTTAACACCCTGAACTTTTCTCTAGATCTTTCTTTTCCTTATCCCTAGAAATAATCTCTCATCATTGACTTTTCAAGGTGTTCAGCTGACATAATTTCTAAAACTGGTCTTTCCAGTTTTTGCCTTGGTTATTAATCTATTAAACCCTTCAGCTTTCATTGTTATCTTCTTAACTCTTTTCTGGCGAATTTCCTTTTTGCGCTCTCTGTGTCTCTACTCTTCTATGCCTCGCTCCTACCACACACACAAAGATTTTCCACTTCCTTCCCAATTCTTAGCCATATGGGTTCCAAATTTTCTCACTCCCCTCTGTTCATTTCCCTGTAAGAAAAAATCTATTTTATCTCAAATTAGTGTTTTAAGTCACAAATTTACATTTAAGGCACATAAATAACTCTTATCTACAACCTCTGCTAGACGTTTCTTCTCTCTAGAGTTCAGTTTCCTTGTCTGTAAAATGAGGTGGTTGGAAGACCCGTAAGGTCTGTTTCAACCTAACATTATGTGGCTCTGTGAATCTAAGAAAATCTCTTTGGTGTGCCTCGACTGCTCATGGCTCATTTGCTACAGGTTAGGTGAGCTCTGGAGCAATGAACGTCTTGAGCACTTTGGCTATCAGCACATTAAATGTAACACTGGTCCTGAAGAGGAGGAACTAGCCAGTTCGAGGGTCATGGCTGTCCTGCTCTTAGCGCAGGGGAAGCAAGCCTGCTTAGGAGAAGAAAATGCGGCAAAAGTGCGAGAAGCTGCTGAAATAGGCTAGTCAAGGCGAAGATGCCAGCTCAGATGTCCTCATGGCATCCCAGAAGATGACAACTGAAAGAACTAAGGAAGTGTCAGGGCTTCAGGGCAGGAGTTGATAGAAAAGATCAAAAAGAAATTTAGAATTCAGTTATCATCATAAAAACATTTTTTTTTCTTTAGTGAGGTATTTCCTGAGAGTGTGAGTTTAGGGATCCATGAGACAAAGCAAGAGGCAACTGCAAGTTCCACTAAGAGATGCAGTCAGATGTAACAGTGTGGAGCGTGGAAGGGAGGAGGAACCCAGTCCTTAGTCCTCGTGTCACCCCTCCCGCAAAAAGCATAATTCTGAATGCAATGAATTGACAAAAGATGGACTTTTTTTTTTTAACTGAGGTATCTGTTAGACTGCTTCTCACCTACCTAATTCCTAATTGAATGATGAGACTATAATGTCATTCAGGTAATACAAGAAATACAACAATATTTCCTCCATTCTGTTCGGTAGCTAGCACAAGAAGAGATTGAAAATAGTCTACTCTAGAAGAGCACCTCTTTCTGAACAAGGAGAATTCTGAAAAGAATTATTTCCTGAAATGAAAACTGGTAAGGATTATGCTTCCAGAAGTCTGATTTATTGAAGTCTTTTTCATTTTTCCAGAAATGAAGAATCTTTTTTTGAACCCAGAATACATGTACTACAAATCCTTCTGTAAAATAGGCGATTGAATTGAGCAACTTTTAAATTAAAAAAATTTTTTTAAAGCCTCTCGATACTCAAATAAGGTAACTGTTATTCCTACATCAATTCTGCAGATGAGCATATGGAGGTTCAGAATGATTAAGTACATTGAAGTTGGTCGCATTGAGCAAGAAATGGAGCTGGGATTTAAACTGTGCCCTCTTGACTTTAAGCCCTGTGCTCCTCACAGTATCTTCCCAGCAGCTTTCACCCAGACTGATGTATTTAGAAGGGTGTATTCCTGCACATGTTTCAACTTGCATGTGCTTGGCCATGAAAATGTAGTGGACAGAATGACCATCTCAGCAGAATCACTGGATGACCACCTATCCTGTCCCTGTACTTACATGCTCCCTCCCTCCCTCCCTCCCTCCCTCCCTCCCTCCCTTCCTTCCTTTCTCTCCCCCTCTTTCTCTCACAAAATTGCTTTTTAGGGGTTTTATGGACAATGCTGCCATATACACCAGAGCTTCCTGGCAGAAGGAAAATCCATTCACTGATTCCTTGATTAAATCATTCACTGTAAATTAAATGAGTCATCAGTCCTTGCAGGTCTTGTTTGACGTACATACTGGGCACCATAGAATGTTTATGCTAATGGACATAACAGTCTAATCTCTTTTGTTTTGTTTAATTGAAAAAGGTTTCAGATGGTTGCGGTTTGGAGGAAATTAAGAAACAGAATCTCAGTTCAAATAATCAAAAAGTCCTGTATGAAGAAGTGGAGCTGAACCTCATTAGGCTGTAAAATGGAGTCAAGCTCTTAAACACATGTTTTCAGATATCAATGTGGAATGAGTGCTGCAAATGGCAAAGACACGTCCATGGGTACAGCGCGCATCTCTGCACGGGACTGAGTTAACCCAAGACGGCCTCTATCAGCCTTACCTCTTCTTGTCCCTCTCTCTGCCTGGAGGAAAATGCCTGCTGATGGCACTTCCTGGTAGGACAGCCATGCTAATGGTCCCAGCGCACCCCGCCTGTGGGTGCCCCTCTGACTCTGCGACCCGCCCCTGCTGGCCAGAGCTGCAATGACCAGGTCCCGCCCACACAGGAGAAATTCCTTTCATTCATCAGCAGATAAGAAGTTTTGACAAGCCTCTCTGGGGAGCAAAAGGGGAAAACACGCACACAAAAGATTGCCCTGTAATACTGAGAAGCCCAAGGCGAAGGAGCCAAAGAAGGACGGAAGGAAGCTTTGAGACAGCCAAGGCAGACAGGGAGTCTGCTATCAGAATTAAACGCGATGCAGTCCAGAGCCCCTCTCTCTGTCCCTACCTGCTTCTTCTCAATGTCACTATCGGCCAACAGTTTGATGCAAAACAGATCCCCAGAAGTATTCCAGTAACTCCTCAGGACCACCAGGGCAAAAACAAAAACATTCAGGGCTTGACACTTACCAGGGCAAGTTGCCAAGCTTATCACATGTGAAAAGAGCTGCTCGGAGAGAATAATCTTGCTCATGTTCGCAAGGCCGGGTGTTAAGTCTGAGAACCCAGGCCATTTTCTAACCAGGGTTGCCTGGAAGGTTTGGGAAAAGCGTTTTTCTACGAACTGCCAGAAAGGGCAATTATCCATTCTATGGAAGTAAAGGCTAAAAGAGAACTTGAAAGGTCATTTGAGGGAGGATGGTAGAATTAGTCTACCTTCTTGGCTTCAAGTCTGAATGCACTGGAATGACCCACCTTGTAAGGATAATTCACACATTCCTCATGTAAATCTTTTCTGCAAACCTGGCCTGGAGGAATACTGACAGACTACCCAGCACTGTGACAATGCATTTCTTTCCCTTCCCGTGAGCTTCCTTGGAGACACTAACAGCACACAGTGCTAGCTCTCTGCTTACTGGGTGCAGATATGCTTCTAAACCTCTAACCTGGATCTCTTTCCTATGAGCTTCCTAAACATTCTGCATAGATACTATTGCCCTTCCCATTCTCCGTGGAGAAAACTGAGGTACAAAGAATATAGGTGAGGTCATATGGCCAGTGAGTGATGGAGCAGGGATTTTTCTTCATACTTTGAACATTTTTTTTCATAGAGACACTTGCGTTCATTTCTCTTCTCAGTTGACGAAACAATGTTTTAGTTCCTAGGACTTTCACCTCCAATGACTTCATTCTGATGTATTTTCTGTAGGTTTCCCCTTAATAAGATGTTTCCCCCAAAACTGAGTAAAACTTTTAATGTGTGTTGTCTTTGGTTTAAATACAGGTCAGTTGGTTTAAATATAGGCCACTTGAAATTGTTATATAGTATATGCTTTTATATCATGTTTTATTTTTTTTTCAGGAGAATCATCTATCTGATGTGCATTCTTTATTATTCTTTATAACTTCTATAAAGTTAAAATTTTCTGATCTATTAAGATAAACCTTTATATTTGAAATAGAGCTTGAACCCTTTGATACTTTGTTTTACCTGAGCAGCTACACCCAGGCATTTCTATCCCTTATGCAAATTTGTTACGAAGCTTTTCAAGGCTCTGAATTTTACACTGTTGTTTCTTTCCTTAGGCCACAGGCAGTCCTCACTGTATGTTAAGTTCATGGCAGAGGGGCAAATTCTCTGCAAACTAGTTGGATGGCAACCACTTCCATTTCTTCCTCTAACCTTGAGAGGGACCCAACCCATGAACTGATGCATCAGTATCACACGCTAATCAAGAAGATGCTAAGTTGGGCTTTTCCATTACACAAGGCTTTTATTCATTGGTTTAACAAATATGCATAGAGTGCCTACTGCTGCCCAGGTATGTTCTAAGTGTTAGCACTAAATCAGTGAACAAAACAGACAATAAAATCTCTGCCTGTTGAATCTTATTCTCTAGCAGCGTTTTATAGATATGCCGTCAATTATGCTACAGAATTGGGAAAATGAGAACTAAGAAGTTCATTCTGCTAAAATTCATTTAACAATTCTTTGATGAATACTTAATACATGTTGTACGGTGCTTGTAAGGTACTGGGCTGGAGATAAAGTAGGAACCAGACAGATCTGCCTGCAGCCCTCACATGACTTACACTGTAGGGGACTGTTCTCATCATTTAGCTCTTTGCCCTCAGACCCATTTCTCTACCCTTCCTCTCCTCTTCTGAAGAGCAGAGGGTAAAGGGAGATCACCCCTACACACCGCAATTCCTAGGTTCTCTTGTCAAATGGCTTTTGGCCTGTTTTCTAAGAGCAGGCACTGGCTAAAGCTTGGAGGATAGGAAGATGTCAGCAGGCCTGCTTCTTCCTTCTTCTGTCTCAGGAGATGGCTGCCTTCCTGTGGACTCGTGCTAGCCATGGTTCCAAGCACTGACAGACATTCCTCACCTCTGGGCTCTGCTAAAACCACCTTCTCCCATTGTCCCTCCCTTCCTTTGGGTGGTACTGCCTTCTTGCTCTGCTTGCTTCACCATCTCCTGTTTAACTTCTCTGCTTTTTCATAATCTGTGAGACCAAATCCTTGTATTAAATTCCTTCTTTTGAAGGACCGAAAACAGTTTCTGTTTTCTCATGGAATCCTAAGTAGGGAAGAGCGTTTTGATTAAGACATTAAAAATGTTTAGCAAAACAAAGGTGGAAGTGTGGGGTGCTATCTGTGGTAGTTTGTTAGAGCTATAACAAAATGCCACAGGCTGGGTGGCTTTTGATTTGATTTTTATATATTTGACATTCATCAACAAGATGCACTAGCCACTGGAAATTAGGCATGAATAACATGAAGGTTCTCTCTTGCTCTTAACACTGGGTTGGAGAGACAGACAAGGTTTGGAACAGTTAAAACACAATGTGATTCATCTCAGGATAGATGAAGTATGGGGAGTAGCTGGAGTGTGGAGAATAGGAGCATCTCACCCTGTTGAGAAGGCCTAGAATGGCTTCCTGGGAGTACATAGCATCTAAGTTGGCTCTCAAAAAACTGAAGTATTAGGCAAGTGAAGAAAAAATTGAGAGTGGGTTGAAAATTCCAGGCAGACAAGAGTATATTGTCTAGAGGTTAGATCTATGAGTGAAAGATAGCATAGTACTTCCATCCTTCATGAAACTGGGGAGACAGATCTTTCTTTGTATTTTTGTAAGAACTAGAAAGCATCTCAATATTCATTAAATAGTGTTCTTCATGGATCTTCTAAGAAATACTGGCAGTTGCCCTCTAAATATCTTGAGCTTATGTTTTGCTTCTCTCTCTATATATAGAATGTTTATATAAGTGTATATATATATATATATATATATATACATATATATATGGGTTAGTTTCCACCTATGAGACAAGATCATGGCCCTCTGCCTTGATCATTGTGTCTCTAACTTTGCTGTGACCTTCCCCCCTTTGGCGCCTGTGATCCGGGAACTCAGGACAGTACAACTCCCAGGAAGTTGCTGGGGGTGCTGATTGGGGCAATGGGAGGAAAGGGCAGGCTTTTACAACTCTGATTTGAAACTTTATTGCATCAGCATCCTTAATGAGAATGTTTCTTCCTCTTTTAGCTACTATCTCAGTGGTTAAGGAGGTATTCCACAGTATTGAGCCCACATAGTGGGTCCCAAACCAATGTCAAAAATAAAATTAAAGAATAAAGTTTTTGTCTTGTCCCTTTTCAGCTATTTCAGTAGATCTCTTACCTCACTGCCTGAGGGTATCATCTGAGAAGGCTCAAAGTCACTCTTATGTAGATTTCTAGCTTGAAGAATAAGCAATTTGTCCAATGACATTATTTGGGAAGGAGAGTAATTGAAAAATAATGCCTGTAATGTCATAAACAACTATGGGCATTTGAAGATTTTGCACTTAATCATACCTATCATTGATAAGAGACTGCAGAGGTCCCCAAAAGACTCATTTAGATCTTCAGGTGGGACCTTTTTCTTAGGAAAAATTCTAGTTCAGAAATTTTAAAGAGGCTTTCTGCATATATTATTCCTGTTCAGAGTAAAAAGACATTTGAGTAATCATTTAATCAGTGCCTAGTAGCTGCAGATTGAGTACATGCCTTCATTTCTCACCAGGACTAAATTGCATGCTATTGACAAGACATTTAAAAAAAACTCACATGCATCTTATCAGCCATTAAGCTTGAGAACATTTGCTTGTGGGTTTTCTGGGTTATTAGATTGCTTTACATTTCCACCTCTTAGGAGAAACTAGATTCTATATTATAGCAAGAGAGCATTGAGTTAGATGTAAAGAAGAACTTTGTGTGTCAGGCTGATTAAACACTGGAACAAATTAGCAGAGAAGCTTATGGAATCACCATCTGTAGAGATATTTTAAAAATAGAGTTGACAATTTTCTTTTTTGGATGATTTAGGAAATGCCCCTACTGGCAAGGAGCTGGACCACATGGGCTCTTGAAATCCTTTTTGGTTTTCCACTCCTAAGAGTATTTCTATACAGTTCTTGGAAGTATTTATTTCCTAAGTAGAATGTAGAACAGAATGTCTTTAGCAAAAGGGTGTGTGTGTGTGTGTGTGTGTGTGTGTGTGTGTGTGTGTGTGTGTATTCCTGTCTTTAGGTAGAAGGCTGAGGCAGGAGCGTTGTGTTGTTTAAAAAACAAAATTATCATTTCCTAACCAGTCATTTTTAGCTATGTCAAATAAGTAGGTCTTCCTTGGACTTCCTAGAAGGGTGCTGCTTTCCTGACCACTCCCTCTGTCTTTTCCAAGCCATGCCCTCGCTTCCAATGTAGGCCTGATCCTGTACCCAATACTCTTGGCTCTCTTTTGTGCTGACACCCTGTCTCTCCTGAGGCAACTATACGTTCTCCTGAGCCTTCTGCTCTTGGGTGACTTGAACAATCTGCTGTCGCAGCTATGAATATTTCTCTGGGTTCAAGACCTGTATTCCAATGATCTGACAGATATATCTCCCTGAGAAGACTTCTGAGAAAACTCAACTCAACATGTCCCAGACTGAAGAGAGGGTAGAAGAGAAAGGGTGTTATTAGATCCTTGGTATTTACCCTCTGCTCTCACAGTCCCTTACTGTGGAAGCTGCCCTATGCCTCCCTCCACCAGCGTGGGTAGTTCTCCCTCTCATGTTCACCATCTGGATCCTCTTATCTCTTCAGCCTCATCTTGCACAGAGATTCTCCCACAACTCATGATCAAACAGTCACAGAAAATCATGCCCAACCATCTCCTCTGGCACCATGCCAATCTCAAAGCTCACAGCTCTGTAAGCTCATCTGCCTTCCTCAAGCTGCTTGCCCCTCTTTACCTACAGTGTGTCTTCTGCTTTGAATACCTTCCTACCCTGACTGTGAAATTCTCCCTCTGCAATGTGACACATATTTCCAGTCTCAACTCATCTCCCTAGGAAGTCTCACTGAATCCTCCCTGGTGTGTATTAACTGTCCCCCTGTCCACAGACCCTCAGCGCATTCTTTATGTGACTATGGAAAAGGTATAGCTTATAAGGAGTGGACCACTCAGTATTTGAGGCTAGATTGTCTGCATCATCCAAGCTTTGAGACCCTGATGAGTGACCTAACTGCTTAATGCTTCAGTTTCCCCAGCTCTAAAAGTGGGGATAAAAATAATACTACCTCACAGGAGCAAGAATGTACATATTTAGCTGGGTGCAAGGGAGAATAAAGACGGGAATGGTCCCCACCATCAAGGAGTCAAATAGCAGTAATAATATAGGCAATAACACCCAAATAACTGTAATAAGCTGCAAAAGTAACCTCATGATAAAAATCAACACGACCAACCTTCCTTCCATACCTATCATCCTGCCCAGCACTGTTCTAGCCTGACTGAATCATTCAGGGGGGAGATACTGGTAGATCTGTGGTAAAAACTCTACTAACAACTGGGGAAAGCAAACTCATTTAGACTTGTTGACCTTTTTTTCTACTAGGGCAGAGTTATTCCCTATAGCATATTCTTAAGTGTTTAATTAGTCTATGTTTAAATGACTGAAACTGTTTGGTTTCTACCAAATCCCCGGAAAGATTATCCTACATGTATAAGACAGAAGTTTCAGGAAATTTCTTCTGAGATTTATTTTTCCTCCAACCTTTTCAACCAACCTTCATATCCCATTATTTCATTATAGGGAAGTGCTGTCATTGTGCAGTAATTATGCCTCATATTTATAGTTAGTTATCTCATTGCGTCTAAGATTTTTTTCCCTTAAGATGCTTCACCACATGCATTTACTCCTTTATTCTTCCAAGACATTAGTCCTAAGCAGCCAAATCATAGTTATCTTCGAATGTCCTTGTATCTTCACATTGCCTCTCATTTATTTAAACTTCAGTGGCAAACCCTTAAAAACTTAAATGTCACCTTATTTGGTGCAGTGATGGTGAGGACCACAACAGAAATAGTATGAAGTAAAGGAAGAATACAAAAAAAGTGATGCCTGACATCAGTTTACTGTCTTGTCATGCACAAAACACTTTTTGCATCAATTACTGTGGAATTTCATCTTCTATGGAGATTGGGCTTTCAAACCCATAATGTAAGATGAAGATTATCTACAGTTAAAGTACCCTTAAGAACTCCTTAGAAAGTGCCACAGTCGATATCAACATACCATTTCTCAGTAAGTCCAAAGATTTCTTTTTCTTCTGCCATTGGAACAGATCGCTGTTTCTTTGGTTGAGCTCCAGATGAAGCAGTTGGCTTGCGTTTAGGGACCATGCTGCATGAAAAATAAGTATCTTTAAACACCAGAATCACACTCCTGCACCATCAGGTGCTCACATTATGAGAAGCAGCCGCAGGGAGACAGAGGGCTGAGCAGAAACAGCCCCCACCCACCCCCCATCATTCCCACCCTCAGGCATGTGCTCAGGCACTGACGGGCCGGGTGGCTGGCCCACGCTAGCTCATGTCCCCTCTCCACCTCTGCCCCTCTGTTTGTCAGTCCCTGCCTCTGGTTCTTTTCTCTTTCTTTTTGTGTGGTATGAGGGGATAGGCATAAGGCTGAACATGTTCAAGCCGAAAAAGGCTCATGATATTCTATCCCTGTATCCTAACAACCTGGTGAAGTAGCTAGGGATTATTATCTTACTTTGCTAGTGAGAATATGCTAAAACTGAGAGTAGGGTTGCCTGATTTATCAGAAATACAGGATGTCTGGTTAGACCTCAGTGCCAGGTACACACAATGAATTATGGTATAGGGTAAGTATGTCCATGCTACATTCGGGTCTTACTTGTACAGAAAATATTTTTTGTTCATCTGAAATCCAAATTTAACTGGACATCATATATTTTATCTGTAAATTTTAGGTTTTGACTACAAAGTTACTTAATTGAAAAAGACAAGGAATGTATACAAATATGTTTTCTGATTAAGACAGTCTGTAAATTAGGACTCAGATTTGAGCTGTATTAACCCATTCTTTACAAGGAATGGAGCATCTCCTTGATTTATATTTTAAAGATAAATCACCTAGTAAATTTGATTTTAGGGAATGATGTGAAATCTAGGGAAAAGCTGTGAATATAGGGAAGGCCTTTGCTGTTCAAAAGAATGGAGAGTAAAGCTGAGAAAAGAGGTCACATTCACGTGTTTAATACATTGAGCTTGTGCTCATTATGCCATCATTAATAGCTGATTAGAAAGTCTTCTTGGTATTCAGCCTCTGACTCCATTTCACAATAATTGGTATTGATAGCATTTTATTGCTGCTATACACTTTGCCAGCATCAAGACTGATGGATTCTGATCCAGCATACAAACGATGCTTTAACAAGGCGAGCGCAATGTTATGTTATTTTTACTATGCCATGTTACCTGGCAGGCAATTATGGTTCTGGACTTTAGCATTGTTTTCCAAGAATAACAATCATCTAATGTTTAGTTTGGCTAAAGCAGCATGTGTGATTGGCCACCTGTCAGAAGAGAAATAAGGCAGTTCTGTGGATGGAAGATGTGAAGTAAATCATGAAAGGTTGTAAGAACGGGTATAGCATGTTCTGTTGGCTACACTAGAAATTGTAAGAAGTGAGGAAAATTAGATATTAGACAAAGGGTTGAATATTGCAGATCTTTGGTTATCCTTAAAACCTCCTAAAATGTTACCATCCGTGGGCAGGAGTGGAAGGCTCTGACATTTGTGGCATTTAATTGGAATAACTCTGGCACTATATGGTAAACTGGTGGTCAGATTCCCTGAAGAGAATTAGTAAGCATCCCAAAGGGGTCCTGCAGCCAGAACTGACTTTAAGATGGCTATTTAATCATGAAGCAAATGCAGAGTAGCCCGGTGTTTATGAGCTTGTGCCCCAACGCAAGCACACTTGGAATAATTATCAGCTCTGCTACTTATTGACTCTGTGACTTGGGAAAGTTTTCTTCTTTAAGCCTCAGTTTCCTTATCTGTAAAATGGGAATAAAAAGGTCATTAGGGTTATTTTGAAGGAATTAATGTAACTAAAAGAGTTAAGTGTTTATCGTACAACAAATACCAATAAATGAAGCTATTATTATTAATTATAAGCTATATAAGTTAGAAGAATAAGACTTTTGTGTTTGCTTATTTATTTTTCAACTCTTTTGTTCTCTAAACCTTTAGTGAGTGTTGTATGACACTGTTCTAGGTGCTGGAAAAGAAAACCTTTCAACCCAGGCTGGTGTCCAATCTCTGACACTCTCCCACATCCTTTCAACACAACATGGTATTCATACCAAGTAGCAGAAGAAGACAGAAGATTACAAAGTAAGCAATAATATGAATAACATTCCTTGTGCCCCTAACTATATACCTTATATCATTTAACTCACACAACATCTATGTGGGGTATCACATTGCTTTATTACAGATGAGAAAATAGAGGCACACAGAGTTTTAATAGCATATCTAAGCTCATGGATGGCAGAGATGGGTTTCTACCTAAGTGTGCATGACTGTGAAGCACACTCCCTTAACTACTACAATTAGGAAAAAATGTCTGAGATACTCTTAAATAGATATTTGGCCATCATGACAAGTGAAAAAATAGAAAAGTTGAGCCCTTTGTTTCTGTGGTCACTAAAAATGATCTAATCTTGCATCCAGTATGAAAACTGAAAGCTAATTCTTACATCAAAGTGCCATTGTATCAATTCCCTAGTTCTCTTCCATGAATATGCATTCATTAACATTTATGTATGTAGTCACTCATATTGATGTGATCAAAATCAAAGGGTTAATGAACTAAGCCACCCTTGCTAAAAACAATCTCTGCGAAGACCACATGTGCTAATTCTAATGAGCTATTTTACAGTAAATGTATTTTGAAGAGCATGAAGGAAACAAAAAAACAGACTTCTCCAAGTCAAGTAAAAAATCAGTTTTAAAAGTCAGTCTGGGGCCATCACTACATTTTAATCCTACACTATTTTTTCACCGATAGCATAACAATTTATCAGTGGGTAGTCACTCTTGAATATCCACAGAGTAATGTGATTTAAACTCTCCTAAAGAGAAGCTGAGTCACCAGAGGACAAGTGATTTCTCTAATCTTTAAAATGCCACTTTAAATAAATAATAAAGGCCAAAAATCTTATCTCTGCACCTCGTTCTCAAGACTTTCAAATAGGGGGTATTCATTTGCCCACTTGTTAACCTGGAAATATCTCCATATCTCTTATTTTTGAAATACCACAATAGTTCATATACTGTTTTTTTCATGATTATAATCATGTATTTTGTAGCCTCCTGGGGAAATACAGCATGCTGTACTCAAATGGAATTGGGACATATGAGATTCCAGTTGAAACAAGAACTCTTTCAGCTCAGGAAAATATCTGTGTCCAGGTCAGTCACAGCTTGGATCTTTCAAGTAGTCCTTCTGTGTGAAGGACAATGTTTATGAAGACATTGGACATATGCTAATGACAAACTCAGAGGACTGCCTGGCCAATATACTTCTGTAAAGATGATTTAAAGAAGTAAAAGGCAAAGAAGGAGTGGGAGGTTTCCATGTTCGTATCATCCCCACTGAGGCTCCTTTTTGATAGAGCAGCTAACTGTCCGCCTCTCCCAGTACTTCCGTGCCTTCTTTTTTATTGCTCCAGCTTCCTTTCTGTTGTCACTGCCCCACACAGCCTCATCCGCTCAAAATGCTCTAGAACCTTCAGCAAGTATGAACACTTTTTCTCACTCTCTGGTATGTGTAGGAGAGGCCATAGAACATTTGGATGGCCTCTGCAAAGCTGGTGATAGTTCTGAAGAAGGGGGATACTGGCAGGAGATGTGATGCCTAAAGGCACTTTGCACACTGAGATGCCAACTGTATGCAGCTGCATATCCTTATTTTGCAGTAGCAGATGTGCTTCTGTTCAGAATATTGTACTGGTTGCCAATTGGAAAGGGGGGCTTTCTTATTGATTGGTACCATGAGCAAGTCCATTCCCTTCTTTGTGCCTTCATGTTTTCAGCAATGAATGAAGTTCTGGGCATTCTGAAGCAGGAAAAGGATAGGTTATGTGGGTAAAATTACAGTATTTCCAGAATCTCTTGCCTGGCATGCATCTGCATATCAGTAGGTGTTTCCAAGGGGCAGAGAGAAGTATCCATCTCCATATCAGTAGGTGATTACAAGGGTTGGGGGAGCAAGGTTATATATGGACCAGAGAGGTTTGGTGGGGTCCTTTTTTACAGCCAGGTCGCGAGAGGCACAGGCAAACAGAAGTGGATGACTGCTTGTACACAATAAATGGGTTTCTCCCACTTTATTTCTCTCTTTGACTGATTTTGGCTTCAAAAGTAATTTGCCCTGGGCTGGGAACTTATTTTCCCCCAGAGTTACAGTGCTCAAAAGGAGAAGAAACAGGGGACAATTCATTTCTCTGCCAAAAGCAGGACAAGTCTTATTGCCAAGGAGCCAAATGTATGAGGAGGCTCACTGTTTTTTCTTTTTTAACTTCTGCCTGGGGCAAAGAATCCGAGTCACATGTCCCTGTTTCTAGGTTAACTTTACACTTTTTACTCAGTTTCTCTTTTCTAGTGGGCACTGATAGTCAGCCTCCCCCGCCAGGGACTTAAATCTCACCTACTTTCAGAATGAGAAGAAGGTGACTGAGAGGTGCTCTAGCAACAGAAGCAGTGTTCTGATAACTGGCTAGTGATCTGAAGTTCCCTGAGCAGGAACTGCCCCTCCTTCTTCAGCAACCTGGACGCAAAGCCCAGAGGCTGACCTCAATGACTGACAGAGGAGACCTAGGAGAGAAGGGAAGGACAGGGAGAGAAGGGAGAAGGGGATTAAAGAAAGAAAGAAAACACAATAAAATACATTAGCATACAAATGTTTGAATATCAAAGGAAACCTTTCAGGCAGGAAACCATGAACAGCTCTCACCCATCAGTGACACAGCTGGTAGCATATTCTTCCTTCAGGGCTTAGCCAGTGGGCATGACTATGTGGAATGACTTAGAATTCCCTGTATTGTTTAACATTGACCAATAGCTTCTGGGCAGGCTTAAAATACTTCAGGAATCTTCTAAGGAGGCAGCATTTAGGAATATTTTAATGTACCTGAAGGTAAAGAAAACCAACAAAGAACTGAATTTTGGAGATTAGTAAATGTATATTAATATCAAGTGATAGCAGCATAGCTTCAAAGAAGATGTCATTTTGCATTGAGAAAAAGTTAACTTGAGTGTCTGGAAGGGCATATTATCTAACAGCGTATTATCATTTGGTTGAGTTTTACTTGCAAGCAAAGAAATTTCCCCCTTCTTCCTGTGAAGTGGTGCTGTGGAGAGAAGCATTTTCAAGTCGGTCTTAATAAGGATCATCAGTGTACAATATGCTCTTCCCAATCAGCAGTTTCCAGCATGTTCTGACAGAGGAATGTCTTCTGGGGGCACAGCACCTAGTATTCCTAATTTAAGGAACGTCACACAGAGAAATTTCTTTCTGTTCTGTATTGGAGTACAGAAATACACCAGGACTTGAACTTTTCAGAGTGATTTAGAGAGGATGGGAGCTTTTCAAATAAAAGTCAACTTACGGGATTTAAAAAGCATTTTTCTTACCTTTAAAAAAGTCAAGCAGGTGATAATGTGTTCATTCGAGGCAGAATTTCACCGCTACAAATTAACGTTTGAGCTGATTTTTCATTGACTTTTGTCTGATTAAGTGTTCTCAAACTGTTCTTGGTTGTTCACATCTTTCAAAAGATTTGTAAGTCATATTTATCATGTGTAGGCCACATTTATCACTTTTTCTAAAAATATTTTTTAATATACAGGTACATGCACTTTAAATATACAAATCGTACATACTTAGATGAATGAAATAATTTTGAAGAATAGTGTGCCTGAATGCATCATCAGTGGACCTAAAAGTATTATAGTAATGTGTCAGAAGTGAAGGCTTAGACAATTACATCCTCTTTACATCCTACTACAACATAAACAATGACATTATAATACAATTCTGAATGGATCTTCAGAAATCCTTTTGTTTTTGTGGATAAGTTGTTCATTGACCATGATTTGATAGCAAGTGATTTCATGCTTTAAAGTATGAATGGTGTTGAACAACATTATAATCCAATGGAAAGCCCAGAATATGGAGTTAGAAACTAAATTCCAGACCAAGAAACACCAATAACTAAATGGATGATTCTGGAAAATCCTCTTAAGAAAATTAAGCCTCAGCTGTCTTATCAATAATTGAGGAGACTTACTTTCTAGGTTAATGCAAAGATTAAAAGAGATTATATATATTAAAAGTACTTATGTAACATGAACACACTGAGGAAACTATTTTAATTACTAATAAGAATGATTAATTTCATTTGATTACAGTGGTCCAAAGAACCTCTCTCTACCCCATCCTGTTACAAAAATGCTTAGTATTAATGTCCAAATCTTTGTAAAGGGAAGAAAGAACCTAAGGAAAATTTCCAGTAATTTTTGCTTAATATGAAATTGTTTTCTTTATGGGAGATACCAAGTTGGTTAAGATGGTGAAGCATTTAAAATTTATTTTCTTAGCCCCCAAAAAGAAAAAGAAAATATTTAACGAAAGCCTGTAAGCATGTTTCCCTCAAAAGAATCATAAAATGTGAACAAAGTAATATAATCAAATACATTAACTATTGTTTTGAAAGACACAGTGCAACTTAAGCACAAAACTTCTCAGAGTTTGAAAGCAGTCTATCACTTTGGTGTTTTAAATCGTTTTCATGTATTGAGAGAGAATGAGTGCCCCAAACTGTGGTCTATTTTAATTGTTTGTATTTAGCCAAGTAGTCCTTTAAAATACACAAAAAATACAGTGAATATGTGTCCAGCCCATCAGCACCCCTCCATGACCAAATAAATGGTTCAGGGTAAATGGTTCTTCTGCCCTCTGCCAATTGTCTGCCCACCCTGCAGTAATCCAGAATTAAGCACATTAGTTTCATGATACAGCAGCCAGATTTGGGTGTGGAATATGTACTGGGTAGCTGCAGATCTGCTCCTTAATATGGAGAACAGTGTTGCTCCAGATAGTCTTATCCAGCAAGAATTATCTGAGGTCAGTAGATGTGTGAGTACCATCATAGAAGTGCCTCTATTTTTTATCAGCCTCTGCAAGGATGAATAAATTCCTTTTATTTCAGAGAGTGAATACTGTGTCATTCCCTCACATATTTTCTAAAGTGAAGAGTAAACTAAGGCAGATTGTACATTTACCTTCCATATACAGATGAAACAACTTCCACATGGCCTTTTAATTGTTACCCCAAACTAATATTCTTTGAAAAAACAATTTTCGCTCCATGGAGTTACTTCTGTAAATTGGCACAGGACAGTTGGGGTTGGAGGGGGCGGGGGCAAAAGGACGAAACACTAATACTCACTTCCATTCTAACCAATTACAATGCCAAGAAATGCTCTGAATATTTCAATGGACCTCCCACATTCTCAATAGGATGTTTTCTGTGCATGGTGATCTGCAAATATTATCATTCCATGACAATGCAGTTTCATCAAGGTACGTCTCAATCCATGGGATACGAGTCCCACACAACAGACGGCGAATTTGGCGCAGCCCCGCGCACGCTGCGTGTGTTACTTACTGGTTATATTGCAGTGGTCACACTGAGTCCCGTATGGCGACGTATTAACGAATGGCATGCAAGCACCTTCTGTTGAAACATCTGCGACAGGGAAATTTCAGGCATTTTTCCAGATAATTTTTTGTGCTCTGGACAAAATTTTCATTAGGACTGTAAAACCTGGCAAGCAGTATTGTTGTGTATGATTTTTTAATAAACTGGGACATGCCTTTGTTAAAGGAGTGAGGAAAAGGGTTGTGCGGAGACTCTTTTCTATAATAAAAAGTTCAGAAAACATATGACAGCTCACAAAATAACATCTCCCAACTTTTTCTTTTTTTTAAGTGCAAGGTTTCATAGACATATAAATAAAATTCACAATTTGTGATGCAAAAGCAAAAAATGCAGATTTTCACATCTTGGAGTAAATGATTCCAACAGTGGCTTTCCTTAAACATGTGTTTGTTAAGAATGCACACAACCAACCGAGATTTTTTTATGTATTTGATTTTTTGATGTTTTCTACCAAAAAAAAAAAATCCGTGCAAGAGTTTTTACTTGCTTTAAGAGACACCGTGTCTCAGAATTACAAAAAAAAAAAAGTAGAGTTTGGGCACATGCTTCTTTGTACTCCTAAACAGTGTGAACTTAACAACTAGCATTGTTCATTTTTTCACTAGTTCAAATATGGGTATTTCCATTTCTTTCTTCACTGCCAAGAACCACCCTACTACAGTACTGGAGACTAGAAAAACTCCCTTTTGTAATTCTTTAATTCCCCGTGCCCTGCTACAGACATTAATGCAAAACAAACATGCTTGGCAGTGAATATGTGCATTATCATTATGTAAATAGGCATGTTATCATTATACTTTGATGATGCTATTCTTTGTGAGGTTTTTTTTTTCCTTTCTAAATATATTATCCAATTCAAGTTATAATGCATATTATACCACTGGGGCTGTATAAACATTCTAGATCAGGGAGAATTAGTAGCCTGTATAAAATAGAACAAAATGTTTACCACCTATGCATATGGTGTGCGATGTAAAGACTACCAAACAAACAGACTAACGTTGTTCCGCATTACACAGTCCCACTGCAGCCGTGCACAGAAACCTTGGAGATTAATACCTATCTTGCTGTTCAAATTGAGTGCCACATTATGACATTTTATATTGACAACATCATAAGCTGAGATGATACATTTTAAACTCGATGAGATGAATGATGTAGTACTAGGAGAAAATAGGCTGCATATCTGAACCTTATATGAACTAGGAAAGACTCATGTCACATTCTGGAAATGTTACAATGTTTGCATAAATCCATTGCTTATGCATAAGCACCAGGGAACTGGAATCCTGAGGCAGGCAGTAATTTGTAAAGTTCTTGTGGTGCTTGATAAGCATGCAAGATGCATCTCACATTCTCCTTGGTGAATTTCAAATGTTTATGTAAGAAAGAGCACAGAGCCGCATATTGTAGGAAAAGATCAAGGCAGATTTCTTCAGCTGCATTGGAAGAGAGCATAGAGAGAATGGACATAAAGACAGGAGGACATAGTACATCATATAATTTATTGAGGCCCCTAAAAACAAGCAAAACTTACCTAAAGAAGTAGATTTAATGTCCTATTGTTTATCTTTACATTCTGTGGTTGTCAAAATTATTGGACATATCAACTGTTTATTTTAGTTTACCTATAAAGACATAGCAGTGCCAATAGTTAAAGTAAGGATGATAATTTTGCTTTGCTACCATTATTTTCTCTTCTCTGGAGCAAGTTAGCTGTTAACTCTGAAACAACAAAATGGTAATATTTATTCTTTGTTTAAAATAATGCTGTCAAGGATTTTTTTTTAAGTCTCCTAAAGAAGTACACTATTTGACACATAGTTAAATTGATAGGAGCTCAAACAGCTTGAAGATTCAATTTCTGTAAATTTAAAACTCATTAGCATTAGAATATGATTTACAAGTCTTCAGAATAAGCAAATTAGGTGATGATTTTCATTTGCTCACCTCCCTCTTTACTAAGGTCTTGTTATATGTAAAGCCTTTTTGCTTTTGAAATATGTTTTCCTGTTTTAGTTATCATGCACAGTATATACCACTGGGGCTGCAGACAAACATACTATAGCTATGAGATGTTTCAAATGTTCATCACATACATCAGACTTTCTGCTTTGACCCAAGAAAAGGTCATTTCTGTTCTATTATCAGATTGATGGTGGGTATGATTCGAGAAGTTGGGGCTGCTGGGCAGATATTGCATGCACTAAGTTGATGTGCTAGACACAATGTTCTGCTAAGTCTGCTTGGAGAGAGCCACCCTCCTTCTAGGAGTCTGTGCTTGTTCTTCCCTCTCACCCCAACCCACCCCAACCCAACCCCAAATCCTCTCTCTTCCACTTTATCTGGCTCATTTTTAGCTGTGTTTGTTTGTTAGCACAGCCACAACAGAGTACCACAGACTGGGTGGCTTAAATAACAGCGATTTATTTTCTGGAGGCTGAAAGCCCAAGATCTGGTGCTGTCAGGGCTGAGCTTTGATGAGGCCTCTTTTCCTGACCTGCAGATGGCCACCTTTTTGCTGTGTCCTCACGTGGCCTTTCCTCTGTGCATGTGTGGTTAGATCGATCTCTGGTGTGCCTTCTTTTTCTTCTAAGAACACTAGTCTGATCAGATTAGGATCCTATTGTATGATGACAATTAACCTTAGCCACCTCTCTGAAGGCTATCTGTCCAAATATAGTCATTTGGGGAGTTAGGCTTCCAATATGAATTTGGGGGATACAATTCAGTCCATAGCATTAGCCATGAATCAGGTTATAGCTAAGATCTGCTTTTCTCCTGAGAGGTGTCCCCACCCTAAAGTCTAAGTCAGGTGACAGTTTCAAGTTAAACTGGGGATCCAGTACTATTTTGCATGTCATAGTAGCAAGTCTGATATTCTTTCTTTATTCTGATTTCCAGTTAAGAAGGTGGAATATGTGCCAGTAAGATTACGATGGAGAAGGTGCTCCGTGAATTAGGTATGTGCGAATTGAGGCCCCAGGCCAGGGCAATTCGATAAGACAGCCCCTCTTTGAATGTGGACCCACTTACTGTGCTTGTGAGCATACCAGCTGAGGATCGGAAGACTTAAAATCAGGGGGTTTCCATAAAAGGGAGTTGTAAAGGTTGACAACATGCTAGCACGGCAACTGATGCTTACATTCCTGACTGGGTTGATGGAGAAGAGACTTAGAAGTCATAAGGCCCACACAGCTCACACTGGGAGCACACTGGCGCCAGCATCAGGGGGCTGCCAGTCACTCATCTACACTCTGCCTGTGACCATCCACGTCGGTCACGTGTTGCTTCAACCCTTCCTTGGAAGGGTGGGTGGAAGCTTGCCGACCTCCAGTGAGTTCATAGACTTGAGTGTATAATAGTGGACCCATGGCCATGAGTTGGATTTTCAGAAACCCTCTCAGGATTCTGAAAAGCCTCTCGGGAGGGTGGTAATCACTCATGTATCTGGGCTTCTCCACAGGGCCTCTCCGAGGAACCCTCGCTGCCTCCTCCCCATTTCTTGGGATTGACCATGGTTGAGATCGTCAAACACGCCTTGGTGACCTTAGAACTTTTCTGGACCAGTTAAATTACGCAGACATCTGAGAAAATCTCTGAGCAGCAACCCGGAAACAAGACGCTTTTTCCTGCAGGGGACATTTGGCCATGTTGGAGAGATTTTTGGTTGACACTAACCTGGGGAGGGTGGGCAGGGAGGGTGACATGTTCAGGTACTGGGTGGAGGTCTGGGACACTACTCAACATCTTACTATTCCCAGGACAGTCACCCATGACAGAGGATTTTCTGCACCTGAATGTCAATAGCACACAAGCTTACAAACCTTGATGTAAGGGTTCAGAAAAAGGGACTTTGGATTAAAACAGTCACTTGGATAATTTCCTTAACCTGTGACCAAGTTAAGTTCAAACAACTATAAAATGAGGATAAAAATACCCATTTCTTAGTTCTGCTCTAAGTATTAACAGGGATAATATATGAAATGTTTATTGTTAGTTTAGCATAACAATAGGTGATGGATGAACTCAAAGTGCCTTGTGCAGTGACACATCCTCAGAAAACATCAAATAAATGTCAGGTACTATAGTGATACCTTTCTAAATAAACAAATTTTGCAAATACATAGCATTCTACTAGATTATGGATCAGTGTGTATCATGTGTGTGAGTTGGAGGGTGGAGGACTGGGTGTGTTAGATTGGGAAATAATCTGGGATCACCCCATTGTTCTGAAAATAAAACTACTTATGATGTGTGGAAAAAAGGAACTTGAATCACCAGGCAAGAAAATCCCAGTCAAACCCCAGTCACATCTCATGAAAGATCAGTGCACTCTGGGAATAAGGGAGAAGCATTGAGGGCCACAAATGGAGAGGGAGGGGCCGGGAAGCCAGAAGGAGACAAGCAGGTAGGGGTGGGAGCCCAGAGACCTGAGAGGACGTGAGAGCCCCAGAAAGCCTGCAGGAGGAAATGCAAATGTGGGTGGATATTGGAGCAGAGGCCAGGCTGGAACTCTCAAACCAATTTTCACTCATGGCCATGCCCTGGTATAAGGATCCAACCTCTCCAGCTGGAAAAGGACTTGTTTTCCTTTTATGCAAACACTTGGAACGTAACAGCTCTCCAGTCTAATGCTGGGATCCATCTGAAAGGTTTTCTCTGCATCAGGAAAGTGTCCTCCACCCCTTGCACTTTTCTGTTTCCCTCCCTTAGGTATCAAACCACCTCTGGGGTGTGTGAAAAGAGAAAAGAATGGTTCCCACCGGAGGTGCTGGGCTGAACACTAGCTTAACGCGGGACATCAGTCTGCTGGTGTCTGCAGGTCAGTGTGCGTAGTTACATCTAACACGCATTGAATCTGAGAGGCAATTTTAATTGTTTTTGAAATACCAAACATGAGAACATCTGAAGTTCCTGAAAAATCTCTGTGTGATTGAGCCTCGTATGGAGATTATTGAAAAGTTCTCGATGTTAATTTTCTAATCAGCACAATCACAAAATGACTAGCTTTTTAAGAGACATATCCATTTACAGAAATTTCACGTAGGAAAGAAATTATCTGCTCAGAGTGTCGTTTTCTTTTTTTTTTTTTTTTTTTGAACTCAAATTTATTTCTGACCCCCTTTAGCTGACGAGCTCTCCCACAGGTGGGGGCCTTGAGAGGAAGCAGAGCTCAATTCCAAATCCACAATGGTCGCATGGCGCCTGCATTTCCCCCAACTCCTTTCAAGTCTAACACACTTTTCAAGAAAGGGGAAAAAAATACAAATGCTGGAGAAGGCTTTTATAAACAAGCCATTTAAACTTCAGAGACAATTAGCCCCTGCCTGTTTTTAACTTCTGGGTTTCATAGCCTTGGCTTTCCTGATAATTTATGTTAGAAATTCTCAGGTCTGTTGGCCTGGCCAGGGCGAGGCCTGCCTTCCCATGTGTGGCTGCTCGGAGATGTCAAGCTGCCATGGTCAGTTTGACGAAGCAGACATAAGCTTCTGGCACCGCATATCTGCAATATCACGGACGGGCAAGGAGGCGCCTGTTATAAAAATACACAGTGAAACCCAACTGTAGGACTGCTCTTTCTCAAAGACGAGCGTAATGCATTCCTTCTGTTTAGGCTCATTTTCCAGCCTTTCACATTCTTTGTGAACAAGAGTTATAAAACAACCCTGATGCAGGCCAATTATTTTTACTTTGAAGGCCATTAATCAAGATTGACTAAGAAAATGAAGACAGCTAAGCAAAATTTCATATGTGACTGGAGTGAGATTAAAATAAAACCAGATGGGATGGACAGAGATACTAAGCATTTTTTTTTAAATTTTTGGACTCGTGTAATAAATGTCTTTTACAAATTACAGGACTCTTATTTTCTTACAGTAAATCAAGTCAGGCCATAATGTACACGTGGTCTCATTGCTGAATGTCAAAAAATAGAACCTGCCTTGTTCTTGTGGAGTAATTCCTCATAACTAAACCAGCAGTGTGGGCTAACAGTCTATAAACCATCTACCTGTAAGCAGTAAGAACTGTATCTGATGGATGTGTTTCTTACGGCCTCAGAGCAAACCACACAGTGAATTCACAGAAATCGCCCCATAAAATGATTAGAGTTCTGAATCAGAGTTCTCAAGTAATCCAGTGCCCCATAAATAAAGAAAAGGTGAGTTTAAGACCTGTTAAATATCTAAATTCTCTGAGAATGACGAGGGTGGTCACAAACTACCTCTTCAGAGACTTTCAGATGGCTCTCTCTTCATCTTCAGGGTCTGATACTGCTGGTAGATTCATTATTTTCATCACATGAATACACATTTTGAAGTGCACGTTTTAGGAACAGGGTAGTCAAGTATGTGTTTAAAAAGCAGAGTGGAATGTTTTTCTCCTGAACTTTCTGGAGACTTTTTATTTTTTCTAATTTTGCATGGACAGCAAGTTTCAATCTTCCCTTACTTCATACAGCAGCAGTCTCGTTCCGCATGAGAAAATGACTGAAAATAACCAGCTGTTTCAGGATCTCTATCAAAACACACACCATAATCCCAAAGAATTCTTCCCCATTTAGCACTGTCAGGTTAAAAAGTCTGATTAGGAAATGAGACTCTACTTTCTTTTCATAACATTCAATGAACCATTTCTACCATATATTTAGAGAGGACTTATGCATTTCTTCAGGCAGATTCAAAATAAGCTGTAAAGAAGATGAAGTAAATTTTCAACTATGGTAAACTGTCTTAACTCCTCTGTTGCTTCCTTTATAAGATGAAGAAAGGAATTTTGAGTTTAAAAAGGGGCCTTTTGTTCTGCAAAACCTTCTGAAAACAACAAAAAAAAATCAATCAACCCATGAGGAGGAAGGACACCCACCATTCCTCCTCTACAAATCTCTAAACAAATTAGGAAACAATTGTTCAAAATTCATCAAAAAATAATACATCTCCTAGACATAGTTACATTTTATTGAGTGCGATAGATGTGATCCTCAAAAGTCACATTAACATTGTGTTGAGGTAAGTGGCCTCATCATTTAATTGCTTTCTACTTAAAGCCTGCTGGTACACTCTCCCATGAAGTTTCTTCCTGATACATGGAAGATAACGGGGAAGGATAGTCCTGGATCATGTTAAATAGGCACAGATAAACTTCTCAAAGGTATCTGTTTTTAAAGTTCAGATTTTTATGTGGATTTGTTGATCAGCGACTGTCAGACTAATGCCCCACAGCCCACTTATTTGTAAATCAAGAATAAAGAACTCTACACACGGATATGTTTTTAACTCATGCAGAGTATTCTTATGGGAATTTTCTGTTTTGATTTCAAATAACATAAGAAATTCAAATTCAATATCTTTTTATTTTGTCAAAGCTAGCTGCCCCTCTTGAAGTCCAAATGTCTGTCAAGTATGATTTCATCCTCCAAGCCTAAACCTTAAAATCCCTAAATTTTAACATCTTAGAATAGTCTTCAATAACCCAAACAGGCCTCTACCTTCCCTCACTAGGCCCCCAGCCACCAAGTGCTCTCTGTGAAAACCGGCCCACACAGCCAAGGCTTCCCCAAAATGCAATACAGAGGAACTGGCATATGTCAAGGGGATGGTGTGGCAACATTCTACCTCATTATAGTGGCCTAAACAACCTTATCTTGTCCTGTCTCCACTTACCTTTCTGAACTTATCTCCTATTTTCACCATGGCTTACCACATTTAAGCCCAGCTGGCCCTTTTTTGCTCCTGGAACATGCCAAATTCATTTCTGTCTTGGGACCATTGCACTGCTTCCTGGACCAGTGGTAACAGTACAAAAATGTTTTGCCAAAGTTTTGTACGGGCTGTCTGCTTCTTGTCATTCAAATCTCTGTTTAAATGTCACTTCCTCAAAAGGGTCACTTTAACACTGTCTAAATTCCCTCCTGTCACTCTCTGTGACAGTACCTTGTTTTAATTCTCTGGCTCTTCTTGTGGACGTAGTCTTTCATTTGGCCACTGTCCATCAACAATAGAATGTAAGTTCCATCATGACGAAGCCTTTGTTTCTCTCTTTCTTTGCTATATTTCCAGCATTACATCTGTGCTTTGCCTTTGACAGGAATAAATTTGTTGTGTAAACAAAGGAATGAAAAATAGAACAAAAAAAGAATTAAGTCAGAACACAAAAAAGGAGAAGCAGAAATAAAATGAGTAGAGTTGGGGTATAAGGAGCTAATGCTTCCAGAGCCCAGCTCCACAAACGTTGGGCCTCCTTGATGGTCTACCCTTTTACAGAGGGAGAGCTTGTTCTTAAAGAGACCAAAGGTACATTGAACATAATCAATTGTTCCCTGGGGTTGCCTTTTCAAGTCCTTCCCTTCTTGACATTTCTGCCTCTATCCATATTACCTTTTCTCTCAGTGTTCTATGCCTTCCTGGCTGGACCGTGTGCTGATCTGGCCTGTTCCCAGTCCATCCAGTACCCTGGTACTAAACTGATCTCACTAAAGACAGTTTGCATAATGTCACCTTCCAGCTGAAAACACTCTTCATGTGGTTCCCATTATCTAAGGGTAAAGGTCAAACGTTTTTGTTTAGCACACAAAACCATCAAACTGTACCCAGACATCCTTCCCAACCTTATCTCCCAGTGCTCCAACAGGAATCCATTTCTTAGTTAGCCAGACTCCTTAGCCCCTTGAACTCATGTTGTTTACTCCTGATCTTGCTCATATAATGCCTGCTGATTAAATCTTCTCTTTCCCTTCTACTTAGCTTTTAATCTGTGATCATGGTCCAGGCAGAATCCCAAAGGATTTTTTTAAATCCTAAAATTCTTATTCTTATTCCTATTTGCTATATTGGCCATTATCCCACATTACTTTCAAATGATAATTATTTTCTCATTTACACAAGTCTTGGTTTTCTTGAAAGCTAAAAATATATTCTTACTTTACTTTCTTCCTGAATTCAGCTTTGATAGTGACTATGTTATTGGAAATCTTAGAGATTGAATTTCCTCAGTCTCTGGAAAAGGGGGATAATGAGTAGCTTTGTAGGTTTGCTAGAAAAATTAAATGAGATAATGTATTTACTAAGCTTAGCACACTGTCTGGAAAACATGAAGCCTTATTATCTTGAAATTACCATAGTAAAGAGGTAGATTAACAAACTGATTGGTTAATAGATCAAATTTTATTTAGAAACCACATAAAACACAGCTGACCATAACATGGATTTATTTATACTGCAAGTACATTTCTCCAAAACATACATAGAGTAAACACCTGTAAGTCAATCTTTTTAAAAGGATATACTTTTGATTTTTAACACCATCCCTATATTTAGTAACCTGACCCAGTAATTTTTAATCATATAGTTAGAAACAAAAGCTCTCAACTCCTTCCCTAAAAAAAAAATGTATGTACAAAAGTTGGTATATAATTTTAGAGAGTTTCATGACCTCTTATAGATCATGCATGAACTTCTGGGGGTCTCTGGGACCATCAGCAAGCCATGAAGCCCAATGACCAGACTTGGATCACTCTTTCCAGGGCTGGCTCTTTGACAATGCTGCATTGATGCTCACACACCAAATCTTAGCAGAACACATGAACTCAACTATTTTTTGTGTAGACAAAATTAAATGAGATAAAAGAAAACCAAATTTTAAATATGTTTCTCTTAACACTTTTTGCGACAAGTGCACTATGATGCTTTCAAATCAGGTTTCAAAAACAAGGACTGCTCACTTTGGCTGGTATGCTTTTACATATGAGATGGTAAGCGACAGAGTCAAAGGAGAGCCCAAGTTCAACTTAAGATTTGAGGTTTTAGTTCTCACAATCTTCCTTTCTTCCTCCTTTCCTTCTTTCCTTGACGTAATTAAATGCTTGTTCAATGCCAGGCTGTTTTCTAAAAATTAGGCAGATAACAGAGAGCAACATGGTTCCTGCCCTAACAGATCTTACAGTATCATGGAAAAGACAACATTATTAAATATTCATAAATAAATATGTACTCATGATATATGCCAAGAAGACAATCATTGGAAGCTATAAGAATATGTAACTGGAGGAGATCACCTAGTCTAGGGATCAGGAAAAGTCTCTTAGACAAAGACATCTTTTAAGTAAGACCTGAAGACTGAGTAGGAGTTAACTAGGTGAAGTGTGCATGGGGGGGATTGGATGGTATGATAAGAGAGTCACCAAGGCAGGGAGGAACATTTTAGGAACTCAGAAAACACCAGGGCTGCTGAAAGTTGGGAGAATTATGAAGGCATCGTAAGCCATGTATTTCTGTTAGTAATGCTTTGGGTTTCAAGTAATAGAAGATCCTACTAACAGTGGTTTAAGAAAGGTGGGTTACATTACAAAAAATTTATAGGTAGGCAATTACTGGCATTGGTGTTGCTATCCACTGATGCCACTGGAGACCTGGATTTATTGTTCTTCCTCTATTCATGATTAGTGAGCTGTCTTTCATCCTCGTGCTTGCTGTTTCGTGGTCAGAAGATGCTGCTGAAGCCCCAGGCATCACAGCCTTATTCGAGGGAGGACGAAGTAAAGGAAAAGAGGCAGCATCAGCTACATCTGTCTGTTTCACATGAACAAGCAAAAGTCTTCTCCATCCTCATCAGATTTCCAACTATATCTAAATGGTCATAAATCTGTCACATCTCCCCTCTAGATGCAATTGCAAGGAAGGGTGGTGAGGAGAGTGTTTAGCTTTGCTAGCTCCCTAGGGCAGGCAGGTAAGGGAGACCAAGAAGAAGACTGATACAGGGGTAGGCAAACAGTAATGCCTCCCCCTCATGGGAAGGGCTTTATTCTGTGTCTTAAAAACCAAAATGAAAGAAGATATGAAACGTTCTAACTTAAAAACATATGATCATTTAAAGGTATGTATCTCTCAGTCTGTCATGAGGAAAACTGATTGGAGGGAGCAAGGGATGATATGAGGTGACAGGAAGATATTGATCAAGGTGGAAGGTGGCTGGGACTTGAACTGAGATGTTGTTGGTGGTGGTGGAGAGGGGAGAAGAGGGACTCAGGAGGTAGTTAGGAAGTTTAGGGTGGCTTTGATTATTCATGGGATTGGTGTGTGTCTAGCAAATGCAACCATAGGTGTGGGTATATTTTTAAACTCTAAAGTTTTATACCAAATTAGCTCATTTTAAAGTAAGATTTGACTAACTTGTTATTAAGACGCATGTTGTCTTGAACTTAAAACTCCTCCCCATTAGTGAAATTCTTGGAAGATATAAAAGCTGGTTGATTCATTTATCAAGATAAAATTACTTTCTGATCATTTTCCCTTACAGAACTCAAAACTGCCCTTATGTTTAGCAATGTAAAAAAGACAGAAAACATCCCCAGGCCAACTGTGTTTGCTCCCTCCAGTTTGATAAAATAATTGTGCTTTTGTATTTGTACCAAAGAAAACCCAAATGCAGAAGGTAAAGGATATCCTTAAAGACATGATGAAAAACTTCAGTCTCCCTTAAGTAAGGCAAATCATTCTACAGCAGAAAAAGCAGGGACAGGATGAGGGGAACTAAGCCCACATCCTAACATAAATCTCTTAGGAAAATATCAGAATTTCTCAGGGTTTTCTATAACTGCTATTAGAATTCATTCCCAGGCTGAGATTTTTTATTTCAACTTTTACATTAACAGTTCAATAATAAACCCTTGATTAAAAAAAAAAGGATTACAGTGAAAGGGTTGAAATAAGCTTAATTGTAGAGGTGTGATTAGAGCCACAGTGATAGACTCCTAGGTAATGATTTTAAAAATTTTATAGGAAATGTTTAACAAGATGATTGCCTGACTATAAAATGTCTCTGTATAAGAAAATAGTCTTTGAAAGCAGCATTGGGCCCTGTTGCACTAATACATCCATGAATGGCAACATTTCTTTTATAGTTTTGATGAATGCTAAAGTAGAAACTTTATTATAATGATTTTGGACCCAGAACTGTGAAAATAGCTGGCAGAATATGAACACTTTACCAGATCAATCAATTTTCATTTGAAATTCTACTTATTGTGTATGGTATCAAACTATGAAAATGTAACATTTCAAACTAGTGATTTCTGTCCTACCAAAATTGCAGTACTTATTTGGGTTTGGAAGTAGATAGGATCAGCATTAGGGACAGCATGGTGTAACCAAAAAAAAAAAGATTGAAATACTTGTGTTCCTGTATCTTTATTTATTGATTCAACCTACAAACATTTACACATGGCCTAAAAAAATGCAAGACACTGAAATAGAAAGACTTCAGATATTTCCAGGTATTATTCTTAAGAAACGTTCGGGTTGCATGACCCCATGTTCATTTGCAATGCTGAACATTATAAGTTTACGGGGCCCTAGAGGACAGCTCATCTCAGGTAAGTGCAGATACAGGAAGGGGCTTAGGGAAAGCTTCCAGGAAGAGGTGACACAGGAACTAAGACTTGGAATCTTTACTTATAAAAGGAATTGAGCCAGTTCAATGGGGAAAAGGACATTAGGAAACATTGAGGGGCTCAAGTGATTTGATATTGCCAGAGCACAAAAAGTGCCAAGCAATAGGACAAAACCACAGTGATCAGCTCTGGTGAGCTCAAGTAGGGGAAAAAATGCTGGGCAATTATAGGATGGCTCGTAGAGAGTATTATAGCCTTCCTAGAGGAACTCAGACTTAATTCTGGAGATAATGAAGAAACTTCTGGAAGGTGTTATGGTCATATTTAATCTGAAATAATTGACTTGGCTGACTCTATGATGGATTTAAAGGAGGCCATTAGGAGTCTCTTGGTGAAAGAGGTTGGAGAAGATGGTGAGTATTCAGACGTGTTGAGTTTTAAGTACCTATGCAATATCCAGGTGGAGATGCCAGCAGAAACATAGATACATGAGTCAGAAACTCAAGGGAAATTTCTGGGCTAAAGAGAGTGATTAGGAAGTCATCAGCATGTAGCATACAGGGAGAGGAAGGGCATTAGGGTGTTGTGATTTTGATTGTTAATAATACCACTCAGGGAACGTGTGTAGCATGAAAGGAATAGGCAGTCCTGCCTATACTGTGGACTTCCTTGAAGATCAAAGAAAAGAATATATGGAAAAAGGGTATAGAAGAGAGGTATGGTATGATTATTACTTGAACTTGAACTCAAATGTTTATAATGTATACATTTAAAAAGACCCTACAAAGCTGTAACTGTAATAACATAAACACTCACTTACCAAAATACTTTTGTGGTTGTGAGATAGACAGATATTAGGAAGAGCAAAAACTAAGAAAATTATACAATTCCACTGAAAAATCTATCCTGATAAAATTATTGGGAAGAAAGGTGATGAAGGAAATAATACCTTATATTTGAATAATGATTTCAACTTTTCAAAACTGTCCAGTTTCACTTGTCTTCATGTTTTTCTGTATGTGCCCTCAAGAACAAATCAAAATAATTAGAAAAACACTCTCTGAGGTTAACATTTCCAGGCCATTTTCCTCAGGTTGAATTAGTCCTTAAGAATCCTAGAACTCTATTAGGTTTCAAGAACTGGAAAGAGGAAAAAAGCTTGTAATACTTTGGTAAATAAGTCCGGTGACTTCTGAAACTAATTATTGAACTTTGCATTGTATCAAAAGGGGAAGGTATTGGTTTAAGAGCATTTTTTTCATTTATGCTCCTCAGTATTCAGTTCTAACTCCATCTTCTCTTTCCCATAGTAAGTGGTCGAAAGTCATCTTTGCTACTTTCCTAGAAATAATTTTAACATTGCTGTTCAATACTGAAATCAGGGTTCAGTAATTGTGCCTCATTTAAGGGGGGGAAATGAACGGAATGGATTGCACTCATTCAGTGTGTAGTGACATCCTGTCCTTATTTACAGCAGAGCAGAGTAAGATACACTTCCTTGGGCTGTGTTGAAACCTATCAAAAGAATTTTGTTAGTATAGAATTATTTCTAAAAAGATGCCATGTTGGTTTTAACATAGGGGTAGAGTCAGAAAGCAGCAGAGGATATGGTGTTTGGAATCAATTATAAGATCCTGTGGTAGGCTAGTTAACAATGTCTTTGAATTTCAACTGTGAAGAGTGCGTAATGACACTACCTCCTAATGCTTATAAGAGATAAATTAGATGACATATACAATGAGGTTTAAATAGCAACTGGTCATTTTTTTCCCAATAAATTAATAGACACTACAGTTGCCAATAATAATGAACAACTGTTTCATCATGAGATCACCTTTATAATTCAGTGACATGTATTTTGACTACCCAGCATGTACATACCTTTATAACTTGAGAAGATTACTAGAAAGGGTGAGAGACTGGGTCATTCCTCTCAATATGAAAACTTGAAAGTATGTTGATATATTGTTTTCCTCTGACCAACTAGATGTTCCCATATGGGCCTTAGAGAAAATTGGAAATCTCAAGGTAGGGCAAGGAGCCAAACAGTATTTTTTAAAGTTTCTGGATAGCTAGGGATTGATATATAGTTTATTCTTCTCTTTGCTTTTAAAGTTTTGTTTTGCTGAGATTCTAAACATTGAGGCTTATATTTGCTCAAAGCTATATTTAATATTTTCTTACCAATTCGTTCATTGATTCATCTCTTTTGTTTATATATTGCATATAATATATTAATATTCATATGCTATAAATACACTTAAATTTAAATTTTTATTTATTCTTGTAAAGAAAAAAATGAATGACCAATGAGAAGGTCACAGTGCTAAATATTTCATGATATAGGGAACAGTAAAAAAACATGAGAAAATAGAAAGAAAATTAGATGATATTAAAATAAACATGGGAAAGTCAAATGCATACTTGTTATAGCTGATGTCTGAAAATTAATGGAAAATTGTATCATTCTAGTTGTATGGAATATACTGGGAAAATTATGCTGTATTTCATTAATTTTTTTAGTACTGTTTCTGTCTCCAAAAAAGTCACTGAATGTTTTGTTTTCCCACATAAACTTTACACTTCTGAATTTAGGAGATTAGGGCTTACTGCAATGCTTAATTTTTATGACATCCACATAAAGGCTGATGCTTTTTCCATCTTTTATTTAAAACTTTATTTTCTGCTGCATTTCATTATCCTCATTGCCAAAAATGTTTTAAATTTATTTTCAGAAAACACTTGGGACCACTGAGATAGTGAGTCAAACTCAGTTACATTGTAGATCCACTGTTGTCTGTGTTTCAGGTTTCCAAATCTCCAAATATTGAACAAATGAGTGATATAGACAGGAGTCTACTTCTAGGCACATAGAAGTAACTCAGTAATTTAAGATTCATTAATTCTTTTAGTTCATGCAGTGGCCTGACCAGACCTGAGAGTAAACTCCTAGACTCTAAGCAGGAGATAAAACAGATTTCTAGTTTTGAAAATCATTGAACAGAATCACAAGTGGTGGTAGATTATTATTGTGTCACTCTCCTCCCATAGAAACATAAAGAAAAAAAAGTTTGCCATGAAGGCAGTAGACCAATCCCTCTCTCCCAATGAACTTGCAACTACAAAAGAGATTATAGTGAGTAGTAGGCAAAATAATGCCCACATTCTGTCCCACAAAATGTCCATGTCCTAAACCCTGGGAGCTGTGAATACGTTCTGTTACATGATAAAGGGTGATTAAGATTGCAGATGGGAATTCAGGTTGCTAATAAACTAATCTTAGAGAGATTGTCCAGAATTATCTGGGTGGGTGAAATTAATCACAAGAATCCTCATAAGTGGAAGCAAGAGGCAGAAGAGAGAAAAAGAGATGAAAACGTAAACAAGGTCAAAGAGATGCCCAGTACTGGCTTTGAGGATGGAAAAAGGCCATGGGCCAAAGAATGTGTACCCTGTTAAAAGCAGAAAAAGCATGGAAATAGATTTCCTCAGAGCCTCCAGGAGGGGTGCAGATGTGCCGATCTCAATTTTAGGCCCGGCAAACCTGTGTTTGACTTCCTACCTGCCTAACTGTAAAATAATCCACTGGTATTGTTTTTAAGTCACTAAGACTGTGATAACTTGGTATGACACCAATAGAAAATTAATACATAGTGCTTATTATAATTTTCTAAACAAAAGCTACTGAAATATCTAGAAACTGGAAAATGAGCAAGCTACTATAGCCTAGATAATTTTTAAGGCCCCTTGCCATTTTGAAATTCCATTTTCCCCATTAAAATGTATGCAGCTGCAACTAAACTGGCCCCAAACCATAACTCTGACAGAGGGTGCTCAGAGCCTCCTCTTTCCTTTATCCCCTCCAAAAATTTCTCTTTTCATTTTCTCTCTCCATTTGACTGAATTTAGATGTCTATACCTAGCAAAAGTACTTATTTGAGGGAAACTATGTTATTTATATACATTACATACCAACTCTTTATTATCAACTTAACTTCCCAGAAAACACACACAAAAAAAGTTTGCCATGAAGGCAGTAGACCAATCCCTCTCTCCCAATGAAATTGCATCTACAAAAGAGATTATAGTGCGTAGTAGGCAAAATAATGCCCACATTCTGTCCCACAAAATGTCCATGTCCTAAACCCTGGGAGCTGTGAATACGTTCTGTTACATGGCCAAGGGGGATTAAGATTGCAGATGGAATTCAGGTTGTAATTATTTATTGGCTACCTAGTCTTGGCCTCATCTGTTAGGATGGGATAAATCCCTCAAGATTGAAGGGACCAATACTTACAGGGCCATGTGATGAAGTAACTAAATAGATAAGCTTATAATCACTAAAGGCCAAAGTTACCCTGAGAAGAGATTTTTCTTTCAGGAACAAGCTCTTGACACAGCCATACTACAATATTTGTTGGCCATATTACCAAAAACTACCTAGGAAATAGCAAGGAAAAAGCATAGGAAGACACAGACTCTAGATGGAAGGGTTTATGCATAGCTTACCAAAACATAAGCTGGTGTGTGACCTGGTGGTGTGGAAAGTCTGAAATGGAGTAACCACATCATCTTAGAAAAACTTTGACAAAGATAATTGGTCTTCAGTTTGAATCATTATATTTTTAAAGAGTAGATTTTAAATGTTCTCACCACAAAAAAGAAGTGGCCATTATGTAATATGATACAGGTGTTAGCTAGTGCTATGGTGGTAATCCATTTGCAGTAAGTGTATCGAATCAACATTTTGTTCATCTTCTAACTAAAGCATTCAGCTGTTAAGAATTATTTTTGCCTGAATTAAATATGGATGGGTAACTTGGGCCCATTTCAGGTTCAACAAACATCATGAACTATTTTTCAAACATTTGGGATTTGGCAAAAATAAAGTATTTTACTCTGTAATTTTTTGCTTAATTTTTAAACCCTTGCGTGTTTTAAGGGGACTCTTAACCCATGTTTCTGATTCATTTACCATTAACCAATCAGGCTGGTTTCTCATTGCCATGTTTTGGTGGGGGGCACTTTTTAAAGGATACTTTCAGAGACTTTGATAAATTTCTTGAAAAGAATAGAAAAGCTTCATTTTGCCAGAGTGGAAATCAAATGTCAAGGCAAGAGAGTCGAGAGATGTTTTAGATTCATGTGAGCAATGCAGCCTGACTGAAAAAGAGAGGCACCATTTTTCTCCTAATTTTACTGCTGAGGATGAAAGACTTTATGAATATAGAATCACAGGCATGAGTAGGTGCTCAGGGAGCTTGGATTTACTCACCACTCTATGCACGGGTCTTCAGTGAATTTGAAGAAAAAGGGCAGTTCCTTATGTCGGGGGCAGAGAGGGGAAGAGCCAGAAAGAGAGGTTTCCAGCAGCACAGACGGGAATTATGATTACACAGTGAGGAGAAAGAGAAAATGAGTGGGTAGAAGAGAAAAACAGAGGGAAATAAAAAGAGGAATGAGGAATATTTCTGAAAAAGTTAAAGAATATTTAATTTCCTTTTGGCTCTGACAGGCCCCTTGGCTTCAGCCCTTATGGCTACACAGACCCAAAATAGCTCATCACTGAGCGCTCCTACTGGCCCTTTCATAAATTTGGAATGCACAAACTTAACCTATACTATAATCACTTGTAATAGACCCAAAAAAAATCTTAATGAAGAAATCAACATTTCTTGTTCTATTTTCATCCTTTCCTCAATATACTGATCTATAGAAACTTTTTAAAAACCACCATTATCACACTTTGTCAATCTGTCTTTTTTCTGTCTAAACTTTTTGCATTGCTTACCCTATTTCAGAAGGATGAAGTGCTAGTTTAAAAGAAAAAGTATTGCATTATTTATTATTTTATATAGATTTCATGTACAAAGTTGTATACAGGTGTGTGTGTAGGTGTGTGTGTGTGGGTGGGTGGGTGTGCAAGCTCATTAAATTCTTGGCATCAAAGCCATTTATTTAGTTTCAGAATTTTATTTTATCATTAATATTACAGTTAATTATAAAAGTACCATGCCAGAGTCATAAAAAAATTTGTGGAATTGTATAACTAAATTCTGTTATCCATTCAACAATTATTTATTGAAAACTTTCTATGTGTACAATAAACATTGTGATGAGGAATTAATATATTGGGAGCACAGTGTAGGTTCCTGAGTTCAAGTGTTTAACAGAATATAATTTTAGAAAATGAGGAATAAGATGACACTAAGCTTCCAGTTCAGTTTTTAACTGAAATAAAATACATTTTCCCCCCAAGGAAACTGCCTTGGAAGCATTCCTCAATTACGTATTTAGAAAATTTTTAAATTAAGATTTAAAAAAATTTCTCCAGCTCTACAGCTCTAGATCCCAGTTTCTTGGGAAACTTCTCTCAGCACACATCAAACTATTTTAAATCATACCTTCTAGTGAGATGCCAGCCATGTCAGTCAATCTATGAGCAGTCCTAGAATTTCATAATGATGACAAGTTGACCATGAAAATGACAGAGGGGAATATCATGAGGAATTGCTTTAATGTCCAAAAGCAGTCTATCATTTTCAGTGTATCTAAGAGTTTTTGTTGCAATTAAGAATTTTGAAATTAAATACTTGATATACGTAAGAGATTCAGATTTCACAAATCATCAATATGTAGGAGAGGTAGCTTACTTGAACTTAACACATGTCAAGCTGCTAGCAGACAGGACCACTGCCTATAAAGCATCTGTGTTCTCTGCTCTCCAAAGTGGAACTGTGGCTCCTTCCAGAAAGATCATTTAAGTGTTAACAAAGCACAGTAGTCAGAAGGGAAGTAAATAGACATATTACCTCTTTATTTAAAATTCATGTTGATCTTCAAAATGGATCAACATTACTAGGATTTCCTAATGTAGTAGGAGAGAGAGTAGTAGAACAATTATCTTTGTAAACAGAACAAGGGAGGTTGTCCTGTATCTAAGATTTAGAATAGGTTTAATGTGTCTACAATTATTTCTCTCTGCACAATCATACATTTTCTTTATTCCTAAACCTTCTCATATAATCCCTTAGGATGTTGCAAGTCTGGATGAGGTTGAAGTATCTTGAAACTTTTAGGTGTTTTATTTTTAAAGTTATAAATGTAATACATGCTTAAGAACATCAGCAATACAGATGTGATAAACTTCCTGCCATCCAACTGACATAACCAGTGAACAATATGGTATCTGTTCTTCTTTATTTTATTCAATGAATATAAAATCATAGACAAACCAGTAGACACACATACAAAAATTTCACCTATAAAAGGAAAATCCGTGATCATATTATAGTTGCTACTATCAACTCCTTTTAAAAGATTAACATTACATCTTGAATAGCTTTCTAGACCTTGCAAATATCTGTGTAATATTATGTGGTGTGGATATATACTGTATTCAACCATTCTCCATTAATGGATACAAAGCTCCTTTTCAGGGATTTGCTGCTACAGATTTTATTGTAATAAGCATCCCTGTATCATTATGCTTTTGTTTAAGGAAAATCAATTTCTACAACTGGGAGATTCTAGAATTGTAAAGTTGTTTGGTTTTGAGTCCTTATAGTGCAGACCACTGTGATGCAGTTCTTCATCATCTTGCATTCTTCCGCTTGTTGAGTTTCTTCACACATTAATTAAGTTAATCTGTTATATATGTAAAAGGAGAGCTCTTCTTTTATAACCAGAACTTTTGTTATTTTTTTATCTTCAGAAAATTTCCTTTCTTAAAAATTTGACCCATGCCTGTTTATCATCCAGTAGATAGGGCAGGTGCTAAATAATTGTTAGTTAAATAACTTTGCAAACATTCTTTCTTCCTGAAATGAAGGTGTCTAAGTGGTATGTCTTCAACATTCCAGTCCTTTCCCCTGCAGCAGTGTTTGAATAAGTACTGCCAGGGGTGGCACTGCAGATAGTGGGAGTTGGGAAAGGCAAAGGAAGCTGATAGCGAGTCAGTATTCAGAGCACGAAGAACAGTCCCAGCAGAAAAACAGAGCAAACCAGACAGCTAGGCAAAAGCCGTGCTTGTGGATTTGGCAACAATAGAAAAGGACTTTACCAGGAAAGCCACCATAATCTGATGGGCTGAGAGGTGTATGAAGCTGTACAGGACCGACTTCATGTGATCGCTATGCCAGGAAGTCCTTGTTTGTTTTGTTGAGATGCAACTGACATACAATATTGTGTAAGTTCAAGGTGTGCAAGGTGTTGAATTGATAACATTTATATAGTGTGATATGATTACCACCCTAGTGTTAGCTAACACCTCTATCACATCAGATAATTATTTATTTTTTGTGGTGAAAACACTGAAGACTCAGGCTCTTGGCGACTTTGAAGTATGCGACACAATATTGTATCACATCTTATTTCGGCCTTAGTGAACAAGACCCAGGAACAAAAATCTGCTTGAGTAGGTACATCGATATTTGTCAGACCCTGAACAGATGGCTGAGTGAAGGCAGGAGGAAGCAGAGACTGCTCCCACCGAACGGCACACATTTTCAGCCAGACTCCAGGTAGATCCCTGAAGATGGGAGGGCAGAGCTTTTAGGGAAAAATTGTATTGTGATGCGAAGGCATCACTGTATTTGCTCCCACCAGTGCGCTGAAACTAGGACAAATGGCAATCTGTTTTCCTGTTTACAAAAGATCTTAACTTCCTTAGATTCTATTTGAGTTTTAGGGCTATCTATAGAAGTGGAAACTGAGCTAAAGCCAAACAGGTCGGGCCCTGTTTCCCTTGGGCTCCTGCACAGGGAAGTGGGATCTGAGAGCAGGCACAAGCCTGCCATCTCCAGCTAAGCACTTGGCAACACCATCATAAAGTCTGTCCAAACACTCAGAGGCTTTAGGGTCAGGAAGAAGCTATTATGCGGCCTTTCATGATGTCCCCAGACTGCTGCTCCAGTTATTTTAATTATTTTTAATTCTCAGATGTTATTCACTATTAGTGATAATGCTATTGTTAAGGAGAATACATGTTTCTATATGTATCATATATATGACACCTTTTCAGTGTTTATATCAGCCCATTAATGTACATGTATTGACTCCTGCCATTTGCCAAGCACCTTGCTGGGTGCTGTGGAGGATTCAAAGGGTAGCAAAATGATATTTATTTTTCTAGGTGTGTATTTTTCTTTTCTCTATTCACTCTGTCTCTCTTTTGTTTTTGTTAATTGAGGAAAATCTCAAAGAATTAAAAATCCTAGAATTGCTTATCTCTCTTTCTGATGAACTGAAAACAGGCAGTGATTCTTAAATTCTTTTCTATTATTTGTTCTCTTATTTTCTTTTAATTTTGTAATTTTCTATGTTGTTATGTGATAGTCTGGAGTGCTTGAATTTACCCTTGAATTAATTTTATTCTTTATCCATAGAGTAAGCCCATGTTGTGTAGATGTGCCAGCCAATATGCACCAGTATTAATATTTCGGGAAGTAAATACTTTGGCTAAAGATTGTGTGCATGTGTACATGTGTGCATAGAAATAAAAGGCAGTCTAGAGCATTTTTAAGACATCATTCAGAAAATAGTGCCAGAGGAGTACAAACTCTGATAAAGATTGCTCTTTGGGGCTATTTTTAGAGAAAGTATCCTACTTTGGAGACAGAATTGAGGTCATTAAGTGTGCTTTCCCTCAGCTTTGCCCTCTTTATCTACAAACTTATTTACATGCCCGCAGTTCATCACTCTTCCTTTTAGTCTTAGAGCATAAAATGGTTTTCCCCTTCCCATTGGTGCAGTGAGTCAGTTCCCTTTTAGCTGCTTTTATGATTTCCTCCATCAATTATCTCCTCTATCCTAAACCTTCAGACTCACTCCTCTATTAGAGGAACATAATAGCTTAGAAACATAAATAAATAAATATCCTGCATCCTAAATAAAAATCCTCTCTTGACCACACACCATTTTTATATCAGCCTGTCCCTCCTCTTCCCTGCCATTCCTTTCTTGAACATGGAGTTGAGTTATCTCTTCTTTGTCCTACTGTGTCTTTATAGACTCAAGTCTGGCTTTTACTGGCACCACCCTAATGAAAGCACTCTTGAAGAATTATCTTAATTTTGATGTCCAGTGAGCTGCACTGGACAGATGTTTCTGTCACACCTGACAAGGTTCATTACTCCCTGTGTCTTGAGACTTTCAGCTGTAGGTCTCCAGACACCACTCTGCCACTCTGGCTTTACTCAATTTATACATCTCTGAGCTCTCCTTCCTGGCCTCTTCCACGAATTTTGCTATCATTCTTTACTTCTTCAGTGTTGATGTTCCGAGGTTCGGCCATCAACCCGTATTACTTCCACTTCCTGCAGTTCCTTGAGCAAATCCATCTTCAGGATGTTGGCTGCCACGACAGGTGGTTGTACACTCTAGTCATCCTGGTGGTATTATGTCAATAACCCTTCAATTCCTCTTTCCAACTCTAAGATGGTCCCAGACCCTGCTGGTCACCCTCCACCTGGTTGTCCTACAGAAAGGAACTTTAGCTTCATGCAGACCTAAATCCTTGGGAACAAGCCAGGAGATCAGCAAATAACTAAAAGTGAAATGCCCAATGTTGAATTCATCATTTTCCTCCCTCACACCTGTTCCTTCTCCCTGTAGTTCCTGACTCAGCCAGGGGCACAACATTTACCCAGTCACACAAAATACACCTTAGGACTGAGGTCTCTTCCCTGAGTCTTACTTTTCCTTTCGGTCTTTTATTCAAGTAATCACCAAGTGTTATACATTTTACCTCCTGATCAGTTTCTTCACCTCCATAACTACTTATATTTGTTTAATGCAAACTCTAGAGCATTACATTGGTCTCCCAGCCTCAAGGACCATGTGCTCAACACATCCTCTCACAATGGACAGAGGAATGCATTCATATTCAATTCTGATCTCATTTCCTTAACAAAACTTGCTAGTAGTTCCACATAATTTGGTCTACTTCTTTGTTATTACTTTACACAATCATGTACCTCATGCTTTGCTCTCCCACAATACTGAATTCTTTGTAATTCCGCTCATATGCTGTCCTGTTTATCCTGCCAGTATCTTTGCCTAAGCTGACCCCTCAGTTTGGAGTGTCCCTATGCCCTTCACATGGGCTAACTCCTCCTAATTCTTTAAGACTCTTGTTGAGTGTATTCTTCCAAGAAACCTCCCTTGGTCTCTACCTCTGTCTCTAATTGGGTTGGGTAACCTTTTGTCTACTTCCATATGTTTCTTGTATCTTCTCACTTGATTTGTCATTTTGTGTTGTAATTATCTGTTATGTCTGTCACTGAGTGAGAGCAAAATATTTTGTGTATTTATTTTTATCCCCAGCAGCTTAATTCAAGTGCTTGTCATACAGTAGGCACAGTGTAACTAGTTTTGTTAGGTTAGGGCTTAACTTGAGTTTTAAATTATGAACAGGATTTGGAAAATTACAGACAGAGGGAATCCAATAGCGATAAGTCTTTGAACTAAGATTCAGACATAAAAAGGTCCCAGGAAGATTTCTGGAGTTAGTAAGGAGTATGTTCTTACCAGAGTGGGAAGCTCGTGTGTGTGTGTGCACGTGCATGTGTGTGCATGTGTAGGCATTGGCCGACAGGCTGGATGGATAGATTGAGGGAAAATAAGGAAGTGCTGGAGTGTATACATTTGAACATTGGATAGCGCAAAGGAACTGTTTTTGAATGAGGGAACAACACGATAAGAATGTGTTAGGAAAATACTTTTAGCAATAGTGGGTCGATAGATTATGGACCAGGGTGACCAATTATAAAAATATAACAATTCAGGAATGAAATGATAATGATCTTGAGCTAGCAAAATTGCAGTAGAAATAGTGGAGTAGGAGAAAATACCAGAATATTCTGAAAAATTTTATTGCAGTGGCTAAATGGCAGGTCCAAGGAGAAAATTGTGAGTTCAGGGATAATGTTCATTTTGTTCAATGTTGCACACTCATTGCTTAGCACTAAGTATGGCATATAGTAGGTGGTGAATAAATGTTTTTTAAATACAAGAATTAATGGATGAATGATAATGCAACCCTTTGACATACATACATGCACTATATGAAATGGTGCATATCTGCCTTGAGAGAATAGCATGGGATTTTTTTTTTTTGTTTTCTGTTTGTTTCTTGTTTTGGTTTGTTTTTTTGTACCTTTGCCAACACCAGTCAGTGGTCTGAATAGTCAGTTTAGAGTAATGATGGAATGATGTGACTTTGGTGTAGTTTACATCACTTTCATTCTCTCCCAGTTGTTTCCCCAGAGTCCCAGGCCTTAACATAATTAATACTACTGTTTTGAGATCAGCTTTAGAACTTTGATCTCAGAGTCTAAATATGTCCTTGTAAACAAGCAACACATCTAATAATAACCATATCACCTGCTCATCTAAAGGGTTTCATGTGTGTTTAATTAACAATTGAAAACAAATGTCACCATCATTGCCTCAGTCTAGACAGGGGACAATTATATCATCTACTTATTTTTTCTGCTTGAGGGATATATATAGCTTTCAGAGAAGGTTATTAAGGATTCAAATAATTAAACTTGTATTTTTTGCACATTAATGACAACTTATATTTGAAAATGATTAGCATGAGTTACTTGTATGTTCAAAGCATCAATTTCACAGAAAACCTTTATAATGTGTGACAATATATGTTCAGGGATATTAACTGTAACACTGTTAACACTAGAGAAAGTCAGGAAATTACTTAAATATCTATCATAAGTATAGTACATATTCTAGGCAGAATTCTGAACTATGGTATTTAGCAGGAAAGCAATCATGTGACTCTATGTGTACATATACACCCAAACCCACACATACACACATATTATACCACTCATGACACTAAAATTAACCTGGAAGAATTCCTAAGAAAATGTTAATAGTAGTTAATTCTGGGATTGCCTATAGCATCTTAAAACATTTTTACAATGACCAGATATCAATTGACTAAAAACAACAGACAAATTACTTCTATGTTTTCCATGTTCGGCTGTGGCTTTTCCTCATATTTTAACTTCTAGAAATTCATAATAAAACAGGCTAAGATTTTGCCTCTCATCAGATATTTTTTTCTTATTTCATGGTGTCTACTTTGCTCCTTTACTTATAAATTCTTGAACTGATGTTTGTTACTGATTTTCAAACTTGTTGCAAGTAATCGCAAAAAATGCTCACAATTTCTAAGAACAAGTTTGACTTCTTGTAAATTTGATGTGCAATATTTTCTTAACCATAGTTCTATGGAATTTCTAAGTTCTCTCATAACCTCTTATTTGACCTATGAGTTATTTAGAAATTTTAAACTCCCCATACTATACTATGGTATTATTTCTAATTTGTTTTCTTTTGTTTGATGTCTGTTTTGACAATATAGAGGTGTTTGAAATGTTCTTTTTTGAATTATGAAAGTATCATTTTCTAAGAGAAACTTTTATTGTTTTCTTTTGTAGCACATATGTTAATTCTGATAAAGCTAGAAACTTTTTATTACTAAAAGATTATCACAATGCTTCCCAAACAGCCATTTCCAACAGCCTACTCTTTGATAGAGACAGTGTTAAACGGGAGAGTGAGAGAGGGGTTGGGTCCCAGGACCCTGATTACTCAGTGGGCACTGGGGCTGTGTCTTGCAAATGAGTTTCAGCCCCAGGTAAGTTCGCTATAGATTCACTGTGACCAAAGATATTTACAGCAAAGGGTTCTTGGGGTGAAAGGGTTATACCCAACTTTATTTCTAGGTGGCAGGTCAGTCACTAAAATCCCATTCACTCAGAGTGAGTCTGTATGCAACAAGCCGGTCTCTGCCTCTGGGTCCCTCTGTCTGCACAGCCGTCCTCTGGGCCTCTCTGCACAGTCGTCCTGCACAGCCATCCTCTGGGCCTCTGTCCTCAGCGCTGCCACCACTCCAGCTTCTGCTCTGCTTTCCTGCAGCCTTGCAGCCCTGCCACCCCGTCATGTGCAGAGCACTGGGCAGAACTCTTTATATTAACACAATAATGGCTTATTGACTAAAGGTATGGAAGCGGTAGCATAGCAGCAGGCCAGTTACATCATCAGGTGGTTTAAGTCCAGTGAGGATCCTGGCCATAGGAACCCCACTTTACCCACAGGCTGCCCTCAAAGTAGGGGCACCAAAAATGTTTTTGGAATAATTCAACATTAAATAGTTCAACCATATTATCTCATTATAGTACAATTAAATTTTAAATAAATAAGATGTAGTTTTAAAAGACTCACACATTTGGGGAACTTAAAACTTCTGAATAACTCATTGGTGAAATAAAATTATGATGGAACTTAGAAATATGTGAAACTATGGCAAAGAAAATCTTGCACGATAAAATTCTTCTTTTTGACTTGGTTACAGACCTGTAGAAAAACAGGTAAGTAACCAAATAATTACAATGAAATGTAATATGATCAATAATGATGTAATTTTGCATTGTTTTAGAACTACCCAATTAAGGATGACTTCTTTCTCTGAAGAAGGTCTAATGCGATTCCTTGTAAAAACAAAAACAAAAACAAAAACTGATTGTTTTAGGACACTAAAAGAAAGAAGCAAAATAAAATGTTCGTTTACTGTATAGCCATTCTGTAAGATAATATTAAGCAGCTTCATATACAAACCATTGATTTTCAGCACCCTGCCAGAGGGAGATTCTCTTCATGTGTCTGAGCAGTCCCAGGTAAAAAAAAAGGAAAAAAAAAAAAAAGAAAATCTTGCATATCAAATGTTTAAAGGTAAAACTCTTAATTTCTAAAATAAGGCTGAAATCTTAAAGACATTTTCCTGGAACTTACAAATTATTGGTTTTGTCTATTTTTTTATGATTTGTTTGTTCTAAGGTTTCAGTTTCATTTGCTGAAAGACTTCAAGATGGTTATTTCCTAAGAATTTCCTTTGTGGCGAAGGCAAAGGAGAAGCAGCTGTGAAGATGATGGGAATCATGGAAGGTTTTAGAAAAGAAAAGATATGATCAGGTTTGTGTTTAACAGAGATTATTCTGGCAACACTGTGAAGGGTGGATTGGAAGCAGTAAAGATAAAGGTAGAAAAACCAGTTAGGGGGCTAATCAGGGGTCAAGGATACGAACTGGGAGAGCGGGAGGGGTGCTGGGCCCAACCGTGCTGATTCCTCAGTGGGCACTGCGGCTGCTGCAAGGCAAGGGCACTGAAAATATCTTTGGGGTAGTTGACACTATAGATTTAAAAATAAATAAATACATAAAGTTGTCCTGGGAAAAATCTAATTTTTTTTTTCATTTTCATTTAGGCTGGGCTAGCTGGAAAAAAGAATCCTCCATTATGGTAAATAAGACATGAAATGGTGCAGGACATTTGGGGGATTAAAAGCATGGGATCTGGGGTCCCCTTGGCTGGTTCCAATCTTAGCTCCTCCCATGACTGTCTCTATGACCTTGAGTCTGTACTTAATCTTTCTGTGCCTTGGTGTTTTGCATATCAAAATATAATCTGATAAAAAAAATATCCACTTCATACTAAACCCAAGGTAGCATATAGAAAGTGCCTATCATGGATTTTGTCAAAAAAAAATTCACTTACATATTATTATTTATATTACTCATTGATACGTCCTATTTTTAAGTGTATTCACAGAACTTTATTTGGATCACCAGAACTAAACAAACTTCAGTGATGGTTTCATACATTCTAAAAATGAAATAAAAATTAGCAGCAGGTGTGTGTGACCAGCCTGTCCATGGGCGTCTACACACTACAGGGAAACTAAAAATTGAAACATGCATATTGTAATATGCATTGTGGAGAAAATAATGCACTTATTTCCCCACTTATTTCCGTAACATCCTGGCTAGAGTCTCACTTAGAAGGGAAAGCTGAAGTTTAGAAGTGTGAAAAACCATGATTGCTTCACAGCTTGAGTTTAACTGAAGAGAGTGCTATGCAAAACAGGCATCGTCATCATTTCACAAATTTCTATCCAATAAATATTTGTTGAATAACTACTTTGTACAGGGTACTGGGCAATTTGAGGGTTAGTTGGTCAAGATCTTTTCTGTGTCTTCAACTGTAAAATGAACCATAACAAGAAAACTCACAAACACATGTTTCTCATAACAAAAATGACTAGGGACTGTGAGCCGTACCTCTTTGAGCAGCTGCTGATCCAAACATCCTGTAAAATCCTAAGATCTTACCAACCTAAAAATTAAAACAAAGCAAGTTAAAATGCTATTAAACAACTAAGCAAAAAGCTTCCCCTTTTCTGGGTGTTTGCTATTGCATTTTCACCATTACCTTCCACTTCATAAATGAGTCGGTTATGATCAATAATACACAGAAAGGTACTTTGCAAATATGCTCTAGATGTTAGGCAAGGTTATTTATCTCTCTGACTAGCCCCAACTCCTAGGTGTCAGGTTTTTCTAGACCTCGCCACTTAGACATCCCTCTGTCACCTCAAACTCTGAAATCCCCAAACTGAAATTTTTCCCCTTGAAATCTGTTTTATTCTTGTGTTCTTTATCTCAGTTGATAGCATCAGTACATTAAGTCGCCTAAGCAACAGATTTCATCACTGATTCGGACCTTAGGAAGTCCTAAGCGCAGACAAAGATGCAGCCATATTCCCATTAAACTCACATCCATTAAAAAAAAAAATTCATAGAGTAAGTGTAAAGAAGTCCAGCAAAAGATGCATTTGTTCCAAGAAGGGCAACTTTGATATTCTTTTTTGAACTCTATAATGGCACATTAGTCCACAGATACTTTCGGTGCCCCTGCCTTGCAGCGGCCGCAGTGCCCACTGAGGAATCAGCACGGTTGGGCCCGGCACCCCTCCCGCTCTCCCAGTTTGTATCCTTGACCCCTGACTAGCCCCCTAACTGGTTTTTCTAGCTTTATCTTCATTACTTCCAATCCTTCCATCACAGTGTTGCCGGAATAATCTCTCTTTAAACACAGACCCTATTATATCATTTTTCTTTAAAACCTTCCACGGTTCTCATCATAATCAAAGGCAAGACTTTTAATTTTTCAGTAGAACACTCAAGGCCCTTCCTAAACTGGCAACTGCACAACTTTCTTGGATCATTTCCAGACACTTACCTACCATCCCTGCTTCTCCCCCAGATCTCTAGCCAGATCACTCACTATATTCAACATGTAATTTCATAGTTCCTTACTTTAACTCTTGTTGCATTCTCTGCCTTCTCCCCTTTCCATTACATTATGTTTTGTCATTTCAATAATTTCCTAAAATTGCTTTTTATCTTATTGTATCTTACTCAAATGTCTCTGCTTTAGCCATGTCTAACCACCCTCACACTCACAGGAGGTATAGTCACTCCCTCCTCAGATTTCTTATGTAAGCTGGTTTACAAACACATAAAGCACTTACTACATTGTAGTATAGTTAGAACTCATTTTCCTGCTAGACCTGGGTCCTTTTGAGAACAAGAACCATGTTTTATTCCACCTTTTCCCCTTTCCAGTTTTCATAGAATATAGTTGTCCATGGAATTGAAGTAAGAATGTTTTCTATGTGGAGCCGTCAGCCTCCAGACAGGAGGGGAAGTCTGAGTGCCACTCCCTTCCCGTTTGCGCATCTTTGCTTCCACTTCCTTTCTGGCCTCCTCTAACTCCCATCCTCTGTTTAGGGAGATGGTGGGGCTGATCTGAGGGAACCACTGATGGATTCAAATGTACCAGCTTCTTAGAGGATGGAGGCATGGTGGCAATGCCTTTCAGTCCCTCCTTCCCTTTGAGCACTAACTCTGGTTCTGTTAGGCAACTGCAGCTAAGATAGAGACAAGTAGATCCAGCGAGCCCTCTTGGGCCAAGCGGTCAGCCCAGCTGTCCAGAGAGCTCTGTGACAGGACACTGGGGGCCAGCTGACAGGAATTAAGGCACATTTAAATTTAGAGTTTGTCCTCACCTCTGGGTACAGGGTTTCTTGGAAGTCTCATGCGAAAAAAGATGTGGGGGTCAAAAGTAGAAGTTGGAGAGTTTAGGTCCCCCTGATTCTAGTGTCTTCTAATACCATCAAAACTAACTCTTATTCCTAACAGCAAAGTAGGGCAATCATATTTTGCACCTTGAGATCAGCATATTTAAAAATTCCTGTCCCCTAACTTAACTTGGCAGGTTCAATGGGTTCCATCTCTACATCTTCTTACTACAAAATCTTCTAGCTTGGAGGGATTGCATGGATACAAATTGGGATGGGGTTAATCATAATAACATCATGTTCTTGGATAACTTTTTCTTACTTATTTTCCTGGATTTTTTTTTTTGTAATTTTAAAGGAATTTCATGCTTTTTTTTTGGCAGGTGCTGATGAGGGTTGTTTCTTGGCAATATTTCAAATCTTCTATTGTCTATTGGCTTTTACTTTCACCCAAGCTCATGAAGGCAGAGAGACCTGGTTCTTACCTAATTCAAGTCTACCATAAGGTGATTGTTCTTTCCTAAACTGCACATTTAAAGGGTGAAGTTGTAGCCTCTGTTCACCTTTATATGTGACGCTTGATCTGATCTCAAATGCATCAACATTTCAAGCAAAGTGCTACCTGATGTTAGTGGGGACACACCAAGGAAAAGTGGGTCATTTACTTCAAAGGGGAGCTGCAGGCTATTTATGCACTGCACCGAATCACATTTCCTTTTCATGTTTCAAGTTAAAAATTTTAAGCATCCACAGGTTTTTCATCATAATTGATACTAGAATGCTGTCTTCCCTCAGGTCTCTCATCCTTAAATGTATATAAATATTCCCCTTAGCTCACAAGTTTCTATTTCTTTCATCGATGCCCAGCGTTCATGAACGGGGTGTGCTGTCCTAGTCGTGAAAGCTGACTGGCCGCGGTGAACAGTACCTGGGCTTCTTCACAATGTGGAACAGGAGCATTTGATCTTGTTGCGTTTTTATATTTCTGAATAACGCCCCTATTCGCACTGTAACCAAATCAAATGAGCCTGCATTGGATTTTATTCATCTGCATCATGGTTAATGCAGTCCTCCACTGTGGTATTAGTTATGGCCTGCCCAGGGCTGCTGAAGAGTCAGCTCTGTGATTTACCTGACTCAGTATGTGATCAAGCCTCTCCATTATTGGAATAAAATGAAAACTTTCAAGATCATGGTCATGCAATAGAGGAAACAATTTTACCTCAGCACTAAGGCTCAAACGCTACACTAATCTACAGTAATTCTGTTACTGCATTTGGAAGCAATTCCTTCTATTCACTCAGAGATAACTGTTACAATACAATAGGCTGCCTCCTGCCTTTCCCCCCAGTGAGCAAAATATGTTGCTCATTGCACAGAAACCCAGCATTAGGAGGCTGTAGTGTTTGTTTCTGTGTGGATTAATGTGTGTTTGAAGATCATCCAGAGGCTTGGTTGATATTACAAGGTTAACAATGGAACATGTACTTGGGGAATAGGACACTTAGGCAAACATGCATGGGGTGACATTATTGTCTTCCTCAGATTTTAGTGAGAAATCTATCAAAAGATTCTTTGACTCCAGTAGTCCTATCGGCACAACTCTGGCTCAAGGACTGAGCTGTATGGATGGTTTTGATTGTCATTACGCAAAGGAAATTATTTGGTAAACCAACATTACACATTTGCTTTCTGTGTACAATATGGAGTGGACTATTGATTGTCTACTTTGCGTCTTAAGTTTAAACCATGCTTGCAGATTTAGATCAATCATTCTAGGTATAGGAACATTATTTTATTTTATTATTTAATTTTTTAATTAAGGTATCATTGATGTAAACTCTTATGAAGGTTTCAAATGAAAACAATGTGGTTACTACAATCACCCATATTACCAAGTCCCCCGCATACCCCAGTGAAGTCACTGTCCATCAGTGTAGTAAGATGCTACAGAGTCCCTACTTGCCTTCTCTGTGTTACACTGTCTTCCCCATGACGCCCCCCCACACCATCTGTACTAATCATAATGCCCCTCAGTCCCCTCCTCCCTCCTTCCCCACCCACCCTCCCCACCCCTCCCCTTTGGTAAGGGCTAGTCCCTTCTTGGAGGATTATTTTTATTTAATAAAATAAAATTCTTAACTTTCTTAACCTACACTTTTGAGTTAACATTTTACAACAGAAATGCTCCTTTCCACATCTGTCTATAAACTGGTATGTAATGATTTCATATCCTTCTTGTCCAATGAGAGTGAGGAGAGAAAAGCAGTTTAATAAAAATAAGTAACAACAAATATGAGATATATATTAATATAACAGTATGTGTCTACTATTATCAGGTTTTTTGTTTTATGAATCTTCTCTGACAATTGCATATGGGAAGACTTCTAAAACATAATTTTGGCCTTTCTGACCTTTACTTTCATAAAACAAAGCAGATTATCTCAAAATGACAGGTTATTTTACAATTGGCATCAATGGGTCTCTTAGTTAAAATCTCTGTTAAATGTTAAGCATTTAGGCTTGGAATGTGATACTTGTCATTGTATGGTGTCAGCTTCCATGCAAACAAGCTAAAATAAACATGAACAATTTAAAACTTATAACTGGAGGAATCAACAGTATGTGGGGAATGTAAAAGAGGAGTTGAGTATCCAGTCAAAAGAATTCAAGGAGTGAAAATCCCCAGCTAATAACTCCAGACATCTTTGCTTGATTTGATTAAAACATATGTTTTAAATGATGGGATGTGAAGATTTAAAAATAGCAGCAAGTCAGAGTACAACACGGTCCTTCCCTGAATTGGGGAGACAAGGTCCCGGTGACCATTCAAAGAAGAGAGCTGGCAAAGGACGATACAAAACCTACTTTTTCCATCTCTACCTCTGTCTCTCCCAGGAGTCTCATGGTTTGGGATAGCCATTGTTTTTTTCCCCCAGTGTTAGCAAGATATAATTGACATACAGCACCATATGTTTAAGGTGTAAGGCATAATGATTTGTGTTACAGGTATTCTGAAATGATTACCACAAAAAGTGTAGTTAACATTCATCATCTCATATACATACAAAATAAAAAAGACAAAGAAAAGGAAAAAACAAGTTTTTCCTTGCAATAAGAACTCTTGGGATCTACTTCCTTAACTTTCAAATACACCAGACAGCAGTGTTAGCAAATAGTCATCATGTCATCCCCAGATTTATTTATCTTAAAACAAAGGTTGTGCCTTTTGACCATCTTTATGAGGTGTTTCTGAAGTGAAATGACATCTAATGCAACAAAAAGGTGGGGGACTTTGTACACTTTTACAATGAAAAGGATAGTGTATTTATTTAGTTGCGATATGAAACCAAATACCATTACAGACTTGTAGGAGTTTTATTTTCCAGGATAAAAATCGTCAGATTTCTGAGATATAAGACTATCTCAGATCTTTTGGTGATATCCATGTGCCAGAAACTGTGCTGTATTAATATTCAAAACAATTACTAAGATATAAGACTTGAAATTAAGTATTAAATATATTCCCTCCACATATCCTTCTCTTCAGTTACTGACACATAAGCAGACATGTTTCTCCACTAGCAGCAATGACCTTTTCTGTGCTTATATCTTTATATAAAATTTCCCCCTTTACTTTTCAACTACGGTTCTGAATACGCCACCCAGGAAAGGCAGAGGAGGCTCACATTCCAAAGTCATGAGCATGTAAGTGGATACTTGGAGGTTTAACGTGCTGTGTGCAAACCAGCAAATAGTGTGACGTGTTGATCAGGCCTTTGTATTTCTAAACTCCTGACATTCTTCCTTTTGAACTTCTCTTGTACAATTGAAAGCAAGCAGGAGAGACAGAATAATCTCTTTAGGAATATCATTACAACATTTGGCTTGATTTGTTGCCTGCTCCACTCCATCCTACCCTTACTTTTTAGTTAGGAAAGTTGAAGCTTTTAAGTAAAGCTTGAATACTCAGAGAGACAAGTCCAGAGGATTCTTTTTGACTTTGTAGCTCTCAGTTTGGGCTTATATTAGGTGTCCCTGACAACTGCTGCCTTAGAAGATCTGTCATCCAGTCCTCAGCTCTTGGATGAAACACCACTGGCTGGCTGTGACTTTGAAAGCCTCATTGCTTTATGTTCTCAACACTTAGACTTGCTTCTCATACATGATTTTCAGCATTGAGTTCATGCTCCGAAAACCACATATTCTAAAGGATTTCTCATTAACATGAAAGCCCAAAGCAGTGAACAATATTTTTTAAATGTTGCTTTTCCTACCTTTACAAATACCATGTAAATAGTTCTCTCATATGTGAATATCACTTCCCTAGCAAAATGTCTTCTGGGGAACAATAATATGGAATAATATGGAAATGTTCATATGGGATAATATGTTGATCCCCTCTCCCTTTCCTCTGATATCTTTGACAACCATATCTTAGGTAAACCTGGGAGATATCTGCCTCCTATGTTCATCTGTGTTTTCTTAATTTAGGTTATTAAATACATGCCAACTACAAAGCATTTGACAACTATAATAAAGACATTGATGTATTGGGGAGAGTATTCTGGATAGTGCTGGAAATATATGTGATGACAACATTATTTTAGGCACCAAATATATATACTTTAGGGGAGAGGTTCTAAATTAAAATTGTTGATTAAATGTCCAAGATATATGCAAAGTAAGAAAAGAATGACCTAAGTGGGTTTTTTCCTTCCCGTTTTGGATAAAGGTGGCAGAGGAATCTGGTCTTCAACTTTCAGAGAACAGGGATATTCTAGTTTACTGACACTAGAATTATTTTCTAGTTTTGGTATTATTTTCTTAGCTGAGTAGGTTTGAAGAGATAAACATGCTGCCTGTGTATATTAGAAGTCATTCAGCCCCTATGACCTGACTCGTACCATGTGAGCATATCTTGTGACATTCTCCATTCTGATAAACAGTATTCTCAGATGAAAGGGCAAGTGAGAGGAAAAGCTGAGATTTTCCTAGTAGTTTCCAAAAGGATCATGTTTTTCTGTTCCTTTATATGTGCTAAGTGCCACATAAGGACAGATCCAGGTTTTGTGGGATCTAAAGCTATGTTGTTTTGAGGAATTGCCCTAAGAAAAAAGATTACAAAATTAATAACTAATGTTAATTTTTATTTTGCATGATAAAAATTATAAATTTTAAGGAGCTTAGCAAGTGTCACAAACACTGCAAAGTTTAGAAAATTGTATAATCTTTTTGTAATTAAACTGCCTGTCATACCTCTATAATACTTCTTTCCTCTGTATTTTGGCTGCACTCTTTGGGTGCCCCTTCATAGAACAATATGCTATGATTTTCTGCAGAGAGAATAAAAAGATGATTCTGTTTTTCTTTTAGCATAGTTGAAATTTCTTTTTGTCATTTTTATATTATTGATAGTTGAAAATTTTTCTTTTAGGTTCAAAACTATTATAGTAATATGATATAAATCCTTATGGGAAAACTTCTACCAACATTCTTTCACATCTGAGCTATACAATTCGTAAGAATTTTCCGAAGACAACCTTCTGGCTCTGTACATCTTGTTTCTCCTTCATTTCCCACTTATTTCTTGGTGCCAACTGTCATAAGACATGTCCGTTTCAAAATCAATCTATTGCCCTGCACTTTGAGTCATGACACAGAGTAAACTGGGAAGCCCATAGTCGAGTATTCCTGGAAGCCATTCATATGCCAAATGATAGGACTATCTTGCTTGGGACTCCGTGCAACATTAAGACTCTTCTCTGGGTCTCAGGCCAGTCATGGTCTCTAGATAAAGCAGCTACAGTTATCAGTTAAACTTCCTCTTGGCTACATCTCCCAAATCCCTGCAGCTATGCCAGTGAAACCTAACAAAAAGGAAAGGACTTGCAGGGACACTGGACTTCACCAATTGCAATTAAAAATATCTTACTTTTGGGAGATGGGAAAAAGATGGTGGCATGAGAAGTTAGCAGAAACTTCCTCACAAAACCACATATACCATGAAAATACAGCAAATACAACTAATCCTGAGAGTGACCCAAAGAGTGCAGAACAGACTGCCTACATCTGGGGAAAAGAGAAGACCTCACAAAAAAGAGTAAAGTAGCAAAGCTGAGAGCTGGTGGGACCCAAGCCCTCCTTGAACCCCAGTTCACAGGTGGAAGGAAGAGAAATGGAGCAGAGGTGGAGCAGAAGCCAAAGACTGCTAAACACCCAACCCTGAAGATTTGCTCTAGGAGCACAAACCCACATTACATGGTGCTCTGGAGATTAGCGGGGTTGGAAAGCAAAGATAAGCAGAATACTCAGAGAGATTGAGATTCCAGCTGCTTGTGGAGAACAGGTATGCACAACTGGCCAGTCGGAGACAAAAGAAAGGTGGGCATGTTGAAAGACTTCCCAACAGTGAGAGGGCTGCTAAAGGGGCAAGGATTACACAGAGCTTGTGGCTCAGGAGAAAGGGCAGGTGGACAAAATCATTCTAGCACACTCAGTCCAGCAGGTTGGGAACATTCAGAAACTTCAGATGCTCCATCCTTCTGGCTGGCAATGCAGCCCCAGCATCCCCCACTGCAATATACAGCCTGCCACTCCTTCCTCCCAGCAGGCACCAGTCCACACACCTGCTGCTTCAACCACTGTGCCAGACTAGCCAGACAGTGGCCCTGTCTACAGCAGCTACAGGGGTGTAATGCAGAGGCTCCTCCCTGAACACTCAGCCCACTGGACCTGGCAATGTAGGCAAGCACTGCAACCAGGAAGCAGGAAAAAGCTCTTTCCTCCTGGCAGGCATGGTTGCCCCTCACCTGTGACCCCTGCCATTGCTCCAGGTACTTCACAGCTCCACAGCTCCAGAAGGTAGAGCTTCTGAGCACTAGAGGGTACCACCTACACAAAGTTATTATTCCATAGGAATCACTAGAAAAATGAAATGGTAAAAAAAATTTGTACAAATAAAAATACAGCAGAAGATGGCAGAAAGAGGCCTTAGTGAAACTTAAATCAACAATCTTCTTGATAAAGGTTTCAAAGTAAAAATCATAAACATGCTCATGGAGACAAAGAAAAATATTCAAGATCTCAGGGAAGATGTCAAGAAAGAGATACAAATTGAAAAATACAACATCTGAAATGAAGCATACAATGGAGGGATTTAAAAGTTGATTAGATGAGGTAGAGAAGATGGTAAGTGGAATAGAAATTAAAGAACAGGAAAACAAAGAAGCTGAGGCAGAGAGAGAAAAAAAGGATCTCTAGGAATGAAAGAATAATAAGAGAACTGTGCAACCAAATCAAACGGAACAATATACACATTATAGGGCTACCAGAAGAAGAAGAGAGAGAAAAAGGGATAGAAAGTGTCTTTGAAGAAATAATTGCTAAAAACTTCCCCAATCTGGAGAAGGAAATAGTCTTTCAGATCATGGAAGTAGAGATCTCCCAACACAAAGGACCCTAGGAAGACAACAAGAAGACATATAATAATTAAAGTGGCAAAAATCAAGGACAAGAAGAGAGCATTAAAAGCAGCCAAAGAGAGAAAAAATATAACATATAAAGGAGAACCCATCAGGCTATCAGCAGACTTCTCAGCAGAAATCTTACCGGTCTTAAGGGAGTGGCATGATATATTTAATGCAATGAAACAGAGGGCCTTCAACCAAGAATACTCCACCCAGAAAGATTATCATTTGAACTGAGGAGGGATTAAACAATTTCCAGGTAAGCAAAAGTTGAGGGAATTTACCTCCCACAAACTGTCTTTACAGCGTATTTTAAAGGGATTGCTATAGATAGAAGTGCTCCTAAGGCTAAATAGCTGTCACTAGAGAAAATAAAACCATAGTAAAGGAAGTAAACCAATTAATTACTAAACAAATGCAAAATTAAATCAACTACCCACATAGTCTGTTCAAGGGATACACAAAGAGTACAGAATACAACATCTAATATATAAAGAATGGAGGAGGAAGAATGAGAAGAAGGAAGGAAAAAAAAACCTTTAAATTGTGTTTCAAATAGAATAAAATACCTAGGAATAAACCTAACCAAGGAAGTGAAAGACCTATACCCTGAAAACTGTAAGACACTCATGAGAGAAATTAAAGAAGATACCAAAAAATGGAAATACATCCCATGCTCATGGATAGGAAGAACTAATAATGTCAAAATGGCCATCCTGCCTAAAACAATCTATAGATTCAATGCAATCCCTATCAAAATACCAACAACATTCTTCAACAAACTAGAACAAATAGTTCTAAAATTCATAGAGGAGCACAAAGACCACGAATAGCCAAAGCAATCCTGAGAAGGAAGAATAAAGCTGGGGGATTATGCTTCCTGACTTCAAGCTCTACTACAAAACCACAGTAATAAAGACAATTTGGTCTGGCACAAGAACAGACCTATAGATCAATGGAACAGAATAGACAGCCCAGATATAAAACCACACATATAAGGCCAATACCTGAATGTAAGTCATGAAACCATAAAACTCGTAGAATAAAACAGGCAAAAATCTTTTGAATATAAACATGAGCACCTTTTTCCTGAATACATTGCCTTGGGCAAGGGAAACAAAAGCAAAAATGAATAAATGGGACTACATAAAACTAAAAACTTCTGTACAGCAAAGGACACCATCAGTAGAACAAAAAGGCATCCTACAGTATGTGAGAATATGTTCATAAATGACATATCTGATAAGGGGTTAACATCCAAAAAAAAAAAGAGCTCACACACCTCAACACCCAAAAAAACAAATAACCTGATTAAAAAATGGGCGGAGGATCTGAACAGACACTTCTCCAAAGAAGAAATGAAGATGGACAACAGGCACATGAAAAGATGCTGCACATCACTAATCATCAGGGAAATGCAAATTAAAACCACAGTGAGATATCACCTCACACCAGTTAGGATGGCCAACATTCAAAATACAAGGAACACCAAATGCTAGCAAGGATGTGGAGAAAGAAGAACACTCCTACACTGTTGGTGGGAATGTAAATTAGTTGAACAATTGTGGAAAGCAACAGGGAGGTTCCTCAAAAAACTAAAAATAGAAATACCATTTGGCCCAGCAATTCCACTCCTAGGAATTTACCTGAAGAAAACAAGATCCCTGATTCAAAAAGACACATGCACTCCTATATTTGTCACAGCACAATTTACAGTAGCCAAGATATGGAAGCAACCTAAGTGTCCACAGTAGATGACTGGATAAATAAGAGGTGGTACACATACACAATAGAATATTATTCAGCCATAGAAAACAAATCCTACCATTTGCAACAACATGGATGGAGCTAGAGGGTATTATGCTCAGTGAAATAAGCCAGGTGGAGAAAGATAAGTACTAAATGATTTCAGTCATTTGTGGAGTATAACAACAAAGCAAAACTTAAGGAACAAAACAGCATCAGACTCACAGACTCCAAGAAGGGACTAGAGGTTACCAAAAGGAAGGGATTAGGGAGAATGGGTGGGGAGGAGGGGGAAGGGTATTAAGGGGTGAATGCTGAAACCACAATATTGCTCATGTGAAACCTTCATAAGATTGTGTATCAATTTTTTAAAAAGTTAAAAATTTTTTTAAATGAATTTAAATAAATCTTACTTTTGCAAATTTTATGAAAACTCATGACCATCTGAACATTATCTCCTCAAAAGGCCATTGCTGAGACCATACAAATGAGGTGTCCTGGGTGAAATCCATGTCTGGAGATGTCTGGAGCTAAATACTATTTTAAGATCTTTTTACATGCAATATGTATTTTTAAGTTTATTGAGATAAAACTCACATACTATAAATTCAGCTCTGAATGTATATAATTCAGTAGATTTTAGTAAATTTATAAGGCTGTGCATGACCACTAATACCAGAACATTTTCATCACCTAAAAGGGAAACTTTATACCTGTTAGTGCTCACTCATTTCCCCCTCACTCCAGCCTCTGTCAACCACAGCATTAATCAAATCAGGGTTCTCCAGAAAAACAAAAGCAATAGGATATATGTAGCTATATGGAAAGAGATTTATTATGAAAGAATATTTCATGTCATTATGGAGGCTGCAAAGTCCCATAATCTGCCATCTGCAAGATGGAGGCCCAGGAAAGCTGATAGTGTAGCTCCAGTCCAAATCTGAAAGTCTGAGAATCAGAGGACTGATGTCTGGGCATAGAAGACGATAGATGTATCAGCTTAAGCAAAGAGCAAATTTGACCTTCCTTCACCTTTTTTAGTCTATTTAGGCCCTTAACAGATTTCAAGATCCCACCACACTGGTGAGGGCAATCTTCTTTATTTGGTCTATTGATCCAAAACCTAATCTCTTCCATCATCACCCTCATAGACACACCTCAAAAATAATGATTGCCAGTTATCTGGGCACCCTTTAGCCCAGTTGACACATAAAATTCATCATCACAACTATTAATCTACATCCTATCTCTATGTATTTGTCTATTCTGGACATTTCATGTGGATGGAAACATAGTATGTGGCTTGTTGTATCTGGCTTCTCTCACTGTATAATGCTTTCAAGGTTCATCCATGTTGCTACATGTGGCAATACTCCATTCCTTTTTATGGCTGAATAATATTCCAGTGTATGGTTGTGTTACATTTTGTTTATCCACTCATCAGGTCATGTATATTTCTGTTTTTTCCACTCTTTGACTATTATGTATTGTGCTGCTATGAGTATACATGTACACAGACATACATTTTCAATTTTCTTGAGTATATACCTAGAAATGGAATTGTTGGGTCATATGATAGCTCTATTTTCCCTTTTTAAGGAACTGCCAAACTGTTTTCTTAAGCAGCTGCACCACTTTATATTCCCACCAATAGTCCATTCCTCTACCTCCTCACCAACACTTCCTATTGTGTTATTTTGTTAGTAGACATTAACTTTCCATTTGCCATCTTATTAGGTAGGAAGTGGCATTTCATTGTGTTTTTGATTGGAATTTTCTGAATAATTAATGATACTGAGCATCTGAGCATCTTTTCATGTGCTTATTGGTCATTTGTGTGTCTTTTTTGGATAAAAGACTATTCAAATCTTTTGCCCATTTCTGAATTGAGTTTTTGTTATTATTGAATTGCAAGAGTTCCTTATATAGTCTGGATACTCATATCAGATATATGATTTGCAAATATTGTCTCACATGTGGGTTGTCTTTTCACTTTTTTGAGAGTTTTGCACTTTTTTGCTAAATTTATTCCTATTTTATTCTTTCTGATGCAATTGTAAGTGAATTTTTTTAATTTCATTTTCAGATTATTCATTTCCAATATATCTTGGAAATATCTATAAAAAGATAATTTCCTCATTTTCTGATCCAGTGGCTTTTCATTTCTTTTTCTTCACTAATTTACCTGGCTAGAACTACCTAATCTTTGAGGGAAAACATTTAGTCTTTTACTGTTAAATATAAAGCTAGCTATGCGTTTTGTTTAGGTACCCTTTCTTGGGTTGAGAAAGTTCACAGTTATTCTTCGTTTGTTGAAAGTTTTTTATTATGAATAAATACAGTTTATTTGAACTTTGTCACCTGCTTTTTTTGTGTCTACTGAGATGATCATGTGGTTTTTGTACTTCTATTATTTTGTAATATAGTTTTATTTTCATATGTTGAACTAATATTGTACTTTGGAGATAAATATCACTTAGTTGTGATGTAGAATCCTTTCTATATATCACTGTATTCAGTATGCTAGTACTTTGCTGAGAATTTTTTACATCTATATTTATAAAGGATATTGGTTTGTAGTTTTCTTGTTGACTTCTATTTGGTTTTAATATCAGGTTAAGTGTAGCCTCCTAAAATGAGCTGTAAAGTGTTCCCTTATTTTCTGTTTTTTTAGGTGAATTATGAAGAACTGGTGTTAATTCTTCTTTCAATGTTTGGTAAATTTCACCACTGAAACCATCTAGACCTGGGATTTTCTTTGTGGGAAAGTTTGTGATTATTCATGTAATCTCTTTTGTTGTTATATAACTCTTCAGATTATTTATTTCTTCTTTAGTTATTTTCAACAGTTTCTGTCTTTCTAAGAATTTGTCTGTGATTAATCTAAGTTATCAACTAATCTAAGTTACTGTTCTTTTTCTTGCATGAGGAAAATATTGTTAAAAAGGGTAAAGTAACTTCCCAAAACTCATGCCTGTGTGTTTGAACTCAGATATTTTTTACTCCATGGTGCTAAGATACTTCCCACAAAGGTATGCCTTCTCTGTCACAGCTAGGAGGGGAAGCCCTACCTGTAGACACTTCCTCAGAGGTCCCCAGAAGCCTAAAACCCAGGGAAGACGTGTCACATTGTCCTCTGCTTCCCAGCTCTTTGCTAGGGAGAATGTTCTTTGAAGATAAAAATATCTGGAGAACTAGTGTTTTTTTTCATTTTCATTCTTTAAATATGTACATACATCAAAATTTAACTCAAATTTAAAATTTTATTTTCTTGATCTATTAGCTTTAGCATCACAATTTGCCTTAAGGTTATTTTCTTGTACTTGTCTTCTTTAATCTTGGGGGTGTTTTATTAAGTAGAACAAATACCAAAACATAATATTTTATACTTTTATATGAATTTAGAATTTAAGTAATAGGCTTTCATATTTTAACTAGCATTTTTATCTTTCTTACAGTGTTACTATATGTTCAGGTAATACAGAGACAACAACAAAAAAGAATAAGTTACAGTCCCTGACTTCAAGAGGTCTACTTTCCATTAGTAATTTTGCATATGATGAATCCAGAAATGCAAGTAAATTTACAAAGGCTATGTAGCAACTAAAGAGTCAGATCTGAGATCTAAAGTTGCTCTTAGCCACCATACTTTCCTGATTAATATTTCATCTTAAAGCTAAGTATGGTTAACTTCTTAAAGCCTAATTCCAGAGACGTTCCCAGCCAGGCTGTACCAGGCTTACTGATGCTAGAATTCTTAGGAATAAATATGTCTTGACCTGTAGTGGTGCTATGTCAACTGAGATGAGACTTGAACATTTTTGGTCCAAACAACCTAGACCACATACAACTAACTTACCTTTAAACAATGTTTTCCCAAAACTTTCACATTTATTCATGATGATCAAGAAAAGTAACTAGTCCATACAGAAAGAGTCCTTCCAATGAATATTCTCTCTTAAATACTAAGCTATTTAGCCAAGGATCCATATATGGTATAATTAATAGCACTGTAGTTTAAGTTCACTATTTCTATGCAAAGAGCAATATGACAGAAACCGCAAGTCTGTATTTTCAACTTCAACTTGCAGCCTCAAGTCTGGCCCAACATTTATAAACCCCATCTCTGAAATTCCAGAAGTGCTAACTAATCTCATCCCCTTTAACCAAATGTTTTCCTTTTTCTGTAATCATTATTATTTCAGTGACTGGCATTGCCAGCCACCCAGTGCCCAAACCAGAAACCATGTACACATCTTTTTATATTTCACTCTCCTGTTTCCTCCTGTTAAACACATTCAGCCAATCTATGTCCTTATAATGCATACTCCCAAACAGCTCTTATTGCATTTTCTTCTTATTTCTACAGATAATTCCCTATTTTGAGGCTTGCCATCTCTCCTTGCTATTTCTTCTATTTCTCTGTCTCTTCAGGGTCCAACCCTTAAATATGACTTATCTTCTCTACCCCATTTATTCTCTACAGTGCTGTTACATTATCTTTAAAATTTCAAATCTGTTCAGATCAAATTATCAAAATCAACAGACAAAGCTATGAATCTTCAGCATGGCATATATAGCCAACAATAATTTGGTCTCCAGTGAACTAACTGTGCACCCCCATTTCTCCTTGCGCTGGCTTTATGCATGGCTTTTAGATTGTTACAACTTCCTTCAGGCCATGATAACTGACAAAGATGAATGGGTCACACGTTTTTAGTAATCAGTTGTTTATTCATCCATGTCTATACCTGCTGATTTCTATCCCCTCTAAGCCTCGCTGAGAACTTTTCGTGTATTTTTGGGGCAGTTCCATATGAGCTCATGGACCTCCTTCTTGGCTATGACTATCACATGGAAATGTTGTTTTCATCATTCCCAGTGGGAAAATGCTCTTGTTCATGTCAAGAATTCTATGTCCCAGTGCTTCCAAATCTGCCCCAAAGATCCAATGTGAAGTTTGCTTTACTTAGAGTCCTCCACAGACTGGTGGTTCATAGTCAGATCTAGGTCTTGTTGTAAAGTCCCATTCTGTTAATCTGTTCTGTAATTTTATCAGATAATTTCTCCAGTTATCTTTTCTTCTTCTTTTAAATGGCCACCCCTCCTTCCTCACTCCTATTGAAGACCTGAGCATCCTATGAAACACACACTTCATTATTTCACTCTCTTTCTTCAATTTCACCATGAAATACCCAGGGTTACACTCTATGTATTCCCAGCATCTACCATAGTGCCTGGAACATAGGGCGCACTGAATTTAACCATTGGTTAAATGTACAAAGAATATCCTTTCCAGTGTACACACAGAAATGCATGATTTTGGAAACACATAATTTGTCCACTTTAAAAATATTGCTTATTTTTCTAAGTTTTGTCTCTATTGAAAAAAATCACGTTGTGTAAATTAAAATACTTATTTTTCAAATATCATTACTGTGCATCCAATTACAGACTTCAAGAAAACTTAATTTAAGTGACTATGATCCTAAAGAAAGAGACTCTTTACACAGTGATGTCATTAATTAGACATCTCATTTATCACAGGACCCAACTAGAAAAAACAAAGAACAAGAACAAACACAGGATTCTGGTTTTGTTAGAAAAAAAGTTTAAGGAATCTGTATTTAATCAAAACATACAAAACAATCTCCAGATACTGTCTGGCAACAAATTCAGGATTTGCAGAGCTGAAATGTTGATTTGCTTAGCTGTAAATATTACATTGATGAAAGACAGTCCTACCTCTGTCTTCTACCACTTTGCGTCTGATAAGAAAGTTACCATTGCATGTGTTTTCTTAGGAACCATTAGATCTAACCATTCTGGAAACATCCAGAGAGACACAATTATTCAACATGAAAGGAGATATTCAGGTTTTATGAAGAAAATGCCTACAAAATAAAGGTGCAAAAAGGTGAGAAAAGGCAAGAACAAGAGTGAAAATTTTATTCAAGTCTGAGAACTAACCCAGCAGTGTTATGAAAAAAAGAAAACTCCTTTTGATGTCAATGAGAATTCTGAATTCTCAAGTTTGGGCACAGGGCCCATCCTGTGATATGTTAACTAGAAGGAAAATTTTCTTCTTCAGGCATCTGCCTTCTTTTTCTCCATTTCATGGCAAGCTGTTTCAAGGTGCTTCATGAAAAGCTTCTCAAAACCAATGTGTTCTAAAAGCCATGAGTATGATAGCTGATGAAAGAGTCACAAGAGAGAGTTTTTGCATCTCTTCTTTAACAGAGATCCTGAAAAGCCAAATGGCTGGGAAAGAGCATGATTCATTCTCTGCAAATGCTGAAGCGTATGTTTAACTGTCACCTACTGCATTTTGCAGCAGTACCTATTCAAAAGCTCCCCAAAATATGCAAGTGTCGTTTTGAGAAGGGAGAAAAAAACTGAGTCATGATAAATCTCATACTGAACTTTCTTTCATTTATGGGAATTGTGAGTGTTTAAATGTTACAAATAGTCACATTTCTATTCACATTATGTGAAAACTCATACAGTAAGTCCTCAGCTATAGAGAGCTCCCTGAAAATGAGTTATTCTGAACAGCTGAATGTTCCAGATGGCTTGGGGTTAACTCACTAAATTCCAGCTAGAATGTAGCAAGTATCTCCAAAACAGACCAGGTCTCATACATCTAAGGTTTTTCAGAATGCACACTATGCTTAGATGTTGGTTAAGTTTTACAAAGTTTATTCTACAAGTGTACACAGTGTGCAAAGTATTTGGTATAGTTTTCTGGTCAGAGCAAATGCGTCAAGAAAGAGTAGTAATTGTTGTTACTACTTCTTTGATAACAACCACTCCTAAAGATTCTTAATATTTCTAGTAAACTTTGTGTTTACTAGACCATTTGACTCAGAATTTGTGCCATGAGAGCTACTCAAAACAGAAAATAATTAAATGGTCTAATCTGTATGGACGAAATAAGCCACGGACTTTGTGTCTCCCCAAAATTCATGTGTTGAAACCTAATGCCCAGTGTGACAGTATTTGGAAATGGGCCCCTTGGTAGATGATTAAGGTTGTGAAGGCAGAGCCCCCGTGAATGGGGCCCGTGTAGAAGAGACCTCAGTGAGATTCCTCACCCCTTAGTGTCTGCCATGTGAGGACACTAATAAGATGGTCATTTAAGAACTAGGAAAGAGACCCTTACCAGATATTGAACCTGGTGGCACTTGATCTTAGATTTCTCAGCCTCTGGAACCATGAGAAATATTTGTTATTTATAAGGCACCCAGTCAAGGTATTTTGTCATAAGAGCCTGAACAGACTAAGACGGAATATGTGGTGGTACGCCACAGCTTCACATAACTCAACACCTGTGAAATAATTAGACCACAATATTCAGCGACTGTGACATGCAGGGCAAAGTTGTCATTGTTATAGAGTTGTTCCTATACATGAATGCCTGTTTCTTCTTTTAAGATTATCACAATTTTCAAGATTTTCTTTTCTTTATTATTTGAGAGAATTATGTCCATAGCTTAGTGGACATAACAGTAGGTACTAAATGAAATAAAACACCTAAAGTGTTATTCCTGACACACAGAATATATAAATGATACCTGATATATTATTGTATTATTCTATAAGATACACACAAAGAAAGCCTTATGCTTTGATATTATTACTGACATATCGTAGAGGAGAGGAAGGAGAAGATGAGCCAGGAAGAAGTGTGCCTCCCAGGCAGTCACATGGCCATGGAGCAGAGCCTGTATATGGGGTTGGTATTAGGTTCTTCAATTGAAGATGGTGAACACAGAAGCAATCTATTGACTCAGTAGGGTGGTTGTTTTGATTGTTAACATCAGATCAGCTTGGATAATGTTTGAACAGAAAATTCAAACAAAGAATTTAAACATACTGAAAAGTAGAAAAGTATGAGGAACCTCTGAATACTACCATCCAGTTTCGACAATTACCAAGACTTTGAAAATGGCATGTTCTGAAATTCCTTTCTCTAAGACGGTATATTCCTCTGAGGAAAAATACACACTAAGAAATTAAATACTCGTCATGTATTATTCAGCACAAATTTACTGGGTTCCTTAGATGTACTAGGCACCATGCTAAGCATTGGGATGGACTGGTAAAGAAGACAGACACCTCTCTGTCTTGAGAGAAGTCTGCATCATCACAACCAAATGTGTCTCAGAAAGCTCCACTTTTTTCATTTATGCTATTCATCAATTGTTTCATCATTGCTGAAGGGTAAAAATATGGGATTACTTGTCACAATGTGGAAAAGAGTAAGAGCATCTGACATCTACTAAACTGAAAAATATATTGTCAAAGCTGGTATTGCTCTGCTAGTTAATCAATGCTACTTTCCCTTTTGTGATTGCTTTTCAAAAAAAATCTCCAGTATTTATAATTTATCCTGTTTATATATGAATAATAAATCAAATTAGGTGGTTAAAAAAGGTTAAATGATTCCAAATATCTGAAGATCTATGCAAATTAACAATCATATTGATATCTTACTAAAAACACAAAATAAACTTTAAGCTTTATTAGAGCACAGACACAATTGTTATGGTAACAGTGATACAACTGGAGAAACAGAATTCGATATCTTGGATATTGCTTAGTTTTTCGATTATAGTTACAAAAATACCAAAGTTAAAGTTAAATACCAGTTCCAAGTTAAAGATGCCTCCTATAGTTTTTCTATTTGCTGTACTGTCACCCATGGGCAAGTTCTCTGGCTTAATATTTGTGCCATATTTTCTGTTGGGAATTCAGTGACATTTCTTTTCATCTCAGCTCTTCCTTGTGTTGCACAGATTGAAGCCTGAAAACTAGATTTCTTAGAATTCCTTTCTGAAGAGTTCTAGGTAAGATTCTTCCAATGACAGCCCATGCATGAAACATGAAATGAGGGAAGGAAGCGGAAGCCATATATCATAACTCTGGCTGCAATGGGGCAGATCTGTGGGTTTCAGCAAGGGTGACTTATTTTCAGCAGCCTCCAAGTATTTTTTTTTTAATTACTTTCTTCATTGCTGAAAGTGATGGTTATCATTGCTGGAAGTTTCTACAAGTTTCTGTACCTTCCCACCTCCTTAGAGCAGGAGTGAAATCTAGTGGTAGCTGTTCCTAATATTTGTTCTTCACCCTTTCAAACAGTTTAGTAGGCACTAATTCTCTGTATCAAATCCCATTCTGCTTGCTTTAAGTAGACAGAGAGGTTTTTTTCCTGACAGAAACTGGGCAGATAAATTATTTCTATATTAAATCAGAGGGGATGGCAATTGAGAAATAGAAGACCGAACAATTTGATAGAATTACTTTTATGATAATGTTATGATGCTCTTTCATTTAGGCAAATAGTAGATACTTAATAAGTACCCCTTCAATCCACTTTAACTCACTAAAGAAATTGGATTTGGATGAATTTAGTATGTGGGAGAGAAGACGCCCATTTGAAACAGAGAATAAACCAGTATTTAGAATATTAAAACAAGGATGTATTTTTCATTTTGATATCATTGGAATAATAAACCTGATAAAAACAGAAATTTCAACTTATAAGTAAACATCTACTTTTGAGTTTTGGTATTTTATCTTAAAAGAAGATACTACAATATCGACAGGTCTTTGTGGATTTTTAAAAGATATTTTTCAGATTGTATGCCAACTAAACAAATGACAGACTGCCTTACTACTACTCATAAGTGGAATATTGTCTGTTGAAAATAGTGTATCTATCTAGGTATACTTTAAAAAATAAAAAACTCCAGTAATAGGTACGATCAAATCTATATTATATTTTGTTTGCAGAGAGGTTTCATTAATTGAAATTATCTCTGCTCACCCTCCTGAATTAATAAATGTAGCTGACAATCATCACAGCCTAACAGGCCACAGTTGTTATGAAAATATGGTTGCTAGGATACCTTCTTTATTTCATCGTCATGTTACACCATTCTATCAATTAATAAAGAAACACTCAAGTTAATTCTCAGTTACATTTACACACATTCTTAGCATATGATTTCCCTTATCTCCAAGTGACATTTCTCCCTCTAGCATTCACCTTCTACTCTATAAAATATTAAACATGAGGTTATCACATCAGTTTACAAATTACAGCAATGATGCACGTCTTCTACTTAACCTTTCCATTCACTTTCCATCAGGGGGAAAGTTCTTACAGCAAATAACCATGCATAGAGTAAATTATTTTTTCACTTCTTAGATTCATTTCCAAGAAAATTGGTGCCTGGGAAAAAAAAATACATGTATTGAATTGATATCTTTAGTCTTTTTAGTTCTTTCTAAGAGAAAAAGTGGAGCAGGGAACCCCTTTGAAAGTCACTCCTGCATCTTTAGATATTCATAAATATTCCCAGGTTATTGCTTTGCATTTTAGAGTTAGATTCACAGAAGATGCCTGAAAGGGGGTCTTATAAATACATTTCTTAGGGCTATCACATTGCAGTCAAAATCACCACATGCTGCCTTGAACTATCACGTGACAGGGCATTATAAAAATAAGAATAATAAATGAAAATCTTTGATATGATTAATTCATCTCATTTACACCTGTTCAATTCAGTTTCTACTAGTTTCAGTTTACGCTACCAAAATAAAATAAATTACATTATTTTTTCCAAAACTCAAGAATGCAACATGTTCTGCAAATTGCCTAGCAAAAGAGAAAATATTGACTTTAATTATAGACAATATATAAACACAGAAATCTCCTCAAGATTTCATTTGCTTTTGATATCTTCTTTAAAAATCTAAGTAAATAGAAGGTATTGTTAACCCCACTATACAAGGAAACCGAGGAATATAGGGATTAAATCATGTGCAAAGCATCCTTTAGTAAGTTCAACAATCAAGGACAGAATTAAGATTTACTAATGTTTACAACAGTTTTATCCTTCCTTCAAATTTAATGGCCAATATTTGCATTTGAACAATTTTGTTCAAATTATATACCGAGCAGAATGCAAGGAAAAGGATAAAAAGAAGAAACTGAATTCAAGGAGCAGAAATCTCAACTTTAAAACATTTTTGTAAGCAGTTAAACATATTTTCATATTTATGTGTAAATACATTAACGGTGATTTTATCAAAACCCAAATGTACAGATGTAATCTTTCAATAAATTTGCCTGTGCCAAAGACCGTACACAGCTGTTTTCAATTCACTAAAATATATGTGTGGTCCTCCTTTCAGGTCATAGCAAAACATCTTTCGTCCTTTAAATTTCCAAGTGTGGTTTGGCAAATCATATAGTTAATGTAAGAATATATTCATGTAAAATAATCTCCTTTACCAATCTTGATGTCCTGAATTGGCTTCAAACTCTCTTCTAATGAAATGTAGGAAACTTACTAATGTATGTGCTGCTTTATAAATCTCTCCTGTGTGTTGCTTATATGTATTTTGAGCATAATACAACCAGACTTTTTAAACTTTGAGAATCAGAAGTTAAAATAATGTAATCATAAACTAAAGCCCAGGATTTTTGATGGAATAATTAGACTCACAGATGTTTGTGTCTCATATTGGTATCAGCTTCCTTTTTATCACAGATCACTCTTGATTTTTCCTTAGCAAAATATCATCACACTTCATGTCTCAGGCAGTGTCCCTCTGAGCCATCTTCATCCACACTTTTGTCAGGTTTGATACCTTCTGAATGGTATTCACTGGGGCATTATAAAACATTTTCCTCTAAAACTCAAAAAAAGCACTGGGTGGTGATTATACTTACCTTAAGATTTTGGAAGGCTTAACAAAGTCTAAACATGTTTTTATTTTCTTGTAGGTTCTGATCCTTGTAAAATTCATTATGAAACCTGTCTGAAAATATTATATTATGAGGTAAACTTCAACATGAAAAATGGATGTTTTTATCTACAAACTCCTTTCCATTTTAAAATGTAAGAATTTTGAAATTAGGGTCCAACAAATGATGATTGTACAAGGTGATAACATGAACATATCTTTTTTCGACTTTTCAAATGGCTTCAACTGCCATCTCTCTAGATGCTGCAAGGATAGAGTTGCCCTTTATGTTAAACAGTATACTCTCACTAACTAAAAATACTAGTCCCTTCTTTTGAGCATTTATTTTCCTAAAATTCTTTTAAATCATAATATCCAGCTCTTAGGGCAGAATTTATTCTTTTTGCTTATTTCTCCTCCCCACAGCCATAGTCCTGTAATTCTAAGCTAACTAGACACATTCCACAATGACAAGTTTTCCTAGTCAACTCAATCAGAGATCTGTTAATGGCCTACTGTATGTTATAGACAATGAAGGTAGGCTACTCTGCCTGTCCCACTCTGATCCAGGTACCATTGTTACAATGGTACATTTGGCACTAAATCATAAAGTTTGATGTAAGTGGATGGGATCAGCATTGCTTCCACTTCAGGCAGATGTGATATAGGGTACAATCATTTAATCTTGTTTCATCTTTTAATTATGAGTCTCTCTCTCCCCCAAGTGTTATTGTCAGCTCATCTCTTTATTGTCTCAGAGAGACTAAGCTAAAAGGAAAAAAAAAAAAAGGACAGTCAGTAGACACTGGAAAGATATTTTCATAGCCCACTGGGAGTGTCTATAACCTGTGAGGGGAGGGGAGTATTATTATCTGCAAGAATACAAAAAAAAATGTAAATGGGGAATAAGAGAGAATGAAGGCCACAGGGAGAAGAGAAAGAAAATGTCAGGGGAAAATATTGTATTTATCTGTGTATTTTTTATTTGGTTTAGAATTTTGACTTCCATACTACTGGTAAAATATTTTAGAGTTATAATTCTAGAAATTACAGAATTCACATAGTGTGAATATGTTCAATATGTTCAAGCAAGCATAATGTACTTCTTTCTGTAGATTCTCTTCAGAAATACACACAGTGTAATGAGTAACAGCCTTGCCAGTGTTGGACTTTTTAAAAAAAATATGGAGTATGGAAGCTGTAACTGAATATTCTGCTTGGAGATACAGTATTCAAAAATCATACTTGGCCTCCAAAACTTCACGCACACTCTGTTGAATGCTAATACCTGAGCTCTAATAGGAAGCTGTCTGCACAAGGTCTCAGGATTCCCCTCACTGCCCTCTCAGTCTGTGTATTCATCAAAAGGCAGGGCATGAGCTTTAAATCTATTTTGGCAGACTATTTCAAAGAGATGACATTCTTATTCAAACTCTGGGCTTAAAAGATGCTGCAAATTGCCCAGACTTAAAGTAAAAACAGCCAAAAAATAAAACTGAGATTTTATTTCTAATGGTCTCTGGAGAAGCATAACCTTTTACAAGCAATAATTTACTCAGCAAACAGAAAGGGAATAAATAAACTCCCCAAAATACCTTTATTAGGCAGCATAACATTATAGGCATAGCATAGTATCAATGGCCTTTCCTTTACGTAAATGATGAAGATGCTGTGTGTTCCTGGTGAAAGTGAACAATACTTGGCAGCAGCCAAAGACACCATGAGTCCATTTATCTAAAACTAGACTATGAGCCTGCAGGGTACTCTCAGTCCCATGCTGAAGTATGGTGAATTATTTTAGGAAAGTCAGGGGGCAGTTTAAAAACTAAGAGCTAGAGGATGTAAGTCTGAAGTACAGACTGAAATTGTACAGCTCTCCACATATTAATATAATTTTTGGTTTTTAAAAACCTGTTTGATTCACTGCTGAGACTATGTGAAATCTATGACAAGAGACATAACTCGATGTATTCTGCTCTTTGAAAATTCACGGTTTGTGGTTAAACAGACAGAAAAATAAAGATATTTAGAAACTAAGTTTGAAAATACACTAGAAAAAAATTCACAAATTTCACAATTATTTCCTTGTTTAAAATTGGGATAGCAGCAACAAAAGCACTTTAGATCTTTTAGGATTTCTGCTGATCACCCTCATCAAGACAGCAATCCTCATTACTAACTCTAAAAATTTCAGAAAAATTTTGGCCTCGGATTGAGTCTTGTTAAGATGAAAATAAAGTATAGAAATTTCATTCAACTTTCATGGTCACATACTTATTCAGCAGTAGAGTCAATACTCAGGAAACACTTTGGGTTACCTGACATTGCACATTTATGAATTCTGCAACCCACACTAGACTTAACAGAATTTTAAAAGTGTAATTATTTTTTCCTTATCCTTTCTTGCCAACACTTGAAATGAATTCAACTGCAGTTGCTTTAGAAGCATGGACCTGGTGATAGCACACAAAAGTATGAAATTCAGAAAAAGCTAGGAGAAACTGTATGAGATCTTATGACATTTCTTCTAGTGAGTTCTCTCCTGGTTTATTAGACAAAAAAAAAAAGTTATTTGCTGCTCTGCAGCATTTGGCCGTGTCAGAAGATTCATACCTGTGAGAATAATTTCTGTTGCCCTGGAAAGTATTTCCCAAAATCATATATAAGCATGGTTAAAAAAGAAAAAGTTCTACTGTCAATCAACTAGGAAATACACATGAATATTCACTTGTCACTCATTTGAAACCCTGAACTTTTGGACTTAGTGTAGCTCAAGGCTTATTGTTTTACAACATTTTTGTGAGAACATAATGGAAGGAAAAATATTCAGCTAATTTGGGAGAAGTAGCTGCCACATTCTGATGTGGCATGTGGCCTTTGTATGTACACAATGATGCCCTGCCATGTACCAGCTTTTCAGCACTGGCATGTCACCTGGCCTGTGGCATCTCGCATTCTCATGTTCTCACACTTGTGTTGTGGCCCAACCAACTTGTTTAAGCCCAAGCCAAAAAGCAGGTGGGGCACATGCTTGAGAGAGACTGGAATGGCAGGCCACATGCCTCTCCAAATGCTGTAAACACCAGGATTTGTTTGGAAATTTCATCTCCTGGTTACAGTAAATAAGACTGGATGGAACATCCAGCAAAGAAGTAGCATGCCCTTTTCTACAAAAATAAATTTTCAGGAAATAATATAGGCTATTAGTGAGATGCAAAATAATTTTTCTAATCACCCATTTACTGTTGAGTCTATTTTAATATAATGTAATATAAAAAAGGCAATCAGCTTGTAAGATAATAAAAAAATGAGTATGATGCAATCACTTATATTTCTAAAGTTCAGGGAACAAACCTTGGAAAGTAAATTACTATAAATTGTACATTAATAGAACACAGCTCTTTTTTAAAGGTAAATGTATCATTTTTTATGGGAAAAGATTAAATTACAGCATAGACTAATGATTACTTTTACCACCCCTTTACAACTCTCAAAGAAATAATTCTTCTCTTCTAAATACAGAGAAAACAGTTCTATGAAATCACTCTCAAATCTAAAAATTAAAATCTAATCAACTGCATAAAAATGAGATAATGTCCAGTACTATCAAAGGGTACACCATTGTACAAAGACTCTTACAACTTTTGATGAACTCATAAATAGTCATGACTCTGTGACTTGATTTCCAGTGCATTACCAGCATTAGAAGATGAGCATAAACTACAGACTGCTTAGCTCATGATTTAAGATGCTGTTCTTCTAAATTGGATTATATGCTCTTTAAATATTTTTGTTTCTTTGGTCATCTTCTTGCACCTGAATATTCCAGCCATATACTTTTAGCTTATTTATATAGGTCCTAATTGATCATGTAATAATTGTTTTTCACATAGGGACACATTAAGAAAACTTATGGCTATATGGAAGGTTATGTACAGATTGAGTAACACACATGTACACACTTACACATACTGAGAGTTTAATTTGGAAGTGAGTGGTCAGTATCAAGAAAGCTAGACTCTCTAGCTCTACCTTACTGGTTATTTTTAGCTAAGCTTCAGTTATGCAGTGGTGAATAGTTAAAAAGATTTTATGAAAATTTGTCCTTCCAGAAGCGTGGTTCTAAACTGAGTTCTAAATCCACTGATTATGCCAGTTTAGAGTGATCAGCCAGCCCTCCAGGCTGCACTATGTAGTACGATGGTCCTGAAGGACACTTTAGGAGTTTACATCTACAAAGGAGAAGGTCTGCTCTGGTTTTTATTAATGAGGCTTCCAACCTTTCTCCTGACAGCATAGGTTACATGACAAAGATAAATGAAACTTTCACTGAGGACAACAGAAATAACAGGGATGATGTCATTCCCCTCTGTTTTCTTTGAAATTGAATACATTTCCGGTGAATTTCAATTACAGTGTTAAAAGGAGTGCTGAAGTCAGGGTGAGAAGTGTTTTCAAGCTTTTCTAAGATGAACAGTTAAGAGTGGAAAGCTTTTTCTTTTCTTTTGATTTTATTCCCCCAGATTTGCTACTAAATCTTTGTGTATCTATTTCCAAAAATTTTACTGCCTACTTATATATGAAAAATATGGCATAAATAAGGTGATGCATATTAGTCAGTCTCTGTCCTCAAAGAGAACAAAATATTGAAGTAGCAAAGTGCTTACCAGTCCATAGTTATTCCAGTAACAGCTATAAAGTATTAAAGGTGATAGAGAAAGAGCACATTTGGTTGAGGAAATTTTTTTTAAAGCTTCATGGAGAAGACATTTGAATGTTAGTAGAGATGTGACAGTGAGGGAATGTATTTTAGGCAAAAGGAACAGCTTGAGGGAGGATATAAATGCCCAATATGTGCTTGGGAGTTAGCCAGGGGGACAGTTTGTCATTTCAAAAAGGCAGAAGGGAAGTCGGGTGAAATAACACTCAATGGCCTAGTTGGCCCAGATTGCCGGCGGCCTAGGATGCCAGGCCGAGGAATGTACTTAATAGGCAAAGGGCAAACACTGAGGGCCGGTTTTGATTGGAAAGTGATGTTCTGGTAATTGTTCTTTAAGAACATTAAGTGATCAGCTCTGTCCCATAGAGGATGAATTTGAATGTAGAGAGCACTTAGATAATATTATAAACTCACACAGGCCTTATGGAGTAACAGTCAGATCTGAAGTCAAACTTCAGCTTTGTAACCAAGTGTTTGTATAACTTGGGCCAGAAAATTAACATTTTTGGTTTCAGTTCTCTGATCTAGACATTCAATTTCCTTCAAACAATAACATTTTGTGGTTCAAGTTAGAGCCTGGACTAGTCATCACGTAGTCCTGGAAAGAAGAAAATGGGCATGAGAATTTGAAGGGGCAGATTCTATTTTCGTTTCTCAATGGGGCCTCCATTGATCCACATATTTTTCAACGTGGGGAACTGCCCCCAGCATTGCAAATATTTCAGCATCTCTGGTCCCTTCCCACTGAAGATGAATAACACCTCCCAGTCACTGTGACAATCTAAAGGTCCCATAGAGTTCCAAACGTTTCCTAGAGGATTATGGGGGATTTAATCTGTCCACCTTTCCACAGATAACAACCACTAAGAGTCTATTTTAACTAATATTTGAATAGTGTAGAGAACTAAAGAACCGTTGGTGCATTATCAGCCACAGAGAATTTACAAAAATTCATGTTGGAAAAGGTCATACTTAATTTAGACATACTGAATTTGAGGTACCAATGGGATATATTCAGATATCCCATTTATATTTGGGCAGTAAGGACATAGAGAAAAAAAAAAGACTATTCAATAGTTTGTCTACTCAAACCTGAGAGAGAGAGAGGAGATGTTTCCCGTTCAGATATTCAGATATTTTATCAAGCAGAAGGGAGTGTTCGGGCCTTGCTGGCATCTGACTACCTGCTTCACTCCTATAGAAACTGACCTCAGAATTTTCTTTTGAACTTCCAAGGAAACAAAAGACAATGACCATCACAGGTGCTTACATGTATTACAGGCTTGCCAGGCATTTTAATATGTAATTTACACTGTCATTGTGTCCCAGAGAGGTTGAGCACCTTGCTTAACATAACACAAACAGCTAAGTAGCAGAAAAGGTAGATTTAAACCCAGTTCTGTCCAGCTGCAAAACCTGGGTTCTTTTCCCTATAACAATGTGACCATTAGCTAATCTGAATTTCAAAAATCCATGCTAACATGCAAATTATTATTGCATATTCATGTATTACTCAGCCAAGGCCTTCTGAGGCACAATGCTTAAGGCAAAGTGACTGGTGGGAATTCCAGGAACCATGCTCGGCAGGTGAGTTGCAAACCATCCCATATATAAACGCCATCAGGGAATATAAGCTCCAGCTGGAACAAGCTTAGGAGTATTAGAGTTGCTCATTTCATTTACAATACCTCCTCAATGATGGAAATAGATAACTTTTGAATATTGGAATGAAAATCTCAGTTCAGGTACATTCTTCAGCACTATGGGGGACTGTTTTTCACCAAGCCTACTCTTAAGCATGCCACCCGCTGTGTGTCCCCTTGTTTCCATGGGTATGGCTTGATTCTGTCCATTTTCTACTTGACTGTGCCTGTGTTGATATGATTTCTGTATCCACATGTGATGCTTGGGGTTGGCAAGGGCTCTGTAATTTTTTGCTATTATTGCCTTATGGACCTAATTACACCTGTTGTTTTGAGATCACTTCTACTCACCTTTATTTGCCATTTTGTATTGACTTCTTTTTTTTTGGCTTTCTTTTTCAGCCATTCCTTTTCTTTCTCTACTATGGTGTCATCTAACACACGCAAAGCTAAATTTCAAAACTCTTTGTTTTGATGTTGTCCTGTCATCTGGAGCAGTGAATTCATTTGTTTTCTTTATCTGTAAAATTGGTAGTCAAATTTTTTTTCCTTTTTTCTCTCAATTTAATAGGCCATAATTTCTGGATTGTTCCTTCACTGGTGGACAAGAAGGGATATCTGCTAAAAATAAATAAATGTGGATGACTTAAGTCACCCCAAAATACTCCCATTGATGGCTAAAATTAAAATTTATTTTCAATGCTTGTATAATAACACTTTGGTTGCATATATAATATAAACAACAAATTATATATTTCAATACGTTTATGAAAGTGTAGGGGTTCCAAGTTGGTCAGGTTGAGCTCAACTGGTTGATAATTTCACTTCTGATGTATATAATGGTTTCCTGAGAAAAACTATATTTAAAATTGCTCTCCCATTAAGCTCCAGGGAGAGCTTAGTTTCAGGCATCGTGCATAGTACCTATGATACAGGAAATCATTCAATGATGTTTGTTTTTTGAAGGATGTGATTTGGGCTTAGAAACGTTTATCTGATCCAGGTTAGATGACAGAAGAAAAATAGCTGCTTTTGTCACATGGAGTAGTCCAAAAGAAGATTTGAAGAGAGAAAGAAAACCAAAATATAAGTTTTCTCACTTTGAGAAGTTACAATAAAAGATGTGATAATATCATATTTGTTAGTTATAGTAGGTACAATCAAGCCCTAGGAAACTCAGTGAGGTTTTATCTGGCCATTTCCAAATAGGTCCACATTCCTAAGAGTAAATGGAATTCTAAATGAAAGCCAAAACAGAGGTATCATCCCTACCCTTAGGGAGGTAGTTAAAATGACCTTTAATTGAAAGAAGTTCAACACAGCTGCTCTTGCTAATTCTACCAGGTGAAAATTCCATGATCTTGGGTGATCAGGGATGCCTGATCTGGATATATCTATTAGTTAAATCTGCATATATATCATATGCTTTAAGTGTATACACTTTCAATCATTTCGATTATGACTTATTTCCTGTCAAAGAATGATGCATATTTATGTCTTATTGCAAATAAGTTGTAACTTCTCATTAACTGTTAATGCCAAATTAATGTAATTAAAATATGTCTCTAATGACCGTAGTGTATCTTTAATAAATAATTTCTGATTGCCTTTATGTGTGATCGTAAGATCCTGGGGAAAAAAATCAGTATTTTGTTTGATACAGGCTAGCAAGTGATTTTTAAATGTGTAAGATTAGAGGTTAACTCTGAACATCGACCTTTTAGGATTATGATATGAACATATCCGTAAATACTCATTTAGTGCATATCATTATTATCATTGATAAATTATTTTCTATGTGTCTATAACCTCTATGCATCCCCAATATTCCTGACTGATAAAAAAAATTTCTCTTTTCAGTTGCCTTGTCCTTCAAGATTTAAGTAAAAATTTGTCTCAGAATTCTACTCCCAGTATCTCCAGGGATTTACAGTGTGGGATTGATCAGAGTGGCACTTTGTCTAGACTCTGCTATTCTGCATTTCTCCTAAATCTTTTAATTGCCTTCATGTCTCATAGACTTCAGCTATTCTTCAGCCATTCTTTCCCATGTAACCCAGTTACGAAACAAAGCCCTTTTCATAATTACTTTAATACATGACAGAGAGTTGTGAACATGTATGTTAAGAAATTTTGAAGGTTTCATCTATGTGTTGTATGTATCTTGGGCACTTCCTGGTGCATATTAGACCTTCCAACATTTTCATCTAAGGGAATATCCCACTCGCCAACTCTTCTTTTGCATCCTCAAGAACTACACACCATGGTATATTCCCAAATCCATCCTCAGCTCACCTTTTTCCACTTCTAGGCCCCTTTTCCTCTTCCTCTTGGCTGTCTCTGTAATAAAAATTATTGCACAGAGCAACTTACCTCTTTTTGTAGACCCCTTATTGCATTTCATCAGTGTTCTGAGCGATACCACTGCAGAACCAATATAGATCCATATGTTATTTTGAGAAACAAAATAAAATGATCTTTTCCAAGATAATTCTGATGCCATTTTGAACAGGTTTTTCTTTCAGATTAGATATGCTTTATCCAAGATTATACACGCATATAAATGAGATATGTTCACATATATATTTCACTTTCCTCCTGTTTTTATTCTACCCTCTAGCGTTTTATCTCTTTATAGTTAATTCTTGCTGAAAAAGGTAAACGTTCAGATTTCCCTACACTCTCAATAACTAACTTGGTGATGCTCACACTGCCTGCTGTCAGTCTATTTTCCCCTTGCATTTAATGACGGAGCACTGTGCCGCCCCTTTTCCTCACCTCAATCCTTCCTCAACCCTTCAACTTGGCCTCCTTTGCCAGGACTCTGCTGAAGGGATTCAACAATTCTCTTCCAAGAAAATCCTTTTTACCTTTTCCTGTCTATGAAAACTCCTTTCAATCTGAGGCTGTCCCCCACTGCAGTATTTCTAGCATCTGGCACTGGTGGTTACCCCCTACCTGATCTCAAGTTCTTGTAGTTCACCATCCCATATTTCCCTCCCACTTCCAATGATTTCAAACTCTAACGTTCTTCTACTCCTATTTTTATGCAACCATTTTGTTTGGTTCAACTACAACGTCTGGAGAAGCAATTCCCAAACCTACAGTTCCACTAATTATTGTTTACCATCTTTTCAACCTCACCTTTCGACTCCCTACAAATGTAACTTAAAGTACCAAACACTGAATATGATATTTATTTACATGAATCTATATTTTGTACTTATTTCTTTTTTGTCAACATTCTTGCCTGATAAATTTGTTCTCTATGCTTTTACTCTATTAGACTGATCAAATCCATGGACTGAGTCTCTCAGGGTTAACTTTTCTGCATTTCTGCTAAAACTACACTCATACCTAACTACTACATACTTTAGCTCATATCTAGTACACTCTTCAGTCTTTGTATCTTCCTCATTTATAATATCATTTCTCATATTAATCTGCTCTCAAAACTTGCTATTTCAGTTTTTCTCTATGTGCACTTACCTCCAGGATCTTCTTGCTTCACTATAATCAGCATGTATTTACATGTATATTTTTTCTCAAATGCAATTTTAATCCCATTACTTTATGTGAACCAGTACTAAGCTTCCATTGACGTTTTGCCATTCTAGTCTCCTCGAAACACTTCAAAGTCTTTTGTCAATGGCCCTTGCCTCTCAGCAGGAAAACTGGTCTCAGTAGTTCTCCTGTCTGCTGCTTACTACCTCTAATCATGGTACTTTCCCTGGAATGATCCTTCCATGTCCCTCTCTCAGACTACCACTTCACTGGAGATTTTCTCAACATTTACTTATTCCAAACAGCCTATTCTGTACACTTGTACACCAAGATGACCACTTTATATATTTAACTTCCATATGCATATTGGCAAATTATTACAACATATCATGTCATTAAATATGATCTTCATGAAGAATGATCTTTCTGGATTGCAAACTCTGGAATGCAACTAGTGTGCGTACTCCATACTTCTTAAATCTTATGACATCAAGTACAGTGATGTGTATCCAACAGGTATTAAATCATAGGTGAACTGTAGAACTAGGTAACAGTGTATCCACGTGGTAAGTCATTAAGAAAGTGACAGTCTTTCTGACCATAACTTACTGCCTTCCCCTAACATACTCCCCTTTTCCTAAAAAAGCTCAGTTATTAATCTGAAATAAATGAAATTTATTAATTTCATTTTATGAGATGTGAAATAACTGTGAAATGTGAAATTAATATGAAATAAATTTCCTCTTCCTCAGGGAAAAGGAAATACTAAAACCCCTTTCCATTCAGAGCCCACCCAGGCTGAGCAGTGGAGAGGTGACACTCTGCACCAGCCAGTGTATCTTTAATTTCTCCCTGCTCCAGCTCCTATTATCTCTCTATTGCCACAGCTGCATTCTGCTATTGTCAGTGTAAAGATGAGACATCTCTAATTAGAGGGCAGGGTAAATTTCTTTTATCTACTTTTAACATGCTTTTACATGGCACCTGGTATACAAGCCTTAGCTAGGCAGCCATAATTTGAAAAGCAAATGAATGCTCAGAGAAATGATACATTTTTAAAAGAAAATTAAATATATAGAGTAGCAAAATCAACATGTCAGACACTGCAGTTTTAGAGCTGTCAGTCTTGCACACTTAGGTATTATAGTAAATTAAAACAAGCATTCAGGGTCCACGTACCCTGCAGAGTCCAGTGGTCCTGTCTTTTTATTTCTAGTGGGAATAAATGGTGAGATTTAAAGTCTAGAAAAATTATTAGTGAAAGAAGCACTAATGTTATCACCCTTGCTGATCTAGAAGAGCAAATTTTTAGATAAAAGAAAAAAAATTCAACAGAATCTTATGTGATTTACATGTACTTAACCTCCTTCATAATAAATAAATCCTTTGTGTATGACATTATGTTTCTGGTTTTAGATTTGATTTTAATTTCCTTAGCAGTATAGGACATTTTCAACAACTGAGAAATTTACCAGCTTTAGAAAAATAAAACAAAAAACATTCAACCACAGTTAGATCCATGGTATGTTGGACAGCAACGACATTCAATAAAATATCTGACATTTATTATTGCTTAGAATACAGACCCTATAGTCTGGAGAGTCCAAGTCATATACAAACGCCACAGACTCCTCTCTCTGTGATCATTATCAGCAAAAACGCACGAAGAGTTTCCCTCCAACAGCATCACAGGTGATCACGTGCTCTCCACTCTGTGCCATTATTATAGCCCTTCCTCATGCAAAAGTTCTATTACTGCTATAGAAACTAGGGTATTGCCTTCCAAACTTTGGCTACTTATATCCTTGGAGATTGTATGATTACTGACTATAACTTTCAGGTTGTAAAAACTGGCAGCTCTAAATAATAACTGGGTAGCATTGTTTATTTACTGCTGCTTTGGAACAGAAAAACAACTAGAGTTCTTCAGTGCAGTGCATGAAAAGGACCTCCAGCTAAGAGAAGCTGGCACTCTAAATACAGTGGTCTGGCAGGCAACTGCCTGATTAGGGATACCTAGTTTCTCCAGTTGTCATATGCAGACATCTATATGCATTCAGAGCTTGTGAATTTCTATTATTTTTGATGCACCACGAATGGGAGGATGTAATTTAAGAGGCTAAAATAGGGTTTATATTTTAGAGGTATTTCTAATTTAAAATATGTGAGCTATATGAAAGATCAGATCATGTGCTTTACTGTATTAGACACTTCTTAGATGTACTCATTTCTATTTTAGTCTTTGTAGTAGTCATTAGCAGGCTGGTTAAAGAGTTCTCTGCCTTCCATGCAAAAATATACGATTGTACTTTCTGGTCCTCTTGTGCTTGGGTGTGCCCATGGACTGTTTCTGACCAATGATACGTGAGCAGAAATATCATTTAATGATGGATGTGAGACCTTCTAGAACTCTGTCCATCTCTCTGACAAAGCAGCCAGTAATGTTCTACATCAGTTTGGATCCTAGAGTAAAAACAATTTGAAGAATCCAGAACCACTATATTGGTCATATAGCATGAACAAGAAATAAAGTTTGCTGTTTTAAACCAGCAAGATTTTAGTACTTTTTGTTATAGACACATAATCTAGGCCATGCTGACCACTACACTACTGCTCTTCATTTCACATTTTTTATTATTTTGCTCTTATTAATGCACAATTACATGAGCAATATTATGGTTACTAGACTCCCCCTATTATCAAGTCCCCACCACATACCCCATTACAGTCACTGTCCATTAGCGTAGTAAGATGCTAGTGAAACACTACTTGTCTTCTCTGTTATACTGCCTTCCCTGCATCCCCCCACCCCCTGCTACATTATGTGTGCTAATCGTAATACCCCTTCTCCACCTTATCCCTCCCTTCCCACCCATCTTCCCCAGTCCCTTTCACTTTGGTAACTATTAGACCATTCTTGGGTTCTTTGAGTCTGCTGCTGTTTTGATCCTTCAGTTTTTCTTTGCTCTTATACTCCACAGATGAGTGAAATCATTTGACACTTGTCTATCTCCACCTGGCTTATTTCACTGAGCATAATACCGTCTAGCTCCATCCATGTTGTTGCAAAAGGTAGGATTTGTTTTCTTCTTATGGCTGTATATATTCCATTGTGTATATGTACCACCTCTTCTTTATCCATTCATCTACGGATGGACACTTGGTTGCTTCCATTTCTTGGCTATTGTAAATAGTACTGCGATAAACATGGGGTTGCATATATCTTTTTCAAACTGGGCTGCTGCATTCTTAGGGTAAATTCGTAGGAGTGGAATTCCTGGGTCAAATGGTATTTCTATTTTGAGTTTTTTGAGGAACCTCCATACTGCTTTCCACAATGGTTGAACTAATTTACATTCCCACCAGCAGTGTAGGAGGGTTCCCCTTTCTCCACATCCTCGCCAACATCTGTTGTTGTTTGTCTTTTGGATGGTGGCCATCCTAACTGGTGTGAGGTGATATCTCATTGTGGTTTAATTTGCATTTCTCTGATGACTAGTGATGTGGAGCATCTTTTCATGTGTCTGTTGGCCATCTGAATTTCTTCTTTGGAGAAGTGTCTGTTTACCTCCTCTGCCCATTTTTTAATTGGCTTATTTGTTGAGGTGTGTGAGCTCTTTATATAATTTGGATGTCAACCCCTTATCAGATATGTCATTTATGAATATATTCTCCCATACTGTAGGATATCTTTTTGTTCTACTGATGGTATCCCTTGCTGTACAGAAGTTTTTTAGTTTGATATAGTCCCGTTCATTCATTTTTACTTTTGTTTCCCTTGCCTGGGGAAACATATTCATGAAGTTGCTCATAGTTATGTCCAAGAGATTTTTGCTCATATTTTATTCTAAGAGTTTTATGGTTTCATGACTTACATTCAGGTCTTTGATCCATTTTGAGTTTACTTTTGTGTATGGGGTTAGACAGTAATCAAGTGTCATTCTCTTACATGTAGCTGTCCAGTTTTGCCAACACCAGCTGTTGAAGAGGCTGTCATCTCCCCACTGTATATCCATGCCTCCTTTATCATATATTAATTGATTGTATATGTTTGGGTTAATGTTTGGATTTTCTATTCTGTTCCACTGGTCTGTGGGTCTGTTCTTGTGGCAATACCAAATTGTCTTAATTACTGTGGCTTTGTAGTAGAGCTTGAAGTCAGGGAGCATAATTCCCCCTGTTTTATTCCTCCTTCTCAGGGTTGTTTTGGCTATTCAGGGTCTTTTGTGGTTCCATATGAATATTAGAACTATTTCTTCCAGTTCATTGAAGAATGCTATTGGTATTTTGATAGGGATAGTGTTGAATCTGTAGATTGCTTTAGGTAGTATAGCCATTTTGACAATATTTATTCTTCCTAGCCAAGAGCATGGGATGCATTTCCATTTGTTAGTGTACTCTTTAATTTTCTTAGGAGTGTCTTGTAGTTTTCAGGGTATAGGTTTTTCACTTCCTTCATTAGGTTTATTCCTAGGTATTTTATTCGTTTGGATGCAATTGTGAATGGGGTTGTTTTTCTGATTTCTCTTTCTGTTAGCTCATCATTAGTGTACAGGAGAACAACAGATTTCTGTGTGTTTATTTTGTATCCTGCAAGTTTGCTGAATTAAGATATTAGTTCTAGTACTTTGGGAGCAGAGTCTTTAGGGTTTTTTATGTACAATATGTCATCTGCAAATAGTGACAATTTGACTTCTTCTTTACCAATCTGGATGCCTTGTGTTTCTTTGTTTTGTCTGATTGCCGTGGCTAGGACCTCCAGTACTATGTTGAATAACAGTGGAGAGAGTGGGCATCCCTGTCTTATTCCCGATCTTAGATGAAAAGCTTTCAGCTTCTCGCTGTTAAGTATGATGTTAGCTGTGGGTTTATCATATATGGCCTTTATGATGTTGAGGTACTTGCCCTCTATACCCATTTTGTTGAGAGTTTTTGTCATGAATGGATGTTGAATTTTGTCAAATGCTTTTTCAGCATCTATGGAGATGATCATGTGGCTTTTGTCCTCCTTTTAGTTAATTTAGTTAATGATGTTGATGGATTTTCGAATGTTGTACCATCCTTGCATCCCTGAGATGAATCCCACTTGATCATGGTATATGATCCTCTTGATGTATTTTTGAATTTGGTTTGCTAATATTTTTTGAATATTTTTACATCTACATTCATCAGGGATATTGGTCTGTAATTTTCTTTTTCGGTGAGGTCTTTGCCCAGTTTTGGTATTAGAGTGATTCTGGCTTCATAGAATGAGTTTGGAAGTATTCCCTCCTCTTCTATTTTTTGGAAAACTTTAAGGAGAATGGGTATTATGTCTTATCTATACGTCTGATAAAATTCAGCGGTGAATCCATCTGGCCCAGGGGTTTTGTCCTTGGGTAGTTTTTGATTACTGATTCAATTTCATTGCTGGTAATTGGTCTGTTTAGATTTTCTGTTTCTTGTGTGGTCAGTCTTGGAAGGTTGTATTTTTCTAGAAAGTTGTCCATTTCTTCTAGGTTATCCAGTTTGTTACCATATAATTTTTCATAGTATTCTCTCATAATTCTTTGTATTTCTGTGGTGTCCATATTGATTTTTCCTTTCTCATTTCTGATTCTGTTTATGTGTATAGCTTTTTTTTTTCTTGATATGTCTGGCTAGGGGTTTATCTATTTTGTTTATTTTCTCGAAGAACCAGCTCCTGCTTTCATTGATTCTTTCTATTGTTTTATTCTTCTCAATTTTATTTATTTCTTCTCTGATCTTTATTATGTCCCTCCTTCTGGTGACGTTGGGCCTCATTTGTTCTTCCTTTTCTTGTTTCATTAATTGTGAGTTTAGACTGTTCATATGGGATTGTTCTTCTTTCCCAAGGGAGGCCTGTATTGCAATATAGTTCCCTCTTAACATGGCCTTCGCTGCATCCCACAGATTTTGTGGTGTTGAATTATTGTTGCCATTTGTCTCCATTTATTGCTTGATCTCTGTTTTTATTTGGTCATTAATCCATTGATTATTTAGGAGCATGTTATTAAGCCTCCATGTGTTTGTGGGCTTTTTCATTTTCTTTGAGTAATTAATTCTTAGTTTCATACCTTTGTGATCTGAGAAGCTGGTTGGTACAATTTCAATCTTTTTGAATTTACTGAGGCTCTTTTTGTGGCCTAGTATATGATCTATTCTTGAAAATGTTCCATGTGCACTTGAGAAGAATGTGTATCCTGTTTCTTTTGGATGGATTGCTGTGTAAATGGCCGTTAGGGCCATCTGTTCTAATGCATTGTTCAGTGCCTGTGTCTCTTTATTTATTTTCTGTCTGGTTGATCTGTCCTTTGGAATGAGTGGTGTGTTGAAGTCTCCCAAAATGAATGCACTGCTATCTATTTCCCTCTTTAATTCTGTTAGCATTTGTTTCAGGTATGTAGGTGATCCTGTGTTGGGTGCATAGATATTTATAATAGTTATATCCTCTTGTTGGACTGACCCCTTTATCACTATGTAATGTCCTTTTTTGTCTCTTGTGACTTTCTTTGTTTTGAAGTCTATTTTGTCTGATACAAGTACTGCAACTCCTGCTTTTCTCTCCCTATTAGTTGCATGAAATAACTTTTTCCATCCCTTTGCTTTCTGTCTGTCTTGTGTCTTTGGGTTTGAAGTGAGTCTCTTGTTGGCAGCATATAGATGGGTCTTGTTTTTTTATCCATTCAGTGACTCTATGTCTTTTGATTGGTGCATTCAGACCATTAACATTTAAGGTGATTATCGATAGGTATGTACTTATTGCCATTGTAGGCTTTAGATTTGTGGCTACCAAAGGTTCAAGGGTAATTCCCTTACTATCTAACAGTCAAATTTAACTCACTTTGTATGCTATTACAAACACAACCTAAAGGTTCTTTGTTTTTTTCCTCCTTCTTCTTCCTCCTCCATTCTTTGTATGTTATGAATCATATTCTGTACTCTTTGTCTATCCCTTGGGTGACATCTATTTAGTCTTAGGAATAGTTCCATCTATCGGAGCCCCTCCAAAATGCGCTGTAGAGGTGGTTTACGAGAAGTAAATTCTCTCAGCTTTTGCTTATCTGAAACTTGTTTAATCCCACCTTCAAATTTAAATGATAACGTTGATGGGTAGAGTATTGGTTTGAGGCCCTTCTGCTTCATTGCATTAAATATATCATGCCACTCCCTTCTGGCCTGTAAGGTTTCTGTTGAGAAATCTGATGATAGCCTGATGGGTTTCCCTTTGTATGTGATCTTTTTTGTCTTTCTAGCTGCTTTTAAAAGTCTGTCTTTATCCTTGATCTTTGCCATTTTAATTATTATATGTCTTGATGTCTTCCTTGGGTCCCTTGTTTTGGGAGATCTGTGCATATCCATGGCTTGAGAGAATATCTCCTTCCCCAGATTGGGGAATTTTTCAGCAATTACCTTCTGAATGATACTTTCTATCCCTTTTTCTCTCTCTTCTTCTTCTGGTACCCCTATTATGTGAATATTTTTCCGTTTGGATTGTCCACACATTTCTCTCAATATTCTTTCATTCTTAGAGATTCTTTTTTCTCTCTGTGTCTCAGCTTCTTTGTATTTCTCTTCTCTAATTTCTGTTCCATTTAGCATCTCTTCTACTACATCTAATCTGCTTTTAAATCCCTCCATTGTATGTTTCATTTCAGATATGGAATTTCTTAATGATTGAATCTCCATCTTAAATTCGTCCTGAGTTCTTGAATATTTTTCTGTACCTCCATAAGCATGTTTATGATTTTTATTTTGAACTCTTAGGAAGATTGGTAAGTTCAGTTTCATTTGGCCCTTTTTCTAGGGTTTGTGAGATTCTGGACTGTACCATGTTCTTTTGATGTTTCATATTTCTGTGTGGTGCCCTCTAGTGCCCAGAAGCTCCAGTCTCTGGAGCTGCTCAGCCTGTAGAGTGAGGTTGGGGGTCATTGGGGAGTGGAGCTGGTGCCTGGGGGGAGGAAAGGTCTGTTTCCTGATTCCCGTCTACCCTGCCTGTCTCCCGTATCAGAGCCAGTGGGCCAAGTACATAGGTGTAAGCCTCTGTGCTTGGTGTCTCTAGGTGTTGTAGGTGGGGCCTCCCTCTGGCTGGCCTGATGCCATGGCAGTGACTGCTGCTTTGCGAGCCAGGGCTGTCAGGCCAGGAGGAAGGCTCAGCAGGCTGCGTATCACAGTGGGGGGCCTCAGAGCTGAGTAGGCAGCCAGGGGGATGGAGCGCCTGAAGCTCCCCAAAGTTCCCAATCTGCTGGGCAGAGCATACCCAGACAACCAAACAATCCCCATATCCCTTCTCGTGCACAGCACGCTCTGTGCAAACCCTGCCCCTTCAGCAGACCTCTCACTGCTAGGAAGCCTGTCAGACCGTCTGCCTTTCCCTTGTCCTGGAGCAGCCGGGTGTGGATCCCGTCCTCCACAAATGGCCGTAATCTGTCTCTCAAGCACTCCACCTGTCCCAGCTCCCCATCCTCTGGGGCACCACACAATATATGTTTCTGCTTGCAAAGCAGATCTCCAGGGCTAGGTGTTCAGCAGTCCCAGGTTTCCACCTCCTCCCCTGCTCTGTTTCTCTTCCTCCCACTGGTGAGCTGGACAGCTGGGGTAGGGGACGGGCTCGGGTCCCGCCCGATCAAGGCTTTTGTACGTTACCCTGTTCCGTGAGGTCTGCTGTGTTCCTGAGGTCTGTATGCAGTCTTGTGCAGCCTCCTTTCCTGTTGATGTTTTGGGGTCAGTTGTATTAACTATACCTGTGGTTTTGGGAGGAGTTCTCTGTCTCACCTCTCATGGCGCCATCTTGAATCTCCTCATTTCACATTCTTAGCAGTTAAACTTACTGTACTTTTAATAGCTCCCTAAATATACACTGATCATGGCACTCCATGTAGTCTGATAATTATCTTTATATAATAGACAACGCTGTTGATTTGAACTAATTCAATATATCTTATGTCAACGTTTCAGCTCTGAGTTCAAATGGCAAGTGAGCTAGAGTGATGAGTAATTTTAAGTAGCATTTTTTTAAATATATGCCTCTCTCATAGACAAAATGATGAAGTCAGTCAGATATAGTTGAATCTACCTTAAATTTAGCCATCTGGGCTTTAATTTCTGATTCTAGCTATGTGATATCTAATAATTCATTTTGGAAAATACTTATTAGTTGTTTACCTATTCTATGCCAGAGAATGTTCTAGACCCTGAAAATATTAAGAGTAAGTATTTTTGTGGAATTAACAAAGTCACTTAATTAGATTTTCATTCTCTGATAGGTTAGACAATATCTACTTTAATATATTTGATGTAAGTTTTGAAGGAAACATCATGATTTTTATAAATTTCAAAGCGTTTTATAAATGTAAACATGTTCTTTATTTTGAAGTTTTTGTATAATATAGTTTTACTAATAATTATCCACATGGATATGTTTAATAATTCCCTATTCTAGATATTAGATGAGTTATTTCATGTGACTAACTGAGGTACACAAAGAAATAACAGACTATTTAGTAACCATTCTGAAATTTTAGATCAGAGGAGGTGTGTGTTAATAATAGCAATAAACAGTCCTTAGGTTTGGCACAATGCAAGTTCTAATTTATAATTTCAAAAAGGACAACTGTTCCCTGGAAAACAGCACTTATTTACTTGTATATCTAGCATGGAATAATAATTAAGAGTGAGTAATAGGTAGGAAAGGACAAGACAGTCTTTGAATCTAACAGGTGATGTAAATTCTTGTAACCCCTGGTCATAAAATGATTGATCCAAATATGGTTCAGTCAAAAAAGAAACACTTTATAATTTTTCAATATATAGAAACATCCAAAGATAAATGACTACTTAATGTGCCAGAGTCAACTAATACACATAAACGTTTTTCAAAAAACTATCTTAAGTTTTCTGGGCAGCAGATTTATTGGAAAATTCCTTAAACAGTAGTTTTTCTCCTAATATTTCAACTGGCAGGAATGAGGTCACCTCAGATGCTCCTAGATATATTTGCACACTCCATGTGATATCTCAAATACATTAATTTATTTATTGTGGTTTTAAAATATGTCATCAATATTTGGCATTCATTCATTTATTCAAAGAAATATGAATTGAGTGTCCATTCCATTCCAGATGTTGTGTTGAGCCCTGTAAGTACAATGGTGAGTTTCATGTGGTTTCTGCCCTCAAAGATCTCATGATGTTTTGTAAATGTTTACTGCCTTTACAAAGAACTAAGTTGAACTTCATAAAATTGTCATTGTCTTATTAAAAAAAAATAACAATAAGATAAAGACTTTGCTCTTAAAAAGCCTAAAAATCTAGTTAGATTCAAATGAAATGACTAGATAAGTAGTGCAACTTCTCCATACTTTAAAAATCTTATTACACGTAATAGATTGCTACAAATGAATAACCCAGAAATATTTTGTGCTTTTTAAAATATATATTCTATACAGCAATGCCAATCCATTAGAGTGTAAAGTGTCTTCCAAAAGAAATAGATATGTTTAATAACACATGTAAATTCACATGAGAATTTGGAAATCCTGACTTAATATTGGGAGTTTTAAAAAATCTTCCTTTTCTCAGATACAGGGAGCAGGAGTATAGCTCAGCCTTAAGTCCATAGACAGGATAAACTGCTATGGATATCGTGGTGACAGCATGAAGTGACTGCCTTTGGGAGCTGGTCTGGGGCTGGCAAGGAGTCAGACAGGGGCAGAGCCCACTGTAAAATTCCAGGATGAGTATGGGGGCAATTATGGTTGCCTTCCATTGATTCTATCTGCATGTATAGCAACCTTCTAGATGAAATGGATTTGATCCTCCCTTAGATCTCTGTGTGAGTACTGATTGGCCTAAACTATCAGGGTGGCCTCCCTTTGTCAAAGTTATTGATTCAGGAATGAGCCTGTAAGCTAGGCTCAAACCAATCAGTCATAATATCCCCCTGGTTATAGGGTTTGGTTCAGGGAAGGGCATATGATCTGATTGTTACAATCAGAGAGAAGCCTGGGACTCCTGTTTGGTGGTTAGAGAAGGAGAAGGTCTTGATCTCTCCTTGGAAATGAGCCAGAAACACATATCTCTGGAATCTACTAGCAGTCATCTTGTGACATAAGAGAAGCCATTTTATGAGCAACATCCAGAGGATGATAGAAGCAAGAGAGTGACAAGGCAATGGAGCCAAAGACCAGTGATTCTGTGAACTCTACTTCCTTTCCACCACCCTCAAATGTCAAAAAAGTCCTGTGAAGTTGGCGGTGCTATGGGTGATTTGGAGATAGCCTTAACTGGATCTGGAACAGAGGAGAATGGTATCCCCTCCCCTACAACTGCTATTACCAGCAAAGTATAACCATGCTCACCAGGAGTGTCATTAATTGCTGAGAGAGCTACCTGGTGGGGCAGCAGGAGGGGAAGAAGTAGAAAGATTGAACACAGCATGTGTATAGCAGAATCCTAGGAAATTCTCAGAAATATCTGGGTGACACTTGCCATCGTAAATTGGGCTACTCAAGATATTATTACAGGAAGAACACTGGTTTTCAATTCACTATCTCAATAACATGTAATCTATGTATTTTCAATGACTCAATCTAATTTGTGTCTTTTCTTCATCCTGAGAACTTAATGTAGTCAATTCCAGATTTTCTTCTTTTTTTTTTTTGTCATTTAAGGGTATATAAATATATCTCCTCTTATATAAATCCTTCCTCCTAGGTGTCAGAATCTCTGATATTTTTTACTTTAGGATACCTTATATCACTTCTCTTTATGATTACTTTATAATATTTAGTAACCTTTTTACCCAGCATTGTGGAGTAGGGAGCAGGGAGATTACTGGTTGGGCTCCATTAAGATCCTTGAGTGTGGTCATTCCTCTAGTTATAGGGTTTGGTTCTGGTGACTTGGCTTTGGCTTCCCTCTGCAAGCCTCCACTTATTAGTATCTACATTCTGTCCCCTGGTCATGACACTGAGGCCTAAGAGACTGTCTTTTGGCTTCTTTCATTTTTCTAATATTTTCTTCTCTTCTTCACCTCTCTGATTTTTCCTCCTCTCAATGTCCAGGGAGAATTACAGTTTAGTTGTTTGGGGTTTTTCCCCTCTCTTTGCTATAGTAAAATTAAAACTGGTTATAAAAGATTTTTTCCCCCAAATCCACAGCTTATATAACAATGTGGGCATTGTATCCTAGAAAGGTGAACATTAATTTCATTTGCTTTCTTTTGCATTTGATTGTATCTCTCCTCTCTATGGTGCTGGAATCCCAGGTCTAGTTGTCAAGAGTGTGTGTGTGTGTGTGTGTGTGTGTTGTATTTGTTGTGTGTTTGTGCATGTTTGGAGTAGAGGTAAAAAAAAAGTATTGCCAGGAATCAATAAACATCCTTGGTAAACATTATACCACTGCAATCTATACAGTCGTGGTACCTAATTTATGAAATGCACTTCAGTGTTAATGTGTGGCATAGAGATAAATGTTCTAGAATGCCACACAGAAGGAGAAATTCAATGAGTCAGCAAATTGGAAATTTTCATAGAAGACGAGAATTCAGTGAAATTACAATAGACGAATCTAATAGGTGAGGGAATTCTAAGAAGAGCAACAGAAGCCAAAATACAGATGAGAGAATAAATAAATCTGCCATTGGAAAAGTGAGAAAGTTTACATGGATCTCTTGGTTATTGGTTATATCTGATGGAGTGTGGGGGTAATTAAGACAGCGTATATGTGGTTGAGATGGATTATGAAAGATCCTGAAAATGAGGCACATTGTTCTAAATTTCATGAGGTAGACAATAAGTATGTATTTGAAAAAGTTACAATATATTAGTAGGTGTTTTTTTTCAAAGAATGGGTACATATTGTTTAGTGACCTGCCCTTTAGTATCATTTAAAAATATATTTAAAAATTATTACTTAAAAAAATTTTAGACAAAGAGTTAAAAAAATGGCAGAAAAGTGGGAAAGTTCCTCAGTGTCTTTTAACAGCTATAACTTGATCCAGCTTCTGGTCAGCAACGACAAAAGTGAACTTGATGACTGTGTATTTTGAGGCAATACTGAATCATTATAATTAGACTCCAACTCTTCTTTGGATCAGTCATCCAGTGACCAAAAGAAATACTCCCCTAACCTGTCCTCAGTGGACCCAGCCAATTCCTATAGTAGGGGCATTTTATGCGGCCATACCTATATAACCATAAAAAGCTGTTATTCCAGATACAACCTACCAAGAGTGAATCATGAAGTAATAGAAATTTTGAGCAGACCAATAATGAGTTAGATGATTGAACCAGTAATCAAAACCTCTCAATAAAGTAAATCCAGTACCAGATGGTTTTACTGGTGAATTCTACCAAATATTTAAAGAAAAATGCCAAGCCTTCTCAAACTCTTCCTAAAACTTGGTGAGGTGGGTATACTTCCAAACTCATTTTACAAAGCCAGCTTTACACTGATACCCAAGCCAGATAAAACCACTACAAGAAAAGAAAACTATAGGCCAATATCCCTGATGAATATTGACATAAAAATTCCTTAAAAAATAGTATTCAACAGGACAAAACTAATTCAACAGCACATTAAAAGGATCATACATCATGATCAATAGGATTTATCTTTTCAATGTAAGGATGATTCAACATATGTAAATCAATTAGTGTGACATATCACATTAACAGAATGAAAGATTAATATATTATGATCATCCCGATACAGAAAAAGCATTTGACAAAATTCCACATCTAGTCATGATAAAAACTCTCAATAAGTTGAGTATAGAAGGAACATACCTCAACATAATAAAGTCTGTTTATGACAAGCCCATAGCCTTTCCTCTAAAATCAGAAACATGACAAGGGTGGCTACTCCCACCACTCCTATTCAGCATAGTACTAGAAGTCCTAGTCAGAAAAATAAGGCAAGAAAAAGAAATAAAATCCATCCAAATAAGAAAGGAAGAAGTAAAATTGTCTCTGTAGGTGACATGATGCTATATATGGATAATCCTAAAGACTTGATAAAAAACTATTTGATTTATCAACAAATTCAGTGAAGATGCAGGATACAAAGTATTTAGGAATATACTTATCCAAGAAGGTGAAAGATCTATACCCTGAAAACTGACATTAATGAAAGAAATTGTTGAAGATGCAAATAAATTAAAAGATAGCCCATGTTCATGGATTAGAAGAATTAATATTCTTAAAATGTCCCTACTACCCAAGGCCATCTATAGCTTCAGTACATGACCTATTAAAATTCCAATGGCATTTTTTCACAGAAATAGAAAAAACAATACTAAAATCTGTACAGAACCACAAAAGACCCTGAATAACCCAAGCAATCCTGAGAAAGAACAATAAAATGGGAGATATCACAATTCCTGATTTTAAAACTTTATTACAAAGCTAGAGTAATCAAAACAATATGTACTGGCATAAAAACACACACAGACCAATGGAACAGAATTGACAGCCCAGAAATAAACCCACATATTTGGGTTCAACTGATATTTAACAAGGGATCCAATAATACCCAAGGGGAAAAGGATAGTCTCTTCAATAATTTATGTTGGGAAAACTGGATATTCATATGCAAAAGAATGAAGGCATTATGCTAAGTGAAATTAAGTCAAACAGAGAAAGACAAATAGTGTATGTTCTCACCTATATATGGAATCTAAAAAAGCTGAACTCATAGAAACAAAGAATAGAATGGTGGTTGCCAGAGGCTGGAGGGTGGGGAAATGGGATGATATTGATCTGGGGTATGAATTGCCTGCTGTAAGATGAAGAAGTTCTGGGGATCTAATGTAAAAAATGGTGACTATAATTAATAATACTGCATTATATACTTGAAAATTGTTAAGATAATAGGTCTTACATGTTATCACAACACACACAAAAATGGTGTGAGGGTATAAAGATGTTAACTAACTTTATTAGGGTAATCATTTTGCAATATATATGTGTATCCATCACCATACTGCATATGTTATAGTTCAATGATAGCTTAATAAAGCTGGAAAAATCATAACAATGGTTAGATGAGATTGTTTTAATGTATAAAATTTGGGGTGCTTAATAATATTTAGCAAAATTTAGAATTTGGCATTCATTTTTTGTTTCATGGAGAAATGTGGGACATGGTTCTTGATTGAGTGAACGAACTTTGGATTGTCTTTTCATTTAAGGACTATATCAGGGGGATAAGGAAAGAATCGAGTAAAATTTTGTTTCAGCCTTGAAAGCACAAGGTAGGGAACGTTATAGAATTTGTTTATAAACCTTATTCAGACCGCAGCTGAATAATTGTTTTCCAATAGAGATGCATCACATAGGCACACCAAGGAGCAAAGAGAAGATTTTTATCAATAAACAGGAAAATCATTTTTATACTGTGCATAGGGAATGCTCCACCTTCGTGTAATCAATCTTCAAAAAAATGTATCTGATAAAAATCTTAATTTTTTTATCTTAATATCTAACATAGAATATACACTGGATTATTACATATTCTAGTCTGTATACAACAGATTATGACATAAATTGTAGAAACAGAAGAAATTAACAGTAAATACTATTGCTTTTTAAGTTCTAGTGCCTAATGCACAGCAATGAATTAGCTCCATGATGGACAGTAAATAATGAAACTAGCTATTACTTCTGTAGAGATATTTTAATAAACACAATAAGGGTAGATGTCTAAACTAAAGCATTTTGCGTAAAAAAGTTATTGAATGACATCTTACTTAAACCTGTTTGGGGCAAGATGGAAACTATGCCAGATTTCTCCACATGCATCTCTCACACAGAATTATATCACATAGAAAACTGCCACTCCCAAAGTAAAGCCCTCCGTTACCACTTAGTCCTCCTTCCAGAATGCAGTATTTCCAAGTCTACTTCAATCTTGCTGCACCCTGAATAATGGATCTCTGTAGCTTTCACAAGCTAATTTTCAGTGTAGCCTGGGCTCCCAGCTCTTCACATCCATAAGCTGAAAATTCACAGCAATTTTTCATCATGACACTGGGACTCCAACTGTGCTCATAAGTGTTTCAGAAAAAATATATAGCTTGATATGATTTCCATACATACATATATTTTTTCAAGGTTTCAAGTACAGCATTTTTCAGACCCACTTATGTAAATAGAATGATACTCTAATAGAGGAGGAATTATCATTATATTTCATTTTAAATGCTTAAGGAAGAAAAACGTCATGGCAGAAATTTGAACTAGCACATTGTTTTCTTGATTTACAGGGTTTGAAGAGATATTGGATGAATAGCCCTCCATAAAGCAATATTTCATGTACTTTCTATAGGTCTGTGTAATTTCTATAGTGCAGCAAAATAAGCCTCACCTCAGGTTTAACGTCTTATGTTTATTAGCAGAATACTGTGCACCTGCTCAAGACACCTGCACACTTTAACTTAGCATTTTAAACCAAATTCAATCAAGTATGCATTAGCACACTGACTCATCATCTAGTACATTAAGGATTTAGGGGTTCAATTCATAAATTGCTTAGCAAGATGGATGTCCCCTCTCTCCTGCCTCCTTGTTGCTCCTTCAGTTCCACCACCCCATGCAGAGGATTATCCATCACAGTAGAACAGTAGCTTTATCCTTACTGTCAAGTGGAATTAGGAGGTTATTTAACTCTTGGAGGCAAATCCATATGACTCGTGGTCTGTTGTTCATGAGACAACAGGAATTTTATTTGTGATTATAAATAGGCATATTTTCAGAAGGAAATGTCCATCAATCATGAGAACATGAACCTTGTGCATGAAAATTTTTCTTTTCACTTGTAACAGCAGCTGCCAAGTCTATTTCCTATAGGTAGCAGAAAAAAACTGGAAGCCCTTTCTATTTTTCTATCTAGGTTAAGGTTTATTGTAGTTGTGGGCTTTCTCAAAGTAAGTGTATTTATTTTTCAAATAAAATATTACATATCTATCAAATATTATTTTTCTTATTTGAATATATTCTTTCACTTCTCTTCATATATATGTGAACACTCATTCTTGGTTTCCTTAACAAATGTCTGCTTTTCAGTACACTTTTATTTATTTGTATTTTTTGTATTTATTTATTCAGCAATTTTTTTTTTCTGAGCTCTTATTATCTTCCCAGCACCACTGTAGCTGCTGGTACACAGAAATGTCCCTTGCCTTCATATAACTTACATCCTACTGGTAGTGGAGGGAGGAAGTAGATAGTAAATGAGTGAATAAGCAAATAAACAAAAACAAGGATCTAACTTCCCATAATGGTAAGTAATATGAAAGAAACAGATGAGGTAATACAATAGAAAGAAACTGATATGGGTGGATTTCCCAATTTTTCTTTTTCAATTCAATTCAATTAACTTTTATTTCATATACTAACTTTGAACCTGGTCCAGTTTGATAATGGGTCTATAAAGTTAAATAGATTTGACCTGTACCTTAACAGAACTTACATTTAGCAGAAAGAGTAATGTAATCAAATACAAGAGACTGGGACAAGCAGTAGAACAGACCCCTATGGTCTGTGGAATGGGGAAATTTTCTGATGCTCCCAAGGAGTTACGGAGCCTTTCCAGAGCAAAATGCAGCAGAGTGGACCATTGAAGGAGTATTCAGTATTAATTCACATGGTTATTATACTAAAGAGCACTGCTGGTAGACATGTAAAAGCATGAATGTTTAGATCAGATACACTCGGGGACTCATGTTCAGGAGAACAAAGAGTGCCATGCTGCCAGGTACCACACCATGAATGTGTGCTAGGCTGAAGTATTTCAGCTTCACTGTAGGCAGCAGGAAACTAGTGGAGCATTTTCAACAGAGTAGCAGTGAGATCTGATTTGGGTTTCGGATGGAGGGTTGGAGAGAGGACAGTGAGGAAAGGCTGCAGTTAAGTGCGGGCAAGCTACATAACAGCTTGACCTTACGTGGCTTAGCAATGTAGGCTTTCAGTAATTTTTTTAAGCGAAGAATAATAAATGAATGCTTGAAGTAAAGGAAGGCAAGATGGATGAGTGATCTGGGAATAAAAATAGCTTATTGATTTAAGTGAATGCAATGATGGCTTGTAGTTCTAGTGAACTATAGTGTGAATCATAGCAATGGGCTCAAGTCCCAGTCCAGGTGTTCTAGAGCAGTGGTTTTCAACTACGGGTGACTTTGTACTTCAAGGAACATTGCAAAATTTATAGAGACATTTCTGGTTTTCACAACCTGGAGGCACAGGGAGCTACTACTGGCGCTGGGTGGATAGAGGCTAGGGAGGCTGCTGAGTATACCCTACAATGGGCAGGACAGTCCCCCACAACAAAAAATCATGCTGACCAAAACGTTAGCAATACCCAGGTTGAGAGGGTGTGTCTAGAGGAATCGAGAAGGTGTGGGTAGGTCTACTTAGTACAAAGCCCAAGGAGAAACCACTGCATTGACAGTTTTGACAGTCATGTCCAGGAAGAGGGCTCACCCAAAGATTTAAAGGGGCTTCGGTCTGAGGTCCACAAGCTTTGTTTGAATCAATCAAGTAACTAGGCTGGTTCCTTCATCCCTGCTTTTCTTTTTGATGCCTTCAGAAAAGACAAAGCTAAAGAAAAGTATCTGTAGGACAGAGGTCTTTGTTGACATGTACTTCTCGGTAATATGTGCACATTTTGCTGTTGGCTATGATGCAATGCAGGAATTTTCTAATCACTTTGGTGGGGGTGGGGGGCAGTAGCAGCCATGTATTACATATTTGACAGACTAATACACCCAGGTTTCAAAACCTGTGTTTGAAAATACGATGTAATGAATTACCAGAGGAAGGATCAATAACAAAATTGGAATATTTGAGGTTAGTCTCAACAAATAAGGATAACAGCTAACATTTATTGAGTGCTTACTAGCTATACATCCTTTTATGAATTTAGTCACATTATCTCACATAATCCTTAAACATCCCTATGAGGAAGAAAGAATAATTATCTGCTGTTTGTAGACAAGGCAACCAAGATTCAGGAAGCTTCACTGACTAGGCAAAGTCCCGTGACCAGCAAGCGTGGGAGCGAGTGCTCACGTCCATGAACCACACTCACACTCGCTGCTCTGCTGCCTCTCCGATTACTTGCTCTAATTATTAGATGTTACTCTGCTCCCCATGTGGGACAAAAAAAATCTAATCTTTCCTGGAAATGAAATGCGAACAATCAACCAATGGTGTCACAATGTTTCCTTGGTAGAATCTGCTGAAGAATTCAAATTTGGCAAGAGGAACTGAGATCAAGGGTTCGTCATTCTCCCCCAGATCGTGGATGCTTGTGGGGAGTGGGTGGATGATTTCAGCTGGTCTTAAGTTGAGGTGACAACTACTCCTTATTTTAAGAGAAAAAGAAAATTTTTAGCTGTAAGGAAACTTAAAAGAAAAATGGAAGCGGTTTCTTTAAAGTTGAAAAATAACATGTCCCCATGTATGTATTGTGCAACCTCTGTTTTGTGTGGTGAACCTTTTGAAAATGAAAATACATCTAGTGATGAAGAAAAATCCATACAGGAATTAAGTCTTGTTGGAACCTAACACAGCTTGCAGTAAGTAAAGTCTGTATTGATTCGATCTATATAAGCAAATAGAGAAACAAAGTAAATAATGCATATATGAATTAGGTTCCCAAAGTACAGTATACTTGGCCGCAGTAATCTCGAAAAACAATTTCTGATCAGAGTAATAGGAAAGTAACAGAATTTTGTCTTTTCTTTTGAAAATTATGCTTCAGTGGCTTGTTTCCAAAGGAAATAAAAAAAGAAAAGAAATAAAATAAACTTGTAGCAGCCTTTAAATATGCATTTTTTCTCCCAGAGATACAAAAAACTCAATGTTTTAACAGGAAATGGAAAATTTTGAAGTAATTTGCAAAAATTCCCAGCACTTGGCATAAAGCCTTGCACACAGTAGGTATCTACTGAATGTTGGTTTTGAAAAGTCTTCCCAAAAGTTTAAAGCAATTAACAGGTAGCAATAATTTGACATAAACAAAATATTTCTCAGAAGTATGAAGGAGAGTCCAAAGAATGTGTAAGTAATTTGACTAATTTGCTGAAATACTAAATGGCAGAACTGAGGCCAATGTCCTCAGGAGCATCTTAAGCTCAAGTGTTTTGACTGAGGGGTGCACTTTATAATGGTTTTTCATATAACTCCTCAAAAGCATATTCATTCACTTTATTTCAGATAGACCTCTGATATTCTTATAAAGGCGGTGTTACAGGTATCCCCAGTTATTACCACCTAATGACAAAATAGGATTTGAACCTCAGTCCTCAGACAGCTAAGCCAGATTGTTTTTCTACCTTACAGTTTTTATACATTTCCTCAGTCCGTTCTGACACTGGGATCTGTTCACCCTCTTATTTTTCAAATGAGGGAACAGTTATGTCTGCCTTCACTTGGGCACCCTCCCTTCAAGTGTGGGAAGCAGCCCAGAATTTCATGAAAAAGTGACTCAAATAACTTCCCAGTCTCCTCCCACCCCCCAGACTATCCTAGCAATAGTCCTGGTGTTAACTATCCTGGAAACCAGACTAGCAGATTTAGTGTATCGTCCAGTGATAGCTATCTTTTATCTTTCAGAGCTTGTGGGTTTTCTCTCATCGCCCACGCTTGAGCGGTGGATTCAGGCATCGTTTGCTCTGTGCATCCAGACTCTACCCCTACAGTTGCTTCCATCTTTGGAGCTGTGTTTGTTAGCAGGCACTAGTGCCACGTCCAGTTGCACAGTTCTGGCTTGGTTATACTCCTTAGCATCTATTCAAGAGGGTGAGGCTACTTCCACAGTTAACTGGAAAACAGTTTGCTTGTTTGGGGCACACAATGAGTGGTGGTGTAATATTATGGTGAATGCTTTTCTTCCCTTTCTGCTCACGGAACACATCATATATCCCCTCAGTCCACTGTATTGAAGGAAAAGATGCTTGTACCTCCAGATGGAGGGGACTTTAATCCCTTAATAACTTTACCAGGACCGGTGAGCAGTGTCTTTTTCTTTTTCTCTCTCTGGGTTTTTTTTTTTTTTTGGTTTATTCTACACAAGAATAGGAAAAACAGACAAAATTGCCCACAAAATATATGTGCACAGTAAAAATGATGACAAGAATGCTCTTCGAGATAAACAAGCCACAGTTCCATTTCCTCTGAGAATCCACCTCTTGCTGTCATACATCGGTGACTCAGGTTTACTTCTATGAATGATTCATGAATCAATGGCTTAAATTGTAACTGATTAAAGAAACCAAATGACAGATTTCCACTACAGAAATTCAACATGTTTGTTTAAAAATAAATTAAATTCTGAACCAAAGAATCCAGAAACTGTCCCATAGAGAAACCCTCTCTTTTAACCTAGCAGATATTTAGACAAATTGTTTATTTTTAGATTAAATTTGAAATTTTCTAGCTGGGGAATCTGCATTATTAACTGCTAGCTAAAAATATGCAAAATAAGGACATCACGGTGAACAGGTTAAGGCAAGACAGAACATGAAAGGTCCCAGTTCTGTTTAGTTTCTCTCTTTGGGGTTACATAATTTTGAAGTGAATAGTCACTATTGGGGATTGGGTACCATATTTTTCCTCCTTCAAGTATGATGATTTTTACTTTTAGTAAATAAATATTCTTAAGCTTTTTCTAGTGCTTCCCTCCAGTAAACAATTGGAATTACTCACTGTCATGTAATAATGGGAAGTGACTTAGGGAGGGTCAGTGCTCACTTTACTAACCTCTGTTCACTCTCCGGTTGTTAAATAAAGAGGATGAGTCTCTAGGATTTTATGTTTTATTCCTGATGCAGCCCACTTTCTGAAATATGGGAGCTGAAGTTCACATGATGTAATTAGTTTACCATGCATTTAATTCATAACTAGCCTTGAAGAGGCAGTCAAGGAATTAGAAAATCCACAATGTGAAGGAATTTGAGATTCTTTGATTTATGTATTGAAAGCATAGTTCAATCTTTCTTTTTTTAAATCACTGGTATTAGAAGGCTTAAATGAACCTTAAAGTCTAAACATATTGTGAGGAGTTTTCATTACAGAGTGGTTCAATTTCAAGGACTCAGATTTTAAAATTCATATGATCCCAAAGTAAGTCCAAACTTGTACTCTGATCTCTCTGCCCCACAGCTCTGCTTGTGTCTCCCTCCAACTTACTATTGACAGGACAAGTCTACTTATGGTTCAAGGTCTTTGATTTACAGAATTTAAATGTCCAATCATGTTATTTAAAGTCAAATAGTCAAATACCAATTAGAACCATAAGCATCACACTAAAGCTTTTCTAGTATGCTGTCTCTAAATATTTAACACTTGAAAAATATTTAACTAGTATTAACACTTTGAATCTTCAGAAAAATTTTATTAAAGAGATTATTAAGGTATTCTAGAGGCTGGATTAAATAGAGCATAAATTATCTATTTCATGTATTTCAAAGACCTTTAAAGTATAGTTTAAAAAGAGTTAAAAAAACATTTATGAGTTCTTTTTTCATCTTTTTAATGTGAAAGGAGTTGGGAGGTAGGAAGTAAGTACTTCATTTCATATGTTTAAGGGGAAATCCTAGAAAATGAACCATGAAGGAAAATAAGGGGTGTTTTTATTAACCTTCAGTAGACCTATCAGACAATGCCAGGCTTGGCTCATTCTTCCCAGTTCTCTACAAGGACAGGGCAGCTACGTGACGGTTGTACCCATCTTCAACCACACTGTGGACTTTTTCAACTTCTCATCCTTCATATATGCTAATCCCTCTAACTGAATATTGTACCTACCATACCCAATCCCTCTTTCCAGGCTCCATCTAGTTCAATATTAAAAATGCAAACCAACTGTCATCTTCAAAATGAAGGCTACTTCAACTGCCCTGGGCAGAACTATTCCTGGACCCTCCTCTGACCTACCAAGACACCTTGTTTTTAAGAGCATGTGCCTTTTGGATCCTACTACTGACTGTGAGGCTTTTTAAGGGCACTGAACCATGTTGTAGCTAATTTCATATCTCCATAACCCAGTGCAAATGCCCAGCACCTGTTTGATTCTGAACAAATGCATCAATGAATACAAAACATTCCAAGGTACTTGGTTTTGCTTTAAGGTGCCTCCAAGATTTTCTTTGCCTTTGAAATATTTGACCTATATGTAGGGAGTGTGAACTATGTCTCTGATGTTTCCAAAATGAGATTTAATTTCAAAAAATAAGATTTAAAGGTGATCCAAGATTAAGCATGATCAAAATAGGTAGCATACCTGTTTACACTTAGTGACATAAAGAATGTTATTTAGACCCTCTATTTATTGGTAGCAGGAATGAATATGTACAGATTTTTGGAAGGCAATTTGGCAAACTATATATTGTATCTATATAAGTAAGAAGTTTTATGTACAAAGTTTTCAATGTAGTGTTACTCTAAGCTGAAAGCAAAATACATAAATAATAACCCAACAACAGAAAGATAATAAACTCATTTAATGGAATATCAGGGAGCTTTTATTTAATAATTTGTATAAAAGTGCTGATGTGAAGCTATTATGGGAAAGGAAAATTTTACATACATTATGATCAAAACTGTCCAAAAATGTATAGAAAAATGCTGATTAAAAACAGAAATATAATGTGGAAAGACTCTTTTTACTTATTAAATCTGAGTTTTTTGGTTTTTTGTTTCTCCCTAGAACAAATTTAGGTTCTTTAGTGTTAAGCAAACTTTCAAAACCGTGAACAACAAAACCCACTGTTAACCTTCAGGGTATTTTTATAGAGTTCTAAAATATTAAAGTTGGAATGGAAGTTAGAGTACAGCAGTTTTCACACTTCTCTGAGGAAATACAGGATCCCAAAACATGCCCGTGTGTTTGCATGCAGCAAGTAATGTGTAAAGTTGCTGGCCCCCCATTCCCAATTCAAACAGAATAACTCTAATTTGTTCTTCATTTTTACTGTGGTTCTATAAAATATACTGTTTGAAATAAGAATTCTGTCGCCAACATCAAATAAATTTGAAAACTACACAAATTCTTTAAGTTATACATGAAGATGTTGAGGCTCGGAAAGGGTTTGCACTCTGATACTAATGAAAGTGGGAGAGGAGGGTGTCAGGGCTCTTTATGCTCCCAGTTCAGCATTCTTTCCATCATGCCTGTCCCTGAACTACCCCACTAACCTCATCTATAACCACTTTTACGCTAGCCAAAGCAGACGTCAACTTGACCTGGAGTCTTCAGTGTCCAATCAGGATCTGTTTTCTTGATTATCTCACCTAAACCCATCCAGCATGTGGGAAGTTTCCCTTTGAAAGGTGAATTCACCTCATCCAGTTAAGTCCTCTTATATTATGAAATGTGAACTTGCAAATGTTTGGCAAATCAGAGGGCCAAGAGAAAATTGAGGTTGGTCATAAAATATTCCTTCTTTTACCAAACTGCAACATGATGAAATGATATTTCTGATAATCAGGCTTTTTTAAAGAATTAACTGTTTTGAGGTATAATTTACATATAATGAAATGCATCCATTTTAATTGCACAGGTCAATGAGCTTAGGTAAAAGTACATACCGGTGTCACTACAGTCACACTGAAGATAGAACACGTTTCCATTACTCCAGAAGTTCCCTTGGGCCTTGTTCCAGTCAACCACATCCTCATCCCAGATGTGAAGCACCCACTGATCTTTTTGTTACCATAGATTTGTTTTGCCTTTTTAATAATTAGCTATTACTGTGGCTGTTTCCATGTTGTTCCAAAAGCATCAGTTTAATAGTATGTTATATAGATTGTACCATCATCATGAAACCACAATTAGGCAATAGCAAGCATTTGCTATTTGGTTATGACCCACATAAAATGCCAGAAAGGTCTGCACACCAGTCCATCAGCCCACCAGTGACACAACTGCTGCAAGGAGGGTGGTCTCTGGGTCTAACTTTGGAATGTACCAGATCCATACATAGGCTCCTAATATTTTCTCCAGCCAGAATATTATGTTAACTCTCAGATTAGAAAGGACCTCTTTTATCCCTCTTTTGTATTTTAAAATATGACCCTCTTCGAAAATAACTGTAGAGACTATCCATATCATATGAGGAGATGGAAATGTATGTTCAGATATGAAATGACTCTGCCTGCCTCCCCACTTCTCATATTAAAATATTGTCAATAGGTTTTCATGATTTTCTCCTACTGCAGCAACTTAAAAATAATTTGGATATCAATTTTTTTGCTTACTGTTGTGTTGTGATTCTTTCCTCTGTTGTCGCAAGTATGAATATCAGGTAATGGGCACCATTCATTTTTGTGCTTAGTAGTTTTCCTGGGGTGCCAGTGACAGGAGAAATGTATGCATTAAAACAAGCGTGATGAAAAGCAGCTCTCTTTATAATTTCAGCCCAGCTGCTGTATTGATGGATACAATCTCTAGCACATGCTCCAGGTGGCTTCTAATGCCTGACTCCCTGCAGAAGCCTCTATTTGCACATCTTAAACCACTTATTGGATTTGAACAGGATTTTTCAGCCTGAGTGCAGTAACAGTGTTCACTTGTGTAATATTTGTAAATCCTGGCTTTACATTTCACTCACCAAGCCATCGTCAGAAGACACTGAACAGTGCTTCTGTGCACCCTTGATTCCCTTCTTTGGATTAGATGGTGTCCATTTCACGACCAGATGTGACTAAAAAAAACTATCGGTAAATATATTTCCATCATTATTCGCATGCACAATGAAGAGCAATTAAATTAATCAGCCTTCTCAAATGGTGCTTTCCTTTGTTTCTCAAATTTATATAAAATGCATTTAAAGGCTTTGTATTCCAAGTTCACAAAGCTTAACTTTTTTCCAAAATGTGTATTGCAAAAGCTCTGTTCAGCTTACCTGCTGTTTTAAAACTCAGCAGTTTAACATCAATTTTAATATCAGTTGCTCTGAATTCTTGTGCTTCAGACTTTTGTTCAATGCTGGCAACACTTTAGTATGAGGTCTTTTGACCTGCAAAATGCAAGGCTTTTACTTCTGGGCAGGAGCTGGGGATGACTAGAGCAAATGCCTACTTCTAGTTTGCAAGGCCAGACAGTACAGCAACCTCCAGGCAGAGAGTTTGTTCTGCCTTTTATAGGCAAGTTATACAAATTTGGGGACTTTCTAATACAACCAATATCTCTGCTCACATATCTAGATGTGTAACATTTAACAGATCTAGTAAGAGGTTAGTTTACCAATTAGCACAAGCAACAAACTCTTGTGATTTATAGGCAATGCCCCACATGTGATCATGTAGACGAACTACAGAAAACCCTTATTTCTTAGCTGTAGGCCACTAGGATTAATTGCACATCAGCATATTTGTAGCTTGGAGCTTCTGGTTTTATTTTAAGAACTTCTGTCTGTGAAAGGTTGGGCTTCTTCGGTCTAGAGAAGCAGAGAAGCTCTCTTCCTAGTGAACTCCATAGGGATTCAGAAGCACTGTATGTCAGATGGCCAAACCCTGGCCTCTCTGTATGCACTGTGCAGAACAAAGCCATATTCTTTTGCTGAGTGAGGCTTGTGAGTTGGTATCCCAGAGCAGTGGGCTTGCACTGTGACCTGAGTTCAATCGTGTATGTGCAACGAGGGTTATTACAACAGGATACTCTGAAGGGTGCTGAGGAGAGAGAGACACAAGAATTGGGACCTAATGATTGTGTTTAGCTCTGGTATGGGCTTACATCAGCGTTCTTCGCTGGCCTCTCCAAAGCACAAAGGCTAAGCATACCTGGGCGGCAGTGGACTGGATATCATAAACTAAGGAGCCATCATACATCTTGTGGGTCAATAATTCTTTTGCTAAGAGGGATTTGTGTCCTGAGAAGAACTATTCCTTTACCAGTGGTACCATCTGCCAGGTTCTAAGTCCACTTTCTGAAAGGTACTAATAATCTATTGTGTTAATCTTGTATCTTCACAGTTACAGAAATATTCATTAAGTACATACCCAAGATAATTCCAAATATGTTTTAGGACTTTTGGGGATTTGGTGAGGGAACAGACAAAAAGGCATAAGAAAAAACTAACAAGTGAAATGTGAACCAGTAAGCATAGTGCTTTTTAGTTATACAAAATCCACACATTTTATATCATGAGCTAAGTGCACATGGATAGGCTTACACTATATAACTTACAAAATCTTTGTAGTAAAAATTTTAATGGATGTGTAGGGCTTTTTAAAAATAAAATGGAGTGAAAGCTCAGCCCTCAAAGTTATTTGTGTATGACCATAAAGTATGTTAAACTACACAGCTAGGCATTTATATCTAGCACTACCCATTCTGAACTGACTACTTGTGACCTATTTTACCACCAATATCCTGCTTTTTACTCAGTTACAAGTGGCCTGAAATTTATGAATTGTGTTATAACTGCCCAACCACGATTTGGCAAAACAAAGTCTCACATCAAGAGTAAGAATTTGTGACAAAAAAATTGGACCAATGACTCCACACTGGTTTCTTCTGAGTCTTATTTGCATTAGAGATACATTTCAAATAAGAATTCTATTTTCTCTGGCTGATGGGTACAAACACACTGAAAGAGACTGGCTTCAAATGAACCATTCTTTACCATTTTGAAAATTCTAGAATACTGTTCTGGTTAAACCAGAGCCATTACACAGCAATGTTCTTACCAATCAGTTGTGACATACCTCACTTAGGACGAGGTGGCTCTTCTGACACATTCCTTCCTCACATGACAGTCACTTAAGAGAACTATCCAGACCAATTCCACTGTACATCCTGGGCATTTGTGTATTTTTAGTCACCCCAGAGATACTGTTTTAACCTACCTTCTCCACAGTCTCATGATAGTGATGCTAAACACATCAAACTTCCAACATAGGTCAGCACGTCTTTCCAAGAGGAACACACTCATCACCTCATTATCATTCAACAAGGCAGAGGAGAAAAATTGCTTCTCATTCAGAGTAGCCTGGACAAATGGCTAACTTTTCTCACTAAAAGACCAGTGAGCAAAAATGGGAGGGCAGAACCCTGTAATTACTCCAGTGCCACAAGCCAAGATAACCACCACATTACAGGAAAAATAATACAGTGAGAGCTACCCTAAGTTGACATACACTTAGGAAGACTGACTTCACTGTCACTATGACCAAATTCATTGTGTGAGGATTTTTATAAAATGCATTTTACCACTTTGTGCCACCATGACCCCTGCTTTTCCAAAACAGTGTAATGTCTAACAATATATAAGAAAAAAAAGTGTCAAAATTTGATTTTAGTTATGGGTCTTTCATAATCGATCATTCCCCAACACACACACATACACACACACACACACACACACATACACACACTACACTGATCAAACAAAACAGCATAGAAAAAAAAGAACTACACATTCACCAGAACACAAGATTCTGTGCATTGATCGTGGAATCACTCGTCTATCCAAGGCAGTTCATAGCTTCATTTGAATGTTGCAGCCTTTGTAAGACAACTAGTCAGGTCACAAAAATCTATCTGTGCTCATCATGTACAGACAGACCTATGCTGATGCAAGGTATACTAGAAAGTCAGAATATGGCACCACAAACAGCAATCTGTTATGGGAATGGCTCCCTAGGTTGTCATCTTAAAGAAGCCACACTTTCCCATCATGTTGCCTGGAATTTCAGTTTTCCACAATAATGGGCGTCCATGTGATACAAACCCTTCTCAATGTTACACTCTAGTCTTCCAAGAACTATTTCTTATTATGGTCACTGAGAAGTTACATCACAGTGAGAAGCTGCCCTCAAGTATGCTTATCAAAAGAGAAAATCGATTTGTTTGTGAAGCACTGGTGGACATTTCTACAGTGAAAGCTGTGGAATCATCAGAGAATATGAGTTAGTACTGGAGAAAGCCCTCCAAACAGCAAACAATCCAGAAAAGGGTGGCAAACACAAATACAAGTCAATTAAAATAGAGTTAATAATTACAGATAACAGTTGGATATAGATGTATTTAGAACTCACTGGCCTGGAAGAAGCCATAGTACAAGTGCACCATATGTAAGGTTTGCTGAATGAAAACGGATCTTGCAGACGTTGCAGATAGGGATCGGGAAAACAAGTACATTTGCACACCCAATCAGGGATTGACCTCCTCTTAGTTCAGTCTCCCTTGTAGCACTCCTATCAACTTCTATTTACAACAGCTGTATTAAGTGATTGGATATAGTGCTCATTAATACTGTCATTTTCTGGGTTCACTGTAGGATTGCACTTCTTGACTGCCTTATGTTTGGGGCCAATGAGTTGGGAGTGGAAGTAACATGTCACATACAGGCTGCAGTATTTAATTGTCCATTTATAAACCTTTATTGCACATACCTTTTCCCTCAGCCATGATGATTAACAACATTCAAGGTGATGACTGTTCTACTGGCCTGGGTCTGGGTGACTCAAATGGTCAAAACATCCCTACCAACTCATGATGGATATAGAGCATAACTGATTAAGTTTGCAGTCCCTGAATTTTGTCATTGTTTTTATTACAGAATCACTTACTTTTTCTTGAAGAATACCATACCTCTGCTAAGAAAAATTCAGTGATAGCAAAGACATTGTTTAAAAGGATTTCTCTAAGGTTTAATTTTCATCTTTCTTATTTGGGGCTTGTATCTTTCTTCCTACAACATCCAATTACTAGTCTAGCTTTACCTCTGGAGACAGTAGAATGCAAAACTAATGTGCCTTTCACATGTTTATCTATCATATTCATTTAGCTGTCTATTAAGCAAACATTTTTGACCATCTATTAAATGCCTGGCAATGAACTAGATGAACAGCAGCAAGAATAAATAAAACATAGGCCATGACTTAGAGAACCTTATATTCTAGTTGGTGTTTTCCCAGCCTTTTATGTAAATACCACAGAGTGGTGGGCAATGTTGGTTAGAGTGACGGGCCAGGGAACCATACCTGTGTTGGCTGGTGCTTCAGGGCTGATAAATTGCCTTGGTAAACCTTACCCTACTTATTAATATTACCATTATTATTATAATAGCTTTGTTATTATTATTATTATAGCTCTCAACATCTTGTAAATAGGGAGGCCAGAAAGATAATTTTATTGTTAGTACTAACATTATCCAGTTTTTACACAAATCAAAAACAGAATCAGAGTGTTCAAGGGCTGTGTTCATACCCTCATGCAGCAATTTTTGAAGCTCAGGCTTACACCCAAGATTTCTAGCTCAAAGAAAGGCACTCTTTCCAGGACCCAAATCTGTTTACTTGTCAAACTCTCTGGAGTTTGACGAGACTGGAAGGCCCACCAGAAGAAGGTGAGACAGACATTTCTGGAACAGCATGATCCATGGAAAACTGTTGGAAGCACCAAAATGGACAAGTTATTTTGTCCACCAGAAACTGTAAAGAACTTAAAAGGCACTACAGGGTATTCAAGGACTCTTGCAATTTTAATTTTGTCTGTCTTAGATTTGCTGTCATCTATTATTAAATGGATGGCCCTCTAGCATACCTTGATAATGGGGCTTTTAAATGAGGATCAAGTAGACTGGTGGTTAGGTGAACAGACTAAATAGTTTAATGTTGAGAAGAAGGTCTTAAGCCAAGAAATAGGACTTTTGAGAAAATCATTGCAACCCTGTGTCCACTGGCATCTTTGGTGAAAACCTGACATTACGATTGTCAGAGCCTCGTCCATGACAGCACGACCTGCTAGCTGTTTCCTTCCACCTGACTCCTCCATCCCCTCCACCCCCTTCTCTCCCAGTGTAGCTTCCATGCTTCCAGGCACAAAAATGAATGTTCTCATTTCAACTAACTCATTGGGCAGGAACAACTTTGTAAGCCAAAGCAAACATGGGAGGAGTGAGAGAAATTAAGCACAAACAAGAGGGATGGAGAGGGCATTTGGAAATTTTACAAAATGCATAGCAGTATTACAGACAACAAAAACAAAAAAAACAAGAAACATTTACAATAAAAAAATACTTCTACATTTTTTAAAACTGGTATTGAAGGGCTGCTAAGCAGTTCACCTAACAAAGTAATAAAGCAAAAGACTTAAAATTAGAGGCAAAACTAAAGTTTACATTAGAATGTCAAGGATATAAAGGATATATATATATATATATATATATATATATATACACACACACACACACATGTATATAATATAATTTTAGATATTCTGTTGGACGGGTACTTTTTCCATGAGAAATCTTACCTAAAGATTACTCATACTAATACTTATTTTCTTCCACTACCCATTATAAGCTTTAGGAACCATCAATTCTAAGACTGTCTTATGCACAGGCCTCAAATAAAATATGAATTTAACTTGAACTTGCTAATTCTTCTTTTTATCATTTCTTTTGCCCTGCAAATACTCGTATTTTTTGACAGGTACCATGGCCTCAGAAAGGAGTGTGTGGTGGGCCTTCAATCACACAGAGAAAACTCAGCAGGTGGCTTGCTTGCATAATATAGGAGACTAGGACACAGCAGCATGGGTCATTAAATATGTAAAGTATAATTTTAGTATTTTATGTAAAGTGATTTTAAAATACAAGGATAATAAATAATCTAGAATTAAATGATTGTTCACATTGGACGCAGCATAGTTCCTGATAGATTTACCATTTAGCTAAATACCTAATAATAACAGCTAATTATTAGGGTTGCAACTACATGAAAATAATATTTAAAATCATCTACGTGTATCTCAAATGAAAAAAGTAGATTAAATAATTAAGTGGCTAGACATATTTTAGTCTGAAAAACTAAAAATGAAAACTTCATGGAGAAACACTTGGACGTGTGGATAAAATGTGGAAAACCGTTGGATTACTCCCATCCTGGGGTTAGACCCAAACACTGCATGGAGTTACACCTCAGCATTGATACATTGCCTTATTCTAGTGTAGTGCTCTCGTAGGTCATAGAAATAAGGTGTATTTTTCTCCAAAGAAAAAACAGACTGAAAATTTATATTTCTCCCATGCCACATCTTATTCTCTTAAGGACCCAAAGCAAAATATACAGCAGAACTAATGCAATGTCCAGGACATCTATCCCTATGTATGCCAGTCTGTAAAGGCAGCAGTAAAACTTTCAAAATCAAATGAACCTTTTTATGTCTACTTTTATTTGCCTTGTATTTCAATTGCAACAAAAGTCTATAAAACCGTTGCACTCTGTAACTTGTGATATTCAGCTCAAGTTGTCAAAATAACAAATGAACAGCTATCATTTAAAAATAGATTTGTTTGTGACCATTAGAGTAGGTAAAAGAACTTCATTACTGAAAGAAACTACACCACAAATAACATTTACCTGGACTTAATTTCTTGTCAATGAAAAACAGAATTCAGTACATTTTATTTTGCACATTTTGCTTTCTAGTTAAGTGCTAAGATTTTACTTAATGTTAAAGATTAATTTATTCAATGAATTAAAAAATCATCTCCATTACTCTACATCTAAGTTTAAAGGGTAGAGTTTTCTTTTAATAGCTCTATAATTCTTAAGAAATAAGTATGTAGATGTTTATTTCTAATTTCTGAGCAAGTGACCACATTGTATGATCAGTAAATTTGCACAATTAGGAACAGGTCAGTATAACATAATGTTATAAAAAAGCAAAACCCACACAAATTAGTGCACAGCTCACTTAACCAATAAGCAAAACCATGCTGCACTGCATGGTAGTCATAAAAATTATGAAATTTATATCACTGATTAAAATTTGATTAGGCTTACATTAAAATAAAATGTTTACTGTTTTCCTTCTCAGATTTTCCTAAAGAAGTTTGTTTGTTTGTTTGCTCGCTTTGTTTGATCATTTATCAGCCTGGGGATTCAGCAGTCTGACCCCTTGCCTCAGCTCTGCCACAGATATCCTTCCTGAGCCTCTTTTCTTATCTGTGAACTTAACGGTTGAATTAGCTAATCCCTAAAACCATTTCTAGAGGTATGTTTTAAGGATACTTGAGATAGACTATAATCTTTTGATCTTTTCCAGTTATAAAGTGTTGTGTTTTTCAGCACCTCATGCTCTCTAATCCTTACAGCAGTAACGGTAACAAGGCTAGTCCACAATTCCTCTTGTAGGGAAGAGTGAACATTCAGTTGGTAGCCAGTCATCAAGATGACCCCTAAACATCCATACCTTCAGTATCTATAACCTTGTGTAGTACTGTCTCAATATGAATCAAGACTCGTCCTGGGTGATCAATAGAACAGGGCAGGAGTGACAGTGTATGACTTCAGAGGCTGGGTCATAAAAGGCACTGCAGCGTCTCCTTGGCTTGTTAGATCACATGCTCCATGTTGTGAGGGAACCCAAGCCACCTGCCACACAGGCATTCACCCAACAGCCCCAGGCAAGTGGATCCTCAGCTCAGTCCAGTCTTAGGATGACAGCAGCCCTCTAACCTCAACCATATAACCCCAGTGAGAATTGCCCTGTCAAGAGTTCCCTGAATACCTATCTGAAAGAATCTGCAAGCATAATAAACAATTGTTTACATCACAAAGTTTGGAGTAATTTGTTACATAACTATAGCAATTAGAACACAGGGAAATAGGAAATTTTTTCCTTAGATGGTGGCAGGAAAAGTAGAAAATTACAGTAAAGAAGTGACAAAATAACTTCTGATCTTAGTGTTTCTATATGACCCTAAAGTATATGTTAGATTTTCCTTACTGCAATTGTGATAAACAAGTATTATATATTCAAAAATGATCAACAAGATGAAGAGGCAACCTATTTATTGTGTGGGAGAATATATTTGTAAATGATATATCTGACAAGGGGTTAATATCCAAAATACATAAATAACTCATACAACTCAACACCAAAAAACAAATAATCCAATTAAAAAATGGGCAGAAGACCTAAATAGACATTTTTCCAAAGAAGACATACAGATGGCCAACAGACACATTAAAAGAGGCTCAGTATCACTAATCATCAGGGAAATGCAAATCAAAATCACAATGAGATGTCACCTCATACCAGACAGAAGGCTATTACCAAAAAGACAAGAAATAACAAGTGCTGGTGAGGATGTTGAGGCTATCACACACAGCTGGTAGGAATGTAAATGATGCAGACAGTATGGAAAACAGTATGGAGTTCCTCAAAAATGTTAAAAATAGAAATGTCATCCAACTCTGTAATTCCACTTCTGGGAATTTACCCAAAGGAAACAAAATCATTAATTCAAAAAGATACATGTTCCACTATGTTTACTGCAGCATTTATAATAGCCAAGATATGGAAGCAAACTGTGTCCATTGATAGATGAATGGCTAAAGCAGATGTGGTACATATATACACAATAGAATATTACTCAGCCATAAAAAATGAAATCTTGCCATTTGCAACAACATGAATGGGCCTAGAGGGTATTATGCCAAATGAATGTCAGAGAAAGACAAATACCATGTGATTTCACTTACATATGAAATCTAAAAACAAAACAAACAAACAGTACAGATATAGACTCATAAACATGGAGAACAAACTTGTGATTGCCATAGGGAAGGGGAGAAGGGATTGGCAAAATAGGTGAAGGAGATAAAGAGGTCCAAACTTCTAATTATAAAATAAGTCATGGGGATGAAAAGGACAGCATAGGGAATGTAGTCAATAATATTACAATAACTTTGTATGTAACAGTTGGTTAACTATGCTAATGTATATAATTGTTGAATTACTGTTTTATACCTAATATCAATATAATATTGTACATCAACTATACTTCAATTAAAAAACATACTGGTCACCTAATATTTTAATATGTTGTGAGATCTGTATTTGTATAGAGAAATCAAAAATGACATCAGTGTTGATCTTAAAGAGCTCAAGATAAAATGGGAGAGGCAGGTTTTTTATGACTGTTCCCAAACCTCCCTTCTCCATAACTACTAGGAACAGCTCCTATATGCTAAAGACAGCTACATTTGGGGTTCTAGGCTCTTCTCAGTCTCGAAGGAAAGTATTATTGTTCTCTGAAACTTTCAGACTGCAAAATCAGGAGGAAAAGGGATGGATAAGAAGGATAAAAGTCAAGTATTTTTGCCAAGGACTCTCCAGGGAGTTTGGAAGAGAAAAGTGCTATGGCAGGTGGCTTGTGAGAAAGTTGGAAGGAGAGGAAACATTGGTGTTATGTATTGGGGCCACCTTTAATGCTCTCCAATAGACATAAGTAAAAATTGGTATTTATTGCATTAAATTATTTTGCTCAATTAAACTGTGAATATTTTAGTGCCATTATTCTAGTATTACATGAATTATAAATTCCAGTAATTATGAAAGTAAGAAGTATGAAATGTAGTGAAGGTAGAATGTTCTGAGAACACTCCAGAAGAAGGTACCAATTGTTCCAGAGCAATCACCAAGGGTCACAAAGTAGAAGTGACTACTGGACCAGGAGTGAAACACCTGCAAGGCGTGAAGGTAGGGACTCCAACTAGAGGACAGTGGGTGTGCGGGAACGGAGAGAGACAGGTAAGGGAGATCCAAGAGGGTTGGTGTACCTTGCCTTTTTCTTCTGGCAGGTGGCTCTCTAACACTGTTCCACGGAGTGGCTTCATCAAAATTCCTGGGGTTAAACCCTGAGCCCATCAAAAGCATACTGAATCAACATTGTCAGAGACAGAGTTCAACCAGGCGAGTCTCATGGGCAACAGGTTTGGGATATAGGGGACGAACAAGCAAGCTTGGAAGCAAGGAAGGAACTTCTTAGTATTTCTGGCCTTAAATGATGTTGACGTGAACTAAGGGAGTAGTGCTGGGGATGCAGATAGAAACGGAAAACAGCATTGCTGGTTTAGAATCAATAGATGTTTGGGATAATAGGATGTGGAGCACACAGTTCATATATTAAGTCTTCAGGGTTCTACTTGTCCCACCTCCAAATCTTGTATCTTTCTGGCACTAACTGAGTTAGTTTTAAAGGGAAGAAATGCTTTCATTTTATGATTACTGAAAAAGGCTTAAAAATCTAACCACGACTGGTGGAAGAGATACAGTGGAAAACATTCACACATATACACATTTAATTAGAATATCAACTAAAATGTGCAAAACTGACATTAGATTATTTCTCCCTTAAATGAAAAAAGAATCATTCCAAAGGAAGAAGATACTTGGAATGATGAACACACATCTCAGTGACTTTATGGTATTGCCTATAGGAATAAAGAGAAGCTATATTAATTTGAAGAGGTACTGATTGTCAATATGGTAAATTCCATTTTCTCAAGCTCCAAACCCAGACTTTAATTCACATTAAAAGTTGATTTTTGCATGTGAAGCATTTCCACACTAGAAGAATATCTGAATATTTTTAGCACATTGGGAGCAAAGGCTTTGCCTTGCTGTTCTCTGTGCTGGGAATTTTGTTCTTTATTATCTTTACTCATCTATTTATTGATCAAATACTTATAAGACACTTATAATGTACCCAGCATTGGTATAAATTCTTAATATGTTATCCCTTATAAAGCGTTATAAATTTGGTATTAGTAGTAGTTACCATTTCTCCATTTTACAGCAGAGGAAACTGAAGCACTGAGAGGTTAAGGAACTTGCCTTGACTCACACAGCTGGCAAGAGGCAGAGCCAATTTAAACCCAGGCAATCTTGGTTCCAGAATCTGTGCTCTTAGCCACTTTCATAATACGTGTCCGTCAATACTACCGAATGAAAAAAATAATGAATGATTCATTACAAATATTTTGAATATCTATTTTCAGGCCAGGAACTGTATTTTACCTTACTCTGTGGTATAATCATATTTTAGGCAATGCAAAAATATCCACTAATGTCACTAGTAGCTAGAGGGCAAGATTTCCTGAGCTAAATCTATGAGATCATTTTTCTCAATGCGGAGTCCATGTAAATTGAATCTTCAGGAATTTTATCTTTTATTTCATTAGCTTGAGGATAAATTATAGATTTTTCTGAATTTATTTCTTGAAGCACCCAAAGTGAACCTTGACCATAAATATTCAAAATCAATACTGTTAATAACAAAATGGATTACCTCTTCTCCATAAAGAAATCCCAAATAGATACATGGGTAGTATTTTAGAGACTGGAAGTTTAAGAGATACAATTTCCACACAGAGTTGAACTAAAAAAATAGATATTTTCAAGAAAGAAAAAATTGGAAAATGTATATTTATTTATTGATCTGATTAACAGATATTATGGGTGTTAAGGAAGAATAGAAGCAACACAAAATATATTGAGATATCAGAATATAACTAGGAGGTTTCAGAAATGCCCATTTTCATGGGTGGGAAAAAAAAAACAATTTCTGAAAACCTGAGACATGAGCATTAAATTGGACTTCAGGTTGGTTATTTTATACATAGATGATAAATATATCTCTACAAAGATGAATATAAAATCCACAATTTGGTTTGCTGAGAGAATTCTTAAGATTTTTCCTCCCAGTTAATCCACTGACCTCTTCAACTTACTTTTCAGATCCATTTTTACCAGCTCTTGTATCTGTTTACAGTGAGTATTAGATTACAAACATACTGAGAAAAGAGTACTTAGCAATATATTATAGATAACCCAGCAGGCAATGTTTTCTGATACACTACAAATAAAATTCTGCTTGGATATCATCTTGTTGTGATTACAACTTTACAACTTTCAATGCATCTCTCACTGGGAATTCTTTTTTTTAAAAAACCATTGTCTCATTAACACTGCTCAGTTGAAGAAACAGAACATATTTCCTTTATTTCCCCTGAATATTCTGGGCTACCTATTTATCTGGAGAACTTTGAAACATATCCTTTTGCTATAATGACTGTGAGGTAGCAATTTAGTACCTGGTCTTTAACAAGAATTATTTATAACAACCCTGAATAATGTATAAATTTTGACTGTGACAACAGTAAGATATCTCTGGATAGTCATAATGGAGAAGCATTATTAGAGACTTAGAGATGAACACCTTAGAAGCTTGTGAAAGAAATTGCAGTCTAACAGAGTTATGAAGAAGTATCAAATATAAATGAGTTACATAAACAGGAGGGAGCTTTAAGTGGCCCCAAGGTTAGGAAGGCTCTGCAATATGGGTGGTTTTATTCTTTCCATCTTTATTCTAGTGTGAAATGTTGACTGATACACCCTTTAATTAGATCAAATCAATCTGAGATTTCTTTCCCCTTCTTAAACTTAAGATGAAGCTAAAAATTTTTGATAACCACAGATGTGTCTGTATAAACTCCATCATTTCCAATCTTGTTCCCTAGATTTGTTTAATTATTTTTTCCATAGTTATTTTCCTCTACTGGGAAATAGTTCTTAACCTGGATTTGCCGCTGGAAAAAGATACTGTTATGGTTCATGCAATTCAGAATTAGAAGTTAATTAATATTTTAATATTAACAATGACATTTTAATATTTTAAAATTATTTTCTTGCTAAGTTGTGCTTGTTTCTTAGTATTTTTAATATTGAGAAGACATTGCTACTGTTACTATTATATTACTATTACTATCATGTTACTATTATTACAATATTCAGTTAAAGGTTTCAAAACAGACAGTAGGTTTCCAGATTTTACCCAGAACTAAAGAAACAGATGCAGTCTTCTCTATCAGACACCTACCATTTCTTTCACATATTCCTAGGACCATAGAGGTATTAATGGTTCTTCACTGTCTCAGTCTGCAGACTGTCTCCAGAGTTCAAAATAGAATGAATTATTGGCTTCCCAGTCTCTTTCTGTTCACAACTATGGCTGTACTTGGTTTCTCTTCTTTCTTCCTCCACATTCATTCAGCACAATCTAGAAGCACTTCCTACTTCTTTTTCTGTTATCAGTGTCTCTTCTCTAGATTTCTTTTTCAGAAAAGAAAAGGCTACAACTGCCTTAAACCTTCACATTTACTAAAAGAAAAAAAAAACCAAGCCAATTCCAGTGGGAAAAAAGTCAGTATTAATCATGGTACATGACATATTTGTGGGATGAAAAGTCGACTATATTTTAGACATTTAATGTACATTTACTTACTGATAATTTCTTTTACATCTAGAACGCTGATGCAAGGCTCAATACAATTTCATTCAAAATCAATTTAAAGTCAGTAAATTGTGGATGCTGTAAGCCAGGCCTTATACACACTTTAAATCAAAAGGCAGAGTTACAAAGCCAATCACCTTGGAGAGCAACTCCACCGAATGCTTTCATTTCACACCCAGAGAGCAGGCATGAAAATCCCAAATGGAGGAGATATACAAACAGGTTTCAGTATGCACACACTGCTACCCTGGGGCTGGGTACGTTGCATATTTGTGTACATAGTATACGAATGTGTGCAGAGCAAGTGGGGATTACAGCTGAAGTACAGCATAACTAAATACACTGCTAAAAAAAAAACTTTACAGAAACAATATAAAGGTGAAAAACACCTTTTAGAGTGTGCTTCTGTGTGAAATGCCACAATGTTTTTTCATTATTACAATGTGAAATCAGTTGAATAAACAGAAACAAGTTTATTTTCCTCCCTGATTCCTAATTACAATATATAGGCTACATATAATCGCCTTTTTCTGTTGTAACTATTTAGCAACTTTGAGCCAGTTTTTAGCAGTCCACCCTCTCCATTATATGATGCTAAAAATTGCAACAGAATTCAGCACATCACTGTGTAATTTCCCCAAGGTTTTATAAAAATCATTAATATAAAACAATGCGGAGGGCCTGTAGGCCTTTTTTTGTTAAGAGTTTAAACCCATTGACTTGTAACTGGCTTTTAAAATGACATTTTTCCTTGCTGCCTTCAATTCAGTCCAAATTAAAAAAAAAATAAAATAAAAAGATGCCAGATGTCATGAGGCCAATAAGCAGGTGGGCTGAAGCTTCTGTACCAATTCAAACTGGCACCGCATCAAACCTGGTGGGTATAACCTTTAATTCACTGCTTCCCTGGCACCAGATCTGGTTCCATCTGCTCTGCCTTGCTAAGCTGTGCTTGTTTCTGTGCAGGGACGAGGCCAACAATGCAAACTGTCTCCTACATGTGCAGGGACTCATCAGTGCAACTAGTTTTTTGAGACCCATATGGTGGCATCTGCGAATGCACACTGTCAGCATCGCTGCCTGTACCACCCTTCGAGTTTTAAGAATGGAAGGAGAGAATGCCAGTTTGTAATTCACTATTGAGAGCCAAGAGGAAAACTTTTTTCCTTCCTTCTGAGTGCTTTTATCAGGCTCTTTTGAAGTGAACACCCACGGCCTTGGAAGAGGCTTGACTTTAGCTCCGAGGCCCCGAGCTCTGGAAGGAAGCCTCCATGAATGTTGTGCCCAGAAAGGGTCCCCAGGTGTCATGTGTATTTACTAAAGAAGCCTAGATCAACAGGAACCAAAGCCCTCCTGCAGTCTGGCACCGACACTCCAGAGGCTACCTTTTTAAGAATTCTCTCTTAGTTCACCAAGACTTTGAATGCTAAGATTTAAGTAGACGTCCGGGGTGGGGATGCGTATTTTGTTTAATCAGACAATAAATGAAAGTAGGAAAACAGACTTGTTTTATCACTGCCCACATTCAGCATGCCTAAGAGATACTGAACATTCTTGAACTATGGTCCTTTGTAAGAATGACCCCTAACCTACGTATTCATGTTATATTATTTGCTGAGCACTGATGGTGTGATTTGAACGTCATGCGCAGACACACGTGTCCCTCAGTTGTGTTTTGTGAAATGGAGGGAATGACATAAGTTGCAGTGTGTAGTCAATATCTTAGAGCCCGAAGCTCCCAAGTGAAGCAGTGAAGTTTCTAGATTCATGCCTCCTGGTGATTCCCCACACTGTTCCATATCTCAGGACAAATGCTCTGAGTCTGATTTTAGACAGGAATGCCTGATAAGCACCCTGTCGCTAAACAAACAAATGTGGATTTGTTAGTTTGCTTGTTTGTTATCTATTTGTCATACTGACCAAAAGCTCCATGAAGAGGACTTTGCTTAGCTCACCATTTTAAACCTAACTTCTTACAGGATATCCAGCACATGACAGTTACTCAATAAGTATTTAACAAACAAATGAACTTTAAAATACAGATCAAATTCTGCTTTAAGAAAGTCTATGAGAAAAAAATACATATATTCCAGAATATCTGACATATACCAAGTATTGGTTAATAGAACTGAATTAATATTACTACTAAGAAGTAATACAACATCAACACCATTTACTGAATCATGACTTTATACTGAACACTATGCTAAGGATTGTACAATCTTGATATTATTTTATAATTTCAGCAGCCTTGTTAGTTGGTCCCCATTGTACGGGATGGGAAAACCAGGTCTGCAAAGTTTAGCTAGAAGGCTTCAGAAGCAAGAGTCAAATCCAGCTCTGATTCCAGAGTCTAAGCTTTTAATCACAACATTAAATGGCCTCTCCTCTATCAAAATATTTGGTAAATTCTGTCTAAATCAAATTTTAAAAAGTGTCAAATAGGTTTATGTTTCTACCATATGTTAGGTATTATTTTGAAAATTTCCCATGTGTTAAACTATTGTTGTTATTATTATTATGTTAAGAATTTGGGGCAGGTTTGCATTTAGCCTTTTACTTGTTTAAAAGACATTCATATTATATCATATATAAAACATGCATCTCACTAAGAATCCTAAAATTTTCAAGTATAAAAAATACACTTCTCACTCTGTTAACACCCATCTCTGATGGTTACATGTCTGCATATATGGGAACTCCTGATTGCTGTATTAGTGATCTCAATACCATCTGGCAAAATAAAGATCTTGAAATACAAGGCAGAATCATTTAGGGAAAGGATCATGATAATTGCAGTGCAATATTTATCACACACACATTTGAGAATGTTAATTCACCTGATAAATGTTAACAACTAAAACTAGGAAGAGAATACATTTCTGAAACAGAAAATTACTGAAAAGAATGATCAGTTATCACTGAGTTTAGCTCTCACTATATATAGTGAAATAGTTTAAGCAGCATAGTCAGAGCCTAAGAACATTGTTTCACCAAAAGAAACATGTCCCATAAAACCATAGTTACTATAAATCCACACCTACTGTGAATAGATCCTGCCTTTAACCTCTAAGGAATCTCTTTTGAAACTTTATTATTTTCTTTATTTTGATATTCAATCCATCCTCTTCCTTATCTTGCATCCCTACCCTCCTCCAGTCCACACACACACACACACACACACACACACACACACACACACACACACGCACACTTTTTTCCTAGCAACAGAGGAAGGAAGGAAGGAAGGGAAGGAGGGAGGAAATAAGGAAGGAAGGAAGGAAGGAAGAAAACAGGAAAGGAAAGAAAGAAAAGACTAAATTCTTATGTTAACACCTGTTACAGGGATCATTTCCAGCAGAAATTCAGCCAAAAATCTTGTCTCAAATGTGCATTTCTCTCAATAATTAGTTTTACTAATGCTAGAGAGATATTAGAACAAGATGCAAAGGGCTGGAGGATGTGGAGATTTTCAAAAGACAAATGAATTGTAAAAAATTCAAATGTAAATGGCAGAGCATATACACCGAGAACAGGAAGTCATTTTACATATGGGAATAGGAGTACTCTCACTGAATGCCAGCAGCCAAGGGTCCTTTAAAAATATGCCTAAGCTCAGGCTGCAGTAATTTTTCTAGTTCACTGAATTGCTTCAAGGATCAAATACGATAATGGATATGACACTGCGTTGTTCAATGTGGCATGCGACACCAAATGTAAGGTGACTTTTTATAAGCATTATTATCATTCCTTATTGCCAGCCATGGCCCAAATACTTTTGTCAACAGAAAAGGGATGCATAAGACTCTCACTAACAAAGTCTGACTCCAAATGGCAGATGCCTTGAAAATGACCACTTTGCACATTAGAGTTCCACCTCATCTCACACCAGAGCTTCCAGGTCAACTGACTTGAACTTCATAAACCTAAGTCAGCACGTTTTGGTTCTCAGTACCACTCTCCTCATTTTCATTCAGGAAGGTCTTACAACTTGAATCTGTTCAGAGTTTAAACCTCAGTGGAAATCACCTTGACTGAGATTCACTGGCGGAGATTCAGTATCACTCAGGGCAGTTTCCTGGACAGAAAGCAAAACCCAGTTTAGAAGCAGTGTCCTCCAGCTCACTCCCGCCCTACTCTCCACTACAAAGACCATCCAGGCTGTACATACAGGAGTGGGGAGACAGAAATGAACGTGATTCTGCTCTGTTCTTTCCTCTAGCCTTAGTCACTCTCCCTCAGCCTTCCATGACCTTCCAGTGCCTACTCTTCCCAATTCTTTCAAACTCTTCATAAAAGCAGGCTTGTAAGGGCACCAGCTATGCCCAGTTTCAGCAGCAGCACAAAATGACTGCACACATTCTTCATCACAACATTACAACATGAACATAGCTGAGAACTTTTACCAGACATGTCACCTAGCACTTCACTGTATTCAATCCTCATGACAACTCCATTTCAAAGATGAGAGAACTAAGGGCTGGGGAGGCAATGTTGCTTAGGACTTCAGACTTATCTCTCTTAATGATGATCTTTTTCCAACTTTCCAAATTGAAAACTCCTAGGAGGAAGGAGACAGAGATCCAGGGCACATTTTCTGTCTCCTGACACAGAATTATGATGGATTTGGGAGGGGTAACATAAAGGACAAGTGAAGTCACTGGCAAGATACTCATTCTAGCCACTGTGGAATCAGGGGAACAGTGTTGTTTGATGTGTGGCATTGGACTCTTCTGCCCAGGGCTCGGGAAGGATGGATTTGTGATTGACAGTCAAGTTGCTGAACTAAATGTGCCCTGTTCTACAAGTATTGATTAACTTTTTCCCAAATTCACATTTAATTTATCTGTGTGGTTTAGTTTCCCTGTGACCTGAGATGATTTTCAAGGACTGGTGAAGCCTCGGCCATGTCCAGGTCAGAGCTCACCCCTAATTCTCATCATCTGAACTGCAGTGGATTAGCTGGCGTTCGTTTTGCTTTCCACATCAGTATTGCTGGCAGATGCAGTGACTCCTGATGTTATTCAGGAGGAAAAGTCCATTGCCTCTCAACCTTCTGAATAAGTGCACAGCTGGGATCACGTTTTCCTCACTCTTTCTTCTTCTTTCATGGGGACTTATGGGTGGTAGAGATTCCAGACATTCCTTCCTTTGTCTTCAAAAATGTCATTTGACTATAAACTGCTCCACACCATCTTGGGGATCCATTGAAGTGCCCTGAGTACAAGAGAGAGGCAAGAAGATGGTCCTAAGAGCTCCATCTCATTTAAATTAGAACTTCTACCCTTCTAAAGATTCTCTTTGAAGAAAGGGCTGATAGAATGATTTCTGTTATATCACTGCATAAGAAAGCCATTAAAAAATTTAGTGGCTAAATCAACCACAATCATTCCTTCTTCTTTCACAATTTGTCTGGGTCAGAAATTTGGGAAAAACATGCCTAGATGGTTATTCCTTGCTCAGAGACTCATGCAGGTGGTCAGACGGTGGCTGCGACTGAAACAGCTCAGGCCTGGCAGGGCTTCTTTCTCTTCGCCACAGAGATTCTTCATGTGGTCTGTCCACATGAACCAGTTTGGACTTTCACAACATGGTGGCCTCAGGGCACTGGCACTGCTTACCTGGAAACTTTTGCTCCAGCACTGGGGTGTCAGGCCCCCAAGGCCAAACCCATATCCGCTTTTCTGACAAGCATCAGAAGTTACACAGCATCACTCCCACCACATTCTATTGGTTATGAACAAGTCACAATCCCACACAGAGTTATGGAGGGGGAATTAGGCTGATTTCTTTCTAAGAAAGTGGCAAAGTTCTAGAATAGGAGGTGGTATTGTTATGGCCTCTTTGGAAAATACAATGATAAACAGATGTGGATATATAGATGTAGATGTTTGAATCTACAGATTGCATCAGTCTATTGAACGTATATGTATATGATACACACACACACACACTAAGGTTTCTCAAAGTATGGTCTGTGGACCCCTTCCAGGATCGATTTATGTGAATGCTGGTTAAATTGCCTGATGGACATGTTACCAAGCCAAGGTGAGAGTTTACATTTTCCTTAAGTTGCAATAGATTCCAGTCCGTGCCTCCTCCGTCCCCTCCCCCCCACCCCAGCCAACCCCACTGGCTGCAGCACAGTGTATGTTTGTGGATTGTGGTGCAATGGGAATTGTGCCCAAGTGGCCCTAGAATCTCAGGTTGAGTGGCTTGAATAATGGCATCAACCTCCCCCTCTTCTAGGGAAACCTAAATGGGATTGATAACCCCCTTCTCTCCATGGTAGGGGTTGCTCCTGAACTTAGCTTTCCACAGAATCAGTGGCTTCTTTCTCCCTATAAGAGGACCTGTAATTTCCCAAAAAGCCTAAAGTTCCCAGGTATTGGTCACCCTTCATTACCAGACAATTCCTATAAATAACCAACACCCAATAACTTGGACTGCCTGCTGTCCAAGCAGTTTGGGTGTCCCTGTCACACTTACTCTTATTCTTAGAGATCACTGGGGAAAAAATATCCCTGTTCTGGGACAGAAACTCACACTACACAGAGCCTCACATCTAATGATCCTAAGTCAGGCCATCCTTTGCTTAGATTACTGTAATGTTTCCTTTCCCTTTGGAATGGCCCTTTATTTTGGAAGTAGAAAATTATACACATTGAAGTTTACAAATTTTGACATTGCTCCTATACAAGGGACATATGTAAGAAAACTAAAGTGATTCACTTGAAGATCCTGGTACAAATTTTGACATTGCTCCTATACAAGGGACATATGTAAGAAAACTAAAGTGATTCACTTGAAGATCCTGGGTGCACAACTGAAAAACACTGGCTTGTATGTTCATCATCCCATTCACCTTGACAACTGCAGTCACATTATACCTAGATGTTTATTTACTAAATGGATTGATTATTCACTGCAAAATTATTGGTCTTAATATTAGAATGTTTTCCTTGTAGGTGCCTCAAATTTGACATGTGTATGTGTCTGAACATAAGAAATCACAAACTGGCCGTTTACAGGACACATGCAACTTGCAGTCCTATTCCAGTGACTTGTAAACTTTTTAATGTTTGCATTAATAGTCAGGATATAAAAATAGAGAGAGAATTTTTAAAATTGGATTTCTAGCTTCTCTTGAAAAATCACTGGAGTGGGCACCACAAGGCCCTTGTTGCTTTTTGCCAATAATCAGTTAATGGCGAGTAGCTGTTCCCTTTGCACCTGGCTATTGGCTAATCTTCTTTACTTATTTTGCATAACCACCTTGGCCCATGAGGGCATTGAATTTGAGAGTTAATAAATTTCATATCACAAATATTTAGCTTATCAAACAATGAATAGTAATGAAGCTTGTATTATAACTGGCATATCTATTGAAATACAGAGGAGCAATGGAAAATGTCGAGAGAGCTACTCAATGTACAATCACCCAGGAGTAATAGTACAGCTATTTGGTGGTAATTTACCTGTCAGCCTCAATACATACCAAGGATCAGGAAGGGAGATAAAGAAGCATCTGAGCAGACTAAAGATATGGCATAACATTCATGCAATAGAACTCAGGCACTTTACTCATAGGTGAGAACCCTAAGCCCTCTTTCGACACCTATTTTCTCTTATTTCAGATCATGCAAGTGGAAAGCTTAGAAAAAGCAACAAAGATTCTACAAAAGTCCAATAATCCTGCCACACAGAATACTGTTTATAGTATACTACAGAGTCTTCTGGTCTTCTTTAGGCAATTGCATACAAATTTAAAAAATACTACTGGTACCATACTATATATGTATGTGCATGTGTATGTACTACATGTCCTCTTTCATAGCATTTCTTTTCAATTAATGCATCCCTAATTTTCCCCTTGTTATACTTCATCTACATGTTTTTCAATAACTGCAGTATTCTATTATATAGATGCACCATGACTTGTTTGGCCAAGCTTTTCTAATTTTTATTATTATTAACGTATTTAATACAAAGCTTGGGGATGAAACTTTCCCTCTATCTTTATGAGTATTTTCTTAGTGTAATGCATGAATATAAGCAGTATAAAGCACCAGAAATGAGGATTGCTGGTTCAAATGATATGCACATTTTTAACACTAGATACTTATTTTGGAGATGTCTTAGTCTGTTTGGGCTGCTTTAACAAACTGCCATAGGCTAGGTGGCTTGTAAACCACAAACACTTATTTCTCACAGTTCTGGAGGCTGGAAATCTAAGATCACAGAGCCAGTAGATTTGGTGTCTGGTGATACCTTGCTTCCTGGCTCATAGATGACCATCTTCTCATTGTGTCCTCACATCATGGAAGATGCAAAGGAGCTTTCTGGGGTGTCTTTTATAAAGATAATAATTATAAACCACTAATAAGGTCTTTCCCACATGGCCTAATCACCTCTCAATTGTACCACCTCAAAATATCAGCACACTGGAGATTAGGTTTCAGCACATGAATTTTGAAGCCCAGCTATTATGTGATAGGTTTGTTTCAAAATGGTTAAGCTAATAAATATGTTTTTCTGCTTGAAGTAAGTTTCAGTTGTCTGGAGAAATCCTCACCAAAGCTCAACATGTTATTTGCCAGTGATGACAGATAAATTAGATATTACCACTTATGAAATAGCTCCAACTTCTACTTGCATTACTATGTACTCTAGGAAGTATTCTGGTGACAGCATTAATAATAAGTATGAATGAACATTTTTGAGAATGCATATATGTATTAACTATCCATTATCATGATAATGCTACCCTATAAATACATATGGAAAACAATAACTATTCATGAAGCCATGAGTCTGTGGGTCAGAACTTTATTCTGGGGTTGGCTGGGAACTTGTGGCACTGCATGAGCTCACGCACGTCAGCTGTCATGTGCAGTCATGGCTGGGTGGGTTGTGCCAAGTTGGCTTTCTCTCACATGTCTCATCCTCCAGTAGACTACTTGGCCATACAGTCATGTTCTCACGATAGTAGAAGGAAGAAGGGAGAGTATCAGCATAAGTGCTCAAGTGCTTTTTCTAGATTTTTCCTGGATTACCCATTGGCCAAAGCAAGTTACATGGCCAAAGCCCTGAGCCAGAGTGAGAAGACACAACAGTTACACCTGCAATGGGTGTGGCTCCAGAAAGGTGTGATAGATTTGGCCATAACGCAATCAGTTTTCCACTATGTAGAAAACATTTGTAGGCTTTTCTATTCTTGGAGTGGTGCTCCAGTACACTTGAGAACCCATTAAACCTGGAAAGATGGCACATCTGATCCCTCTTCACAACTCCACACTGTAGGGACAAACCAAAAAAATTATTGTATCCAAATGGAAAAATCATTATGGAAGAAGCATCTATTGGGATGCAGCTGGACGAATCTGATATAGCTGGAGAAAATTCCTCTTGGCCTTGACTGACATGTATTCATTTCAGAACCAAAAACTGAAAAGAGCATCTGGTATTTTATAACGAGTCTTTGTTACAGTTTATTTTTAAGCTTGCATTTTATCATCCAACACAAAGTTAATTTCATACAAAACTAATTGCATGAGAGCATCAGGATGGATAAATGCTTATTGAGTAACTGAATACTGGATTTAATCAATTGATATTTGAATTATGTGCTACAACAAATTAATAGGAGAAATTTCTCTGCCTTCTAATTCATTCCATCAGAAACAGACTATATATGCTTTTCCATTTTTCCCCACCACCAGACTAATTTCTGTAATGGATAGAAAAAAAAGATGCCAGCTATTTATCTATTTTCCTTCTACAATTGCACATTGAGGTAGTAAGATAACAATGTTTTAGAATTGGGAAACACATGTTAGTCTATTTTGTTTCATCATGAATGAAAATATCAAAAATGAAGATATTACTTAAATCATTTTGAACTTTATTATGTGACTGAGCAGAATTGTTGTACAATGTTGTAAAAAAAGAAGCTATTTGTACATTTTTAAATGTAGAATTATTGCTATTATTATAAAAATGTATGCATAATTGAAACAATGTTTCAACATGGATGAAACTTGAAACTGTTATGTTAAGTGACAGAAGCAAGTCACAAAACACTACCAATCATGTTGCATGATTCCATTTACAAGATATGCCCCAACTGGCAAATTTACAGAGACAGAAAAATTGGCAGTTGTCTGGGGCTGGGATTGGAGGAGGGCAAAGAGTACTAATGGGAATGACTGCTAAAAGATACTCTGTTTATTTTGGGGTTTTGAAATATTCTAAAATTAGGTTGTAGGAGTCTTTGCATAATTCTGAATGTACTAAGCCATTGAACTGTATACTTTAAATAGGTGAATTTTATGGTGTGTGAAATATATCTTGATAAAGTTACAAAAAATGTAAAGTTGAAAATTTGGCAGCAATGCTTAGAGAAGAGACAACATTATGAAGAATGTTGAATGCAAAGAGATTATCTGTTAATCATTAATGTTTTTAAATCCATTGGAATTACTTTAGTAAAATTATATGAACAATTTAAAATGAATTATAATATCACTTAGATTCAAATAAACTGAATGATTATTTTTATCATTTGTGCAATGAAAAAAAAATACATAGAGACATATGAGAGTTCCCTAATGAGTTTAAAGAAGGCAGCAAGAGAGGGTCAAAATGGAAGCTCACAGAAATATAGTGAAGACATTATACAAATATAATGAAGAAATATAAGGAAGAGATACATTCCAGGGAAGGAAATGAAGGGATTTGAAAAGAAAAAGATCAAATAAAATTGGAAAGAGATCTAAGAGGAAAATAATGAGTTCTTCCTTAGGACTCAAGTTCCTTTGAATGTTATCAGTTGATGAGCATCTGGGTAAGACAACATTCTTTCCAAGTTGAATTATCACAGCACAGCTTTGCATTTTCTTTTACATCTTTTTCTAAAAGAACCACGCATGTCCATATTCACCAAAATTTTGTGAGACAAATACAAATATATGCTTAATCTCCAGATCATATTAACTGTCTATGGATTCACAGAACCCACCTATCCCAGGAAGACTTGAGAAAGGGTAATTAATTCATAGGTGTTTTCAAATTATAGATTTATTTACCCATATTTTATTTTTAACTTTACTTCAAGTTCCTCCTGTCTTTGTTATTTCCTAGAATAAATGTGATGCTTTAAGAGTCACTGCGTGCTCACAGCTCACATACCTGATCACAGCAAATCACACCACAGGCATCCACTTGTTCTCTAAAGCCAAAATTCAGCATTACAGACAATCAGCTCCGATGACCTGCTTCAGTCTGCCTTAGAACACCCTAATATTCTCGAATAAGAATCGATCTATATCACATATCCCCGGTCACTTTGTTGAAATCATATGCCCATGTCACCCACAACATTCATATCAAATTCCTTATTTCTTCTCTGTTAAGCAACAGCTTAACCTTGGACTGACTTCTCAGCTTACAAGCTACGCAGAGTTATTATGTGACTGGAAAAAGCTTAAGTGCATTTGAGGAAAGCAGACAGGGAAGGCCACCCATTTTTATCAGAGCTAAGGAAACCAAATGACAGTTCATAGTTTATGCCATCCAAGATGAAATCTTGCAATTGTAGTCACTCTCCGGTGTTTTGAGCTTCAGAATGCATTTTAGGAAAGACAGTAAAGTAAGTTAAGATTAAATATTTAAAGTACACTAAATGAGCATTTGGAAACAGCTACCTATCAATCAGATAAGGGTTTGTTCTTGTTTGAAATATTTTGAGTGCAGTACATTCTGAAAACCTGCTGAAGCTGGGGTGGATAGTGGTTATACAACCTGAGAACTCAATCTGGAAAGTTTTCAGACACAAAGTGGGCCCAGTCCTTTGGTATCTGCACTGTCACTTCTATTAGTGCTTCTTCCTGTTTCTTCTACTCTTGGGATCCACTATTCCCAGCTATGGCTTGATCAGTTTGGGGAATATTCTTGTCTTGCATCTCTATTAATTGCCAGAAGGATTTTTCTGCTCATCATTTTACCTCATACCTCAAATAATAATAAATATGTGTTTATGTTTAATAGTAAGAATAAGTAACAAACATTTACATGATGACATACAATAAACAGGAGGAAGAGGCAAATTCAGTGGTGAAGTTATACACCCACTTGACTAAATTCTTTCTTACTTTATATAGAATGTAAGAGTTCAGTTTGTTGCAATTAGAAAGCATATCTTTATTGCATCTATCCAGATATGTTTATGTTATTGAAGCCCTCTTGAATTAGGCTCTCTGAAATATACAACTACAGAAATAGGTGAGGAATACACCACTGAGATTTGGGAAGCATCTATGAAATTTACATTTTCATGGCTTTATTCATATAAAGCACAAACCTAAACATGCATTAGAAAATTAAGCATGGTTTTAGAGGGTAGTATTACTGAACTCTAATAGGGATAGAGGTATAGAAAAAATGAAGTTCATATGAAATTAAAGAGGAAGAAAAACAAAATAAAAATTTACATATAAATGCAATATAAAGGAAACAGAATTATGGCAAAAAGAGTGACTAAAAATATCAAGGCATTTTAGAGATCAATGGAGATATTAATAAAAAGCCTTTCAAAGCATTGGTGCAGAATATTAGAAATAAATAGGGAAACCTAGAAATCAGAGACTAGATAAATAGAAACTGTTCTCACACTGGCAGAGGGATATACACAAAAAGCAATTGTAAATTATATAATCCTATCTCAAATCATTTTTAGATGAGGTAGGATATAAGCAACAGCTAATTAAGATAACAGTCTGAAACATGAGGTCTCCTACTAAGATGCTTTATGGATTAGATAGTTTTGGGAAATAAGGGGAAAGTGTTAGAGAAAGGTGGATATTTTAGATTATTCTAGGAGAAAAAAGATTTATTGGAAATACATTCCTGGAATATTTTTGAAGATATGATACAAGTCACCTAAAGAAATAAAACTATACTAAAAATCAAATAAAGTATCATTTATATTATACATTACAATTTATATTTTATATTATAAAGTAATATAGTGTATACTTTTACATAAACCATATGACTTTTACTTGGATAAAATTCCACTACAATTTCAATTTTTTTTAAATGACAGTATGACAAGAATCCAGATTTTTTAAATTTAGAAGTAAGTCTTGGATCTAAAACCAACTTTTAAAAATTCAGATGGAAAAGCAGCCACCAGCTCAGCCACCTGAGTTATCTGCCAAGAAGCCAGGTGCTTTGTGAGAACCTCTTCTATAGCTTAGCATCTGGGTTTTCTAAGTTGTTACCGAGGGAGGAAAAGGGAAAAAATCTGCCACAGTGTGCAGTGCTGAGGTTACTCGCCTCTTCAGAACAATAATAGGAAAACGTTTTCTCCTCAACAATGAGACTTACAAAAGGGAATAGAAATCCAAAGGTAACAAAATATTGTATGCTTTGAAATGTCTTTTCTGCATTATTTTTAATTTATGTTAAGACTGTATTAGCTTCAGAGTGTTTATCTATGTCCCCAAGAGAGGATTAACTGGGAACATTCTTTGAGATAAACTAAAAGAACTACTTGGTGCTGGCACTGTTAAATTTTTCCAATGTGCAGGTGTTTGTAGTATTTGTACAGTTGCCTGATTGGTTTCCATCCAGGTAAGTCCACAGAGAATAAGGTTTATCATTTCAGCATAGAGGAGTGCAGAGGCTATTATAGGATAGAGTGAAAACCTGCAACTGGCCACTTCCATGCTGTTTTCTAAAAGTTTCATGCTCTGACTTGGAGAATATCAGCCAGCCTTAACTTCTTCATTAAATGTTTCTTGCTGATCTTTGCTGAATCTCTTTCATCTTACTCTTTTCTAACATCTTTCGTAATCAACTCTGCATTCATAACTCTTCAGCAGTATTACAGAGTAAGAATATATGCTGTTACTGAAAAATAATAAAATATACCAAAAAGCTTTTTATTTTTACATATGCTTTAGAACAGTACTGGAAAAAGAGTTTATTCACTCTATATATTGGTACTATGCTGGGTGCAGAGGCTATAAGAGTGATCAAAACAGAAACAGTCCCTGCCTTCAAGGAGTTTATGGTTCACTAGGGAGACAGAGAATAACTGGGTAGCAGACTGGAAGGGTCAACTATAATACCAAGGTAAGCTAAATGCTTCATTCCACAGGATGTTATAGACCACAGGCTGAACTAGTAAATGATTTAGTCAAAGCTTTCTCTCCAAGTCATGAGTTGGAGATAGGGAAAAGATTTGTTGGAAAGTTTCTTTTGAATCAAATTGTGCTATGAGTCTCCCAGAACAACAACAAATGCGGGGGTGAGGGGGTTTGGGCATCCCTGTCCCTTAGGTTAATTCCCTCAAACACAACGGACTGATGTCTAGCTGCAACCTAGAAAGTCAAATTGCAGAAACAGGCTTGTCAGCTGCTTCTGAAAGAGAACAAAGAAGAATTGATACTGTATTGGGATTGGCTTCCTCATCCAGAATTTGTCCTGTAAAGGAAACATAAGATTATTCTATGCATCAGAGTTGTGCCAGAGGAGAGAGACCTAGCCTGGAGCTGTACTGCATACTACCTTAGAAGGCAATATAAGAGACAGATAAGACACCAAATATAAATTTTACATGACACAGACTTTATAAAAGGGGAAGTGTTAAGGTGTATGCAGCCAGCAAGAGAAAAATGCATTTCCTATGTCACAGCAAGCACAGAGAATCAAGGTTGGGATAAGTGATATAAGTAAAGTACTCATCTCAGGCACAAGATTTAAGGGGTGCCAAAGCCCAAAAAACTCAATAATCCAGATAAATAATATTTAGTGCAGTATTTCAAAAATATCAAATTAATGCAAAAGACCCAGTAATGAACAAAATGTTAAAAATTTCTATAAAGGACAGTATCCATCCCTGCTTCACTTGCCTCAGTCTAATCATGGCTTTGCAGTGAATGTTCCTAGGTAGGACCTCTGAAGAATCAAAAAAGTACCCAAGAGTTAGCTTTAAACATCTGCCAGGCCCAGAAGGAATGAAGCTCTCTTATCCCGGAAACTAGCAGTTAAGACTAGGCCGGCCCCCGTGTTTTTCATCCTTCTCCCTTTCCAATACAAGCATCAGCTCCAATTCCTGTTGGGGTGAGAAACTGTAGCTGGTAAATCGAGGAGATAAGGGAGGGCTGGTATGTAAGGCATACCAATGATACCAAGTTGAGTATCATCACAGATGCTCTTATTGAGGAGTTACGGTTGCTGTCAAATTTTTTATCAATTGGCAAGGGAAGATTTATCCAAATGAGCAACCCAAAGGGACAGAGGAGGAGAAGGTGTTTTCTGTTTGTTCAGAACAGTTACATGAGAAAGTAAATAAGCTTATAATTACAAATCAAGACACATATTCTATAGAAAGTGAGCTAGGTATGTAATAGTGGGGACTACAGGCTGGCCAGGTGAAGCATATCTGAGAATCCCTGGAAAGCCAGAGAATGCCAGGCATCCTAAAAGTTGTAAGAAATCCTGAGAAAAGGCCCCAGAGTAGAAGTAGGCATAGCTCCTTCCAGATGCCAAAGGTCAGGTCTGGCCAGACTACCTAATGGTGGCATCAGAGAGGTCAGAAAGGGTTGCAAGAACATATGGGTTATGGCAAGGACTTTGGATTTTTTTCTAAATTCTAAGAAGGTCCACTTAAGGTTTGTTATTATGAGAATGACATAGTCTGCTCTTACCACTGATGTTCTGCAGTAAGGCACAAGGCACAAAATGTCCTGCGATAAGTGCAATAAGGCGTGAAAAATACAAGCCATGAAGAGTGGAAAGAAAAATGTAAACTGACTCTGTTCACAGCCAATATAAAACAGCTTAAGGAATTCTCAACACAACTACTAAGGAGAACTAATAAATGAATTTACAGGGTCTCAGAATAAAAAATACTTATTTTAAAAAAATCACTTTTCCTTTTACACTTTGTCAGAAAAGACAACTGTAAAACAAAATTTACCAGGTAATTCTACTTATAACATCAAAAATCATAAAATACTTAGATATAAAATTCAGAAAAGATGTGGAATACATTTACAATAAAACACATGAATCCTTCCCGAGAGAAATTAAAGGAGACCTAAAAAATGGAGTTATGCCAAGTTCAAAGATCATGCCATGTTCAAAGATTCAGTGATAGTAACATACCAATTCTCTCCAAATTGATGTGTAGATTCAACGCAATCTGAAGCAAAATCCTAGTAAGTGCTTTTGTAGAAATTGACAAAATAATTATAAAATTTCTATGATAAGACAAAAAACCTAGAATAGCTACAACAATCTTGAAAAAAAAACAAACATGGAAAATTGAAAATACCTGATTTTCCAGTTGCTTTTATCGATATAGTAATCAGGACAATGTGGTATTAACATAAGTATAGACAAATAACATGAATAGGCCAAGATATATATAGTCAATTAAGTTTTGGCAAAGGTATGAGTTAAATTCAATGGGGAAGGAAAAGCCATTTCAATAAATGTTACTGAAATAACTGGATAGCCATATCATACACACTCAAATGAACATTAGGCTTTGTATAAAACTATAAATAATTATAAATTTGAAATGGAAAGTTGACCTAAAATTATAAAACTTCTAGAAGAAAACATAAGAGAACAATTTAGTTATCTTGAGTTTGGCAAAGGTTTCTTAAGGATGACATACAAGGCATTAATATAAAAGAAAAAATGGATAAATTGGACCTCATCAAAATTAAAAATTCAGGTAAAGAAACACTTGATAAAGAATATAAATGGAAAGCCATATACTGGGAAAAATATTCTCAAATCATGTATCCATAATCTTTACATATAAGTAAAAAATTTCTTATAAATTAATAACAAAAATACAAATGACCAATCAAAAATGGACAAAAAAATTATTATAAAAAAAGACGTATCAGTGGTTAATGAATGAAAAGATGCTCAGCATAATAAGTAATGATGGAAATGCAAACCAAAACCAAATGAGATTCTATTTCTAAGATAGCTAAAACAAAAAACATTGACAACACCAAGTGCTAAGGAGAATGTGGTCACCCTGTAATTCCCATACAATACCGATAGGATGCAAATAGAAGAGCAACTTTAGAAAAAAATTGGCACTTTCTTATTAAGTTAAATATATACCTACTCTATGAACCAGCAGTTACACTCCTATATATTTACTCAAGGGAAATGAAAACACGTTTCCACACAAAGAATTGTACATGCATGTTCATTCATTGCACGAATATTCATAACACCCAAAGAGTGAAAACAATCCAGATGTCTATCAACTAGTGAAAGGATAAACAACATGTTATATACATACAATGGAATATTATTCAGGAATTAAAAGGATACACTTTGCACACACACAGACACCCACACACACAATAAAGGCTTAACCTATTGTGTTTTTTATTATATTGCATCAAGACATCTACACAGCTCTCAATGGTTCAAAATAGCTAATATGCACATTCTAGAAAAACATTTAAAAATATACATCCCTGTGGAGGTCTCAATAGTGAGAACATAAAGCTAGTATAACAAACTGAATTCTACTTTTTCTCTTCTTACATGTTTAAAACAGTGGTTTGAACATAAGTGACATTTATTTTAATGTGAAATTAAAGTGAGGAGAAAGTTATTAAAGCATAATTGTAATAAATCCTTCTATTTTTGTTATAGTAAGAGAACTTTAATACAATGAACTACTTACCTTTAGTTTTATAATAGATTAAAGTTACATTCATTTTCAACTTTTGTTTAAAGAATCTAAATTAGAGGGAAAAGTGTGCTGACTTCTGTGAATGAAAATAAAAATGAAACTAGACTTAATAGAAATTAAAATAAAAGGGAATCAAAGAAAAATAATTTACCAAAACTTATTATTTATTTACAATAGGTTTAAGCCTTTATATTATATAAATTATATATATCAGTAAAGGGCCTTTCGGCATCTCTCCAGGACCCTTGGCACACCTATAAATTTCAACAAATCTTTCAATACTCTTTTTTCGAATGAATTCTTTCACCACAAATTAAATACTTATTGTAAGTAAGTAATATTTTATATAGTTATTATATTTCTTCATTTCAAGAGTGTGTATATGCCCGGATTCATTCTAGACAATCCCCATATGTGGAGTTTTACAGCTTTTGTTAAAGTGTAATTATGTACCATTAAAATAATAACAGCTGTCATTCATTCAATACCTCCTATACCTGACACTGTGCTAAACACAATACCTACATTATCTCAATTAATCCTCACAACAGGCCTATGAAGTAGGGATAATAATTAATCCCCATTTTACAGATGAGGATTTAGTAGCTCAGAGAAATTAAGAAACATAACTAAAGTCTCACTCTCAGTAATCCGAGAGCAGGGGCTGAACTAAGTTCTTCATGACTTTAAAGCTTATGTTTTTTAAAAGCCGGAATACACTGGCACTTGCTTCTCTTAATTTGATACACATTATCTGTATATAACTAATGTCACCCAAAAGGGTGTGAGGCCAGATGTCCTAGATAACACATAGAGAAATGGTCACAGCTTTACAGCACCTCTTCCCACAGCCCTGGAGCTGTCTGGCTGAATGGCACTAAGCAATATAAATACTGAAATTACCCAGATGTAAACATAACCTGTCACTAAACTTCAACTACAAATAATTTCTACTTGCATTTTACCTTAAACTTTGCTCACAATGACCCCATTACCCAAAATGTCAGATCTATTATGCATTTCTCTTTTCTCTCTATAAAAACTGTGCTCAAAGAACAGTAAATGTGTTTAATATGGTATTAACCTACAAGGCCAATAAGACTGGAGATGCAACAAAAAAGGATAGTTTGAAAATGGAGTAGGGGAAAAAATGCCTTTAAAAAAATTACAAAATATGAAAATTGATATAAAAATTCGATTTGGAATAAAAAAGAAATCTCACACAACATAAAAAAGAAAGAAAAAAACATGAAAAATATAAAGGAAAAGTAATAGAGATTTTCCGACATTTTTCTAGTAACACTTCTTGAAAGAGAAAATGCAGGGGAGAGAATTATCACATACAAAATACAAGAAACAATTTTAAAAGTGAAGGATACCAACCCCCAGTTTGGAAGTGCTCACTGAGTGCACAAAGTGAGTGAAAAAAAGATGGACCTCAAAGCACCCTGCCCTGACATGGCAAAGTCTGGGGACTGAAAGGAAAGGTCCCAGAGAAAAGTAGAAAGTCTTCTAAGAGGGTCAGGAACCAACATGGCATCAGCGCCTCAACAGCAACATGGATTCTAGAAGACAGCGCAACCATGTCTCCACCGTTCCAAGGGAAAGATTATTTTTAACCTAGAATTTTATATACAAATTACTCGAGTGTGAAGGTAACATAGAGGTATTTGCAAGCATACATGGTGCATTCTATTAGGATAATAGTGCTTCCTAAAATAAGAATACTAATATATGTGTTTTCTGGTACACTCATACATGCACATGTATATGTATATATATATATATATAATTCTCAAATATAATTATTTACTGTCCTTCTAACAGATGAGAATCAGTGTGAGCACTGTGAGGTGTGACTCTTCTCCCAGTGGTCATTCAGGGAACTCAGGCTGAGGAGGCCCTGTCGCCTTCGACAAGCAGCTTCTCAGGTCACCACAGTTGTCTCCCTCCAGGTTACACAGAATGAGGGAGAACTTGGAGAACCACACACAGGAGAGTTTTATAAGCACGGCCTGGGAGTGACACACATCACCTCTCAAATTCTGCTGGTCATAATTTAGTTTCATGGGAGATGGGAGCTCTAGTCTAACCATATATCTAGAAAGAAGCAAAAATGGACTTTGGTGAACAGCTAGCAGTGTTTATCATACAAAGACTCCTTCAATGCTCACTTTGTTTAGAAAACCAACAGAAGCCATGCGTCAGCAAAGTGAGAGTCAACCGAGAAAGAGGAAGCCCTGAGCTCAAAGACAGAGGACAGGGATGGCAGAACAAGGCAAGCAGGTCCCACAACGATAGAGAGACAGGCTAGACTGGAGGAGGATAAGCAATGGCTTCTCCAGCCGACTCAATCACCACAAATTCTGTCTACAAATCTGAGGAAAGGTGGTTTGCAGTTAACAATTATCAGGGAATATATGTTCTCTACTCAAAGAAATTTCAAATGGACAATTTTTGTTCTTCACTCTTCGGGCCCAGAGAAAGGAGGTTTGACTCTAGTTCCTCCTTGCTTTGAAAATGTAACTCCGGCAGCGCTCCCTCTGCTCAGCTCTCCTACAATACTGCACATGCTGGGTGGCGTTCAGTCTTTCTCCTGCCATCTGCCCAATATACTCCCTAAGAAGCTAAGAAAACTGGATTTATTTGGCAGCACCTTCAGGATATGAGCTCTGCTTACCATGTCACATTCTCACTTTAATCTACCTTCTAGTTGGGCCTCTAAGAATTCTTTATTTTCTAGCTATGTCACTGATACACCTGTAACGAAAGCATCATTTTCAGCAGAAGAGTCGCTCAGGGTCTCTAATCTGCCATTCATGTGAAAATGCAGTAGGTACCGCTATTTCTTACTTCATCCTTTTAACAGTATTTGGTTATTTAACTCTGTGTATGTGTATTAATAACTGAATGATAATAATAATTGATGGTTATTTATTATTCCTAGTTTCATAAACGCAACTGGAAGCTGAGTTTCCAATCATTGCCAAGAGAAAAAATATGAACATGAACATCAGTCCATAATTCATATTTCCAAGTGAAGCAAGTGAGGTTCTCATTTTATAATTGTAATTCATTATACAGCAAAAACTTTTTCCAAAACAATTTTTTTCCCAACCCTAAACAGCCTTCTCACATAGCCTGCTCATATTCTGTTTGGAGTGGGCAACTGGCCACATGAACTGGATCTCTGGCTGAAACTCATTAGACCTGTCCCATAACTCAGCCACTGAAATAATTTTTCCTGGAAATTTGAAACTGGGAATGAGAGACCCTAATAAGGTTAGAGTTGAGTGCTGAGATTCTGAATTCATGAAAGGAAAAAAAAAAGACTTTAAGAATGTGTTTTCCTTTATGTCCACAAAAGACACAAGAATGTTTCATGGATAAGACATCCTTTGGTCACAGAGGAAACTGCAGCTCCTGATGACTTGCAAAGTCCCTTCTGGAGCCCAGCTATCTTTACTTCAGTTTTGTGGTTAAGATGGTTAGCTCTCTAACCAGACTTAAAATCCCAGCCAGCAACGTGATCTTGCCAAGCTATTTAAACTACCTTTGCTACAGTTTTCTCAAATGTAAAGTGAGGGTGGTAACAATACCTACCTCGCAGGGTTATTGTGGGTGTAGCACAGTTGTTTGTTTGTTTGTTTATAGTTATTTGTTGCCTTCCCTGTAAGATTATACATTTCCCCCATTGACAAACGACTGGTAGCACATCCCTGCACTATGACAGGCAGACTTGCTCTTTGGCTTGCTTTGGCCAGTGGAATACAAGCGAGAATGATAAATGGCACATCTGAGCAGAAATTTTAAGAAACATGGCATAGTTCAGCCATTGCTTCTTATCCCTCTGCCCAAAACCTGACTCCTCAAATAAAGAAGACATTTTGGACAGTGTCACAGAGTGTAGCTGGCCCACAATTGACATGTAATATAAACAAGAAAAAAATCTTTATTGTGGTGAGTCACTCAAATTTAAGAATTTTTCGATTTCACAGAATAATCTAGCAAAAGCTAATTATACATTAATTGGTATATAACTGCTGTAGCTAATCATGCATGGAGGTGATTAGAATCAACTAGAGAAAAAGCAGGCAGTTGTACTGCCTAAGAACTGCTTGCCTGAATCCCTTTTTGAATGGAAATGTTTATTGTGGTCCATACTTCACCACTGTATCTTGGGTTTGCACGTGCAAGATAACTTTTCTTTTTGGTTCACAGGATTCTGAATGAAGAGGAGGGCCGACAGAGGTAGAGATAGGAGAGAAACATCAGAAAGCAGAGAAGCAAATGTGATGAAGACAAGGACTGAGGATGATTGTATTATTGTTTTCTTATAGTTTCTACTCTCCTTCTAGGAGAATGATACATCCTTGCTCACTGACATTCAATTTATAATGCTATCCATGGAAAGAACTCATTTACCCATTCTATTGACTATTAGTCTTAGCCACTGGATTGGCTTTGTTCAATATACCATGACCAAGTGGAAGTTTTAGGTGCCTTTTCATGTTTCGGCTACTTCTATTTTTCTTACCTCTGCCTTGAAACTAAAATAAGGGCAACTGTTTCAGTTGGATTTTTAAACAAAAAACATACAGCCAACATGCAAGGGAGCAAGAAATAAATCTTTGATGTTGTAAACTACTCAGATTTGGACTTCTTTCTTATCACAGAAGAACCCAAAAAAGACTGGCTAATATAGAAATGACTTAATTAGGAGAGTGCTTAAAAAATTCCTGGCACATAGCAAGCACAAAGTACTAAGCATTATTTGCTATAATAATATTTTTAGAATCCCTGTTCTTTTCCAATGAATTTCTCTTTTTGCTTAAAGTAATTTTGTTGTTTGAAAATTAACACTCCCCATATATGACCAAAACATTCTGTTGAAAAATACAACTAATTAATTAGCTGGTAACTTTTCACAAGTTACTCTGTGATCCAAAGTATCATAAATAATTGACTCAGTATAATTACAAGCATATCATTATTTTAGACAATAAATTGTGTGGTCTTTCAAACCAGGGCCATTGTTTCTATCAGTAATTTCCAATAAGCAGATAGTTCCTAAAATGCAATTCCTAATTTAGTAAATGATAACATAAAATCCTCAAACTGTAGAGCCATATCTTTGCTTTTTAGTTTTTTCTTTAATTTTGAAAGGAATTGAATGAAACATCAATGGAGAAAATAATATGTGGACAAGATGACAAAAAGATCAATTTGAAGTCTTAACAAAATTTATGAAAACTACCTATTTGTCTATCATTGTAGATATAAATGTGTCCATTATATTTATAAAGATCTATCAAATGTTCCCAATAAAAACAATATCTAATAAATAAAACATTAAAATCTTTGAATTTCAAGACTAAGTTTAGAAATTGAGTTGAATTCTTACCACTAATTTTTCAAGTCACACATATACTGTTATACTGACTAGAATTCACCATTGCTAAATCCTCAAGATATAAAATCTTACACAAGTTAAATTCTCTGTCCTGAAGAAAGGATAGGGAATTGAATACTGTTTTATTGAATATGCCAATTAACTAAATGACGTTATTTACAAATTATTATTTGAAAAAAATGCATTATAGTTCTTAATCTCAGTACTGCTTATATTTTATTCTTTATGAAGTCTCTGTTATTTTCTTGACACAGGGATATCATTAATTTTACATTCTATAATATGGTAACACATGACAGATACTGTTTTTAAGAAAAACAATTGCCACCACCAATCCATCTTCAAGTTTCTTAAGCATCTAACATATGCAAATTATTTTTTGAGTGTTCTTAGTAAAAAATCAAGAAGGCATAATCATTGCTTTTAATAAATTTATAAGCTAGTTCAGGTGATAGAGTGAAGGGCTCACAGGACCACACAATTGCATGCCCCTCTACTCCATCCTCTTGAGAGAGCTGTCTCTATTCATATATTTATTCTCATTCCCAATTCATTCTCAACTCACTGCAGAGTAGCTTCCACTGCCATTACACTTTTGAAGCTGTTCTCATCCACCTTGTTGCTAAATCTTTATCCTTGAAGTTTTGGCTAGTATTCACCATTTGCTCCCCTTGAAATGCTCTATCATGTTCTTTATTTTTTCTTCCTTTCTCTCATTGGCAACTTTGTGTCCTCATCCTCTGAGCTTCATAACCTCTGGCATTGCTTAATTTTTGGTGCTACTTAGGCTGATTCATGTCTTATCTTTTCACACATTCTCATCTACCCTGTGGTTTACATTCCTACTTCTCTACTAATGAATCCCAAATAAACATTTCCAGTCCAAATCTCTTTGTGAATTAGACACAGATCTCTGCATGGATGTCCCACAGACAACTCAAAGTAAACATGTCAGAATGAAGTCCAAACCTCTAAAATTGCATATGAGACTGTAGTATTCTTGCTCCCTGAATATGCCTTGCTTTCTCTCATACCAGGGCTTTTGATAATGCCAGTATCCTAACCCCTTAATAACCCATTTTGCCTGACCTAATCTGCCTGTTAATCTTTAATTCTTCCCCAAGCCTTAACTCGTACTCCAAAGTATGGATCTGGGACTCTCATAGGTACTCCCGTAGCACTGTATCATAATGTCCTACCTCATTAAACTGTGGGCCTTATGAGAGTGAGTGCCACGTCCATGTTTTCCCCATTGTATTTCCAGAACCTGGCATAGTAGCTGCTAACAGGAGCTATTCTACTATGTGTAATGTAGTACAGTAGTTAAGGGCTGAGTCTCCAGAGCAAACCGTCTTGGTTCAAGTCCTGGTTTGCCAATTATTATCTATTTACTTGAGACAAGCTACTAAACATCTTGGTACTTAGATTATGGGTGTAATAGTTCCTGTTTCATGGAATTATTGTGAGAATTAAATTAGTTAATCTTTACAAAGTGTGCAAAATAAATGCTTAATGCAAAGAAGTGTTAAATAAACACTAGTTTTATCAGTGAGAACTATTTGAATTGTGTTCTTGCTGTCCTTATCATGAATAAATTCACCATAAACAACTTTTATCTAATGCTGACCGTTAGAGCTGAATGGCTTGGGAAGACAGTGCAATCTAACTGGAATATACTGATCACTACAGCAGCCACCTTACAATGCACAAGAGTAGGGATGAGTCAGTTTTACAGCCAATCTCTATGCTTTCCCTGCCTAGACTCTTTTATTTCCTGCAAGAAAAGATCTGATGGGTTATTGTCCACAACTGACTAGACCACAGCTACTCTAACAGGGCTCCCAACCATTCCGTAAGACTAGATGGGAGGCTATGCTCTGGGGTTTCAGCTTCTGCTCTCTTAAACTGTCTTCTTCCAACTGAATAGTCAGAGGGGTAGAAGATTTCAGTTAAACATTGAATATAAGTTATGAATTCCAATGTATCCTTGGACTAGAATTCTCCTTTTGGGAATCAGGTGCTTGCACAGCCATTAAAGTCCTTTGATTCACATTCTGCACCTGTTTCTGCAGCATTACACAGAATGGCTTGGGAAACAAACAGGGCAAGATTCTAGCATTCTCACAGCCTTGAATGAAATGCCATCATAAAGAAGAAAATTGACAATCATATTCCTTACACATGCCAATGCCCACCAGGGGCACCAGACTAGGGCTGTATATGGACCTGGGTCTTGTTCTACATTAGAGAATACAAAAGCATTGGACCACCCTGCTCTCAGAGTATAGGCAATCTGGTAAGGGGGATGAATTTGTGCAATATGCTATAGCAAGTGTTTTAGTAGAGATGTGTGCATAGATAAAAAGGTAGTCGTCAGCTCTCCTTGACGAAGTCAGAAAAGGCTTCAAAGGAGCAAACACTCAGAAGTTCTCTAGATTTAGAAAAAGGGGCAAGTGTTCTCAGAGGAAGCATGTACAAAGCCACAGAAAGTTTAAACAGCGGAATGGATTTGGGGAAATACAAGTAATTGCATTTGTCTTGAGTGTTGAAGGCAGCGAGGTAACTGGCAATCAGTGACACTGGAGAAGTAGGCAAGGGCTGCATAGTCATGGAGGACCACAACTGGCTGGACTCTATCCTATAATGGATAGGAGAGCCAGCAGAGGGTTTGAAGCAGTTTTGTTTTAGTGTAATCCTTTAGAAGGAATGTGGTCTGAGAAAGGAAGTGTACTCTTCCCAGCTTGAAATTTATTTCCAGAGTATGAATTGAACACTGAAAGTATAAGGTTGAAATATCCATAGAGGAAAGATAAAGGTATTAATTCATGTTGCCATAACCACAAGCAATAACTTAAAGACGGAGTACTCTAAATACAATTCCAATTTGATTGCCCCCTAAGAATGAAACAAACCTAACTAGCAAAACAGAGAATTTCAAACCATTAAAATTAGAAATGAGCTCATGTTTAATTTCAATTTTATAGTCTTTTTTATGTGGTTTTCAGAAAATCTAGTAGATTCTATAAAATAAAGTATCCCAGACACCTGGTATAATTAAAGCAAGCGAACCAAGTGGTAAAAATATCTCTGATTGAGGCTAAATTTGATGTCAAGCCAGAAAGACTAGATTCTGTGACTCTAGTATCTGAAATAAATATATCAACTGGAGTGTGGATAGTGAAGAAATATGATTATTTCTTGTGTATCAGGAAGTCACAACTCTGTTTTATAAGGTCTAAGAAGGCAGGGAGGTTTTTCACACATTCCTTAAATAGTCCAAACTTACATATCCTCCTTCATTTATCCTGTAGGAATACTAATTCTTAACCATATGCTAAATTTAATCAAATCCAGTATTGGAGAACAACAAGAACACCCACGGATGTCCCCGAACACTTTGTCATTTCCTTTCCATCCACTAGGATCAACTGATCTGCCATACAAATCGTCTTTTACTTGTTGGCCATGTCTCAAAGAGGTCGCCTGCAGTTTTCCACACTAGTTCCTTGTAAATAATTCTTTTTTAATTTTTTTCATTTTATTATCATTGATATACAGTTATATGAGCAACATTGTGGTTACTAGATTCCCCCCATTATCAAGTCCCCACCACATACCCCATTACAGTCACTGTCCGTCGGTGTAGTAAGATGGTATAGAATCACCACTTGTCTTCTCTGTGTTATACTGCCTTCCCTGTGCCCCCCTGCTACATTATGTGTGCTAATCGTAATGCCCCTTTTACCCCCTTATCCCTCCCTTCCCACCCTCCCCCACCAGTCCCTTTCCCTTTGGCAACTGTTAGTCAATTCTTGGGTTCTGTGAGTCTGCTGCTGTATGGAGGTTCCTCAAAAAACTCAAAATAGAAATACCATTTGACCCAGGAATTCCACTCCTAGGAATTTACCCTAAAAATGCAGTTTCCAGTCTCAAAAAGACATATACATCCCTATGTTTATTGCAGCACTATTTACAATAGCCAAAAAATGAAAGCAACCTAAGTGTCCATCAGTAGATGAATGAATAAAGAAGATGTGGTACATATATACAATGGAGTATTATTCAGGAATAAGAAGAAAACAAATCCTACCATTTGCAACAATATGGATGGAGCTAGAGGGTATTATGCTCAGTGAAATAAGCCAGGCGGAGAAAGACAAGTACCAAATGATTTCACTCATGTGTGTAAATACTTCTTGACTGCAAAATCTTCATTCTCTGTTACTTAAAATGTCACCTTTCACTTATGTTCACAGGGTTGTTAAATTCTAATAAGGGATGCTGTCAGAAGATAACAATGTTTTGAAAAAATATTTTTATGAGATTCTTAAGTTTATTAAGAAATGATTTTCCTTCCCAAAGCAGGAGGATGGGTGACAGGAACTGCGCAGCAGCAGTTACTGTAAGTGTTTATAACCTACAACTTTTACACACTGTGATTCTGCCTCAAATGCGCTGTTTCCATAGCAACTACCATATCATTTGATCCTAAAGATATTTTTAAGATGCAGATAAATTTCTTAAGGAAATGCATCAGGATCTAAAGGTGAATTTATTCCCTAAATTCATTCTGCTCCCAGTGACACCAGCAAGAGTCCATTTTTGACAGTAAGTGTGCTACAGCAAGTGTTATTTTGTGTGTCTTCAATTTACTGATTTTACAGGTTATTGAAATTTAGGTTCAAATTCAAGTAAGCATTTTTACTTTTTCATATTTATTTAACAGCTTGAGATATCATTAACATATAATAAACCACATATATTTAAAGTGTAAAATTGACAAGTTGGACATATGAATGCATTTTGAAACCATCACACCAAGCTAGTGAACATATCTATCACCCCGAATGTGTCCTCGTGTCCTCAATCACCCCCTACCACCTTGGTCTGCTTTCTGTTACCATGAATTAGTTTACATTTTCTAGAAACTTCAGCAAGTGAAATCCCACAACAGGTACTATTTGTTGCCTGGATTCTGTTGCCCAGCACAGTTATTTTGAGATTCACCCATGTTTCAGTTTGTATCAATAGTCCATTTCCTTTTATTGCTGAGTAGTATTCCATTGTATGTGTAGACTGCAATTTCTTTATCCATTCAGTTGTTGATGGACATTTGTGCTGTTTCCAGCTTGGAACTATCAGACAGAATAGTTGTGAACATTCATGTACAACCTTTATATGAACATACGCTTTCATTTCTCTTGTGTAATTACCTAGAAATGAAATATCTGAATCATATGGTAGGCATATGCTAATTTTAAAGAAACTGTCAAGTTTTTTTCTAAAGAACTTGTTTCATCGTACATTCCCACTAGTGGTGTATGGAAATTCCAGTTGCCATCCTTGCCATCACAGCATGATCAGTATTTTTTATTTTAGCCATTCTCATAGGTATGTACTGGTACATCATTTTCGTCTAAATATACACATCTCTAGTGACTAATGACATTGAGCACCTAATCACATGTTTATTTTCCATAAATATATCCTCTTTGATAAATTATATGTTCACATATATTGCCTATTTAAAAAACTGGGATACTTTCTTATTACTGAATTCTTAGAGTTCTTTATATATTACAGATACAAGTCCTTTGTCAGTTATGTGATTGGTAAATACTTTGTGCTACTCTGTTGCTTGGGCTTTTCTTCTTTTACGAGTTTCTAGCAAGGAGCAGAAATTTTAAATTTTCATGAAATTTAAATTATCACTTTTAATTTCATGTATCATGCCTTTTGTGTTGTGTCTAAGAAATCTGTGCTAAATTCAAGGTAATCAGAAGTATTATAGTGTTAGGTCTTACATCTAGATCTGTGATAGAGTTAGTTTTTGTGTTTAGTGTTATAAATTATCCAAATTCTGCTTTATTGGAATTTCACAGTTTTTTATGCTGTAGTTAAATTCAGTTCAAACACTTTCAGATTTCATTTTTGATTTCTTCTTTGTATTTTGCAGGCAGTTCTGATATCAGGTGAATAAGTGCTTATAATTTTCCTGTATGAATTGACTTCTTTTTCATTATGAAATGATTTTGTTTAGCCCTGATAATACTTTTTACTCTGAATTTTACTTTGTATGGTCTGAATACAGCTACAAAAACTTTCTTTTGATTGTGTTAGTATTGCATATCTTTCTCAACCTTTACTTTTAATATGTTTCTGTCTTTATATTTAAAGTGAGTTTCTTGTAGGCAGTATAAGGTAGGTTTGCTTTTTCATCCAATCTAGCAATCTCTGTTTTTTAACTGAGGTGTTTATACATTTTTCTTAGTTTTCTATTGCCGTTTGATAAATCACTAGAAATTTAGCAGGCTAAAACAACACCCATTCATTATCTCACTGATTTATAGATCAAAAGTCCAAATGAACTCAGACATACTCTCTGCTTAATCCCAGAAGGCCAAAATCAAGGTGTTGGCCATGTTGGGCTTTTATCTGGGGCTCAATGAAACAATTTCTTTCAGCTCATTCTAGTTGTTGGCGGAATTCAGCTGCTTGTGATTGTAGGACTGAGGTCCCATTTCCTTGCTGGCTGTCAGCCAACGGCTCCTTTCAGCTACTAAAGGCTGTCCAGAGTCCTAATCATATGGCCCCTTCAATCTTTAAGGCACAAAAGGCACATTGAACTCTTCTCATGCTTTGAATCTTTTTGACTTCTGCTTCCAACAGAGAAATACCCCTGCTTTTAAAGGGTCAGTGATGAGATTAGACCCACCTGGACAATCTCCATTTGCCCTATAATTTAATATAACCACTGTCTTGATAGCTGATCATATTCACAGTCCTGGGATTAGGGAGGGAAATTTTGTGGGGCCATTTTAGAAATTTTCTTACCACAGACATTAATGTGATTATTGATACAGTCAGTTTAAAACCTATGGTTTTGTAATTTCTTTTTCTGCTTGTTCCACTTTTTTGTTCCTCCTTTTTCCTTTTTGCCTTCTGGATTGAAGATGTGTTTGTTATTCTATTTTATCTATTTCACTGGATTTTTAACTATAATCTTGTTTTATTATTTTAATGGTTGCTTTAGGGTTTATAATACATATTTTTACTTTATCAAAGTCTGCCTTCAAGAGATATTATACAACTTCATGAATAGCATAAAAATGTTATAGTAGGATACTTTCATTTCTTCTTTCCTGGCCATATATTGTTGTTGTCATACACTATATGTTCACATATGATACAAACTCACACTACATGATTATTATTTTTGTTTAAATAGTTAATTGTCTTTAATGAGTTTTGAGTAATAAAATAATTACATATTTATCCACATGGTTAACATTACCAGGTCTTTTCATTCCATTATATAGATCCATATTTTCATCTGGTATCATTTCCCTTCTGCCTGAGAGATTACCTTTAACATTTCTTATAGTGTGGGTCTGTTGGTAATGAACACTTTCAGATCTTACAGGTCTGAAAAAAGTCTTCATTACCACTTTCATTTTCGAAGAAACACTTTCAGTGGATGTATAATTCTAGGTTTCTTTTCCCTCTAATTATTTTAAAGATGTTGCTTCTGTCTTTTGCTTGCATTGTTTCCAAGAACAAAAAAGAATTTGTTGTCATGCTTATCTCTTTCCCCTCTGTAAGTAATGTGTCTTTTTATTCTGGCCACTTTTCAAATTGTCCCTTCATCGCTGGTTTTCAGCAACATGATTATAATACACTTCCCTGTAGTTTTCTCCACGGTTTTTTTTTTCATTTTTTTAATTAAGGTATTATTGATATACACTCTTATGAAGGTTTCACATGAAAAAAAATGTGGTTACTACATTTACCCATATTATCAAGTCCCCACCCATACCCCAATGAGTCACCGTCCATCAGTGTAGTAAGATGACACAGATTCACTGTTTGCCTTCTCTGTGCTACACTGTTTTCCCCGTGGTCCCCCACACCATGTGTACTAAACATAATACCTCTCAATCCCCTTCTCCCACCTTCCCCACCTGCCCTCCCACACCCCTCCCCTTTGGTAACCACTAGTTCCTTCTTGGAGTCTCTGAGTCTGCTGCTATTTTGTTCCTTCAGTTTTGCTTCGTTGTTATACTCCACAAATGAGGGAAATCATTTGGCACTTGTCTTTCTCCGCGAGGCTTATTTCACTGAGCATAATATCCTCCAGCTCCATCCATTTTGTTGCAAATGGCAGGATTTGTTTCTTTCTTATGGCTGAATAGTATTCCATTGTGTATATGTACGACATCTTCTTTATCCATTCATCTGCTGATGGAGACTGAGATTGCTTCCATATCTTGGCTATTGTAAAAAGAGATGCAATAAACATGGGGTGCATATGACTTTTTGAATCTGAGAAGTTGTATTCTTTGGGTAAATTCCAAGGAGTGGGATTCCTGGGTCAAATGGTATTTGTATTTTTAGTTTTTTGAGGAACCTCCATATTGCTTTCCACAATGGTTGAACTAGCTTACATTACCACCAGCAGTGTAGGAGGGTTCCCCTTTCTCTGCATCCTCACCAGCATTTGTTGTTCTTAGTTTTTTGGATGCTGGCCATCCTTACTGGTGTGAGGTGATATCTCATTGTGGTTTCAATTTGCATTTCCCTGTAATTAGTGATGTGGAGCACCTTTTCATGTGTCTGTTGGCCATCTGAATTTCTTCTTTGGAGAATTGTCTCTTCATATCCTCTGCCCAGTATTTATTTGGGTTATTTGTTTTTTGGGTGTTGAGGCATGTAAGTTCTTTATATATTTTGGATGTTAACCCCTTGTCTGATATGTCATTTACAAACATATTCTCCCATACTGTAAAATGCCTTTTTGTTCTGTTGATGGTGTCCATTGCTGTACAGAAACTTTTTAGTTTGATGTAGTCCCATGAGTTCATTTTTGCTTTTGTTTCCCTTGCTCGACGAGATGTGTTCCGGAAGAAGTTGCTCATGCTTATATTTGGAGAATTTTGCCTACGTTGTCTTCTAAGAGTTTTATGATTTCATGATTTACATTCAGGTCCTTGATCCATTTAGAGTTTACTTTTGTGTATGGGGTTAAACAATAATCCTGTTTCATTCTCTTGCATGTAGCTGTCCAGTTTTGCCAACACCAGTTGTTGAAGAGGCTGTCATTTCCTCATTGTATGTCCATGGCTCCTTTATCATATATTAATTCACCATATATGCTTGGGTTTGTATCAGGCCTCTCTAGTGTGTTCCATTGATCTATGGGTCTGTTCTTGTGCCAGTACCAAATTGTCTTGATTACTATGGCTTTGTACTAGAGCTTGAAGTTGGGAAGCATAATCCCCCCAGCTTTATTCTTCCTTCTCAGGATTGCTTTGGCTATTTGGGGTCTTTTGTGGTTCCATATGAATTTCAGAACTATTTTCTCTAGTTCATTGTAGAATGCTGTTGGTATTATGATATGAATAGCATTGAATCTGTAGATTGCTTTAGGCAGGATGGCCATTTTGACAATATTAATTCTTCCTATCCATGGGCATGGGATGTGTTTCCATTTATTGGTATCTTCTTTAATTTCTCTCATGAGTGTCTTGTAGTTTTCAGGGTATAGTTCTTTCACTTCCTTGGTTAGGTTTATTCCTAGGTATTTTATTCTTTTTGATGCAACTGTGAAAGGAATTGTTCTCCTGATTTCTCTCTCTGCTAGTTCATTGTTAGTGTTTAGGAATGCCACAGGTTTCTGTGCATTAATTTTGTATCCTGCAACTTTGCTGTATTCAGGTAGTTTTCTTTTTTTGTGGTGTCTTTGCCCGGTTTTGGTATTAGAGTGATGCTGGCCTCATAGAATGAGTTTGGAAGTATTCTCTCTTCTACTCCTTGGAAAACTCTAAGGAGGATGGGTATTAGGGCTTCACTAAATGTTTGATAAAATTCAGCAGTGAAGCCATCTGGTCCAGGCATTTCGTTCTTAGGATTTTCGGTTTCTTCCTGCGTCAGCCGTGGAAGGTTGTACTTTTCTAGAAAGTTGTCCATTTCTTCTAGGTTATCAATTTTGTTAGCATATAATTTTTCATAGTATTCTCTAATAGTTCTTTGTATTTTTGTGCTGTCCGTAGTGATTTTTCCTTTCTCATTTCTGATTCTGTTTATGTGAGTAGCCTCTTTTTTTCTTCATAAGTCTGGCTAGGGGTTTACCTATTTTGTTTATTTTCTTGAAGAACCAGCTCTTGCTTTCATTGAAATTTTCTATTGTTTTATTCTCAATTTTATTTATTTCTGCTCAAATCTTTATTATGTCCCTCCTTCTACTGACTTTGGGTCTCATTTGTTCTTCTTTTTCTAGTTTTGTTAATTGTGAGTTTAGACTGCTCATATGGGATTGTTCTTCTTTCCTGAGGTAGGCCTGTATTGCAATATACTTTCCTCTTAGCACAGCCTTTGCTGCATCCACAGATTTTGCAGTGTTGAATTATTGTTGTCATTTGTCTCCATATATTGCTTGATCTCTGTTTTTATTTGGTCATCAATCAATTGGTTATTTAGGAGCATGTTGTGAAGCCTCCATGTGTTTCTGGGATTTTTCATTTCTTTTCGTAATTCATTTCTAGTTTCATACCTTTGTGGTCTGAGAAACTGGTTGATACAATTTCAATCTTTTTGAATTTACCAAGGCTCTTTTTGTGGCTTAGTATATGATCTGCTCTTGAAAATGTTCCATGTGCACTTGAGAAGAATGTGTATTCTGCTGCTTTCAAGTGTAGAGTTCTGTAGATGTCTGTTAGGTCCATCTGTTCTAATGTGTTTTTCAGTGCCTCTGTCTCCTTACTTATTTTCTGTCTGGTTGATCTGTCCTTCAGAGTGAGTGGTGTGTTGAACTCTCCTAGAATGGATGCACTGCATTCTATTTCCCCTTTTAATTCTGTTAGTATTTGTTACACATATGTAGGTGATCCTGTGTTGGGTGCATAGACATTTATAATGGTTATATCTTCTTGTTGGATTGACCCTTTTATCATTATGTAATGTCCTTCTTTGTCTCTTGTGACTTTGTATGTTTTGAAGTCTATTTTGTCTGATATAAGTACTGCAACTCCTGCTTTTTTCTCCCTATTAGTTGCATGAAATATCTTTTTCCATCCCTTCACTTTTAGTCTGTGTATGTTTTTGGGTTTAAAGTGTGTCTCTTGTAGGTGGCATATAGATGGGTCTTGTTTTTTTATCCATTCAGTGACTCTATGTCTTTTGATTGGTGCTTTCAGTCCATTTTCATTTAGGGTGATTATCGATAGGTATGTACTTATTGCCATTGCAGGCTTTAGATTCGTGGTTACCAAAGGTTCAAAGTTAACTTTCTACTATCTAAAAGTCCAACTTAACTCACACAATATGCTATTTCAAACACAATCCAAAGGTTTTTTTTTTCTCCTCCATTCTTTATATATTAGGTATCATATTCTGTACTGTTTGTCCTTTGATTGCCTTTGGGGATATTTAATTTCATTTTGCATTTGCTTAGTAATTAGCTGTTCTACTTTCTTTACTGTGGTTTTATTACCTCTGGTGACAGCTATTAAACCATAGGAACACTTCCATCTATAGCAGTCCCTCCAAAATACACTGTAGACATGGTTTGTGGGAGGTAAATTCTCTCAGCTTTTGCTTATCTGGAAATTGTTTAACCCCTCCTTTAAATTTAAATGATAATCTTGCCAAACAAAGTTATCTTGATTCAAGGCCCTTCTGCTTCATTACATTAAATAGATCATGCTGGCCTGTAAGGTTTCTGTTGAGAAGTCTGATGATAGCCTGATGGGCTTTCCTTTCTTTGTGATCTTATTTCTCTCTCTGGCTGCTTTTAGTAGTCTGTCCTTATCCTTGATCTTTGCCATTTTAATTACTATATGTCTTGGTGTTGTCTTCCTTGGGTCCCTTATGTTGGGAGATCTGTGCACCTCTGTGGCCTGAGAGACTATCTTCTTCCCCAGATTGGGGAAGTTTTCAGCAATCACCTCCTCAAAGACACTTTCTATCCCTTTTTCTCTGTCATCTTCTTCTGGTACCCGTATAATGCGAATATTGTTCCGTTTGGATTGGTCACACAGTTCTCTCAATATTCTTTCATTCTTAGAGATTCTTTTTTCTCTCTGTGCCTCAGCTTCTTTGTATTCCTCTTCTCTAGTTTCTATTTCATTTATCATCTTCTCCACCATATCCAATCTGCTTTTAATACCCTCCATTGTGCTCTTCAACTATTGTATCTCCAACTGGAGTTAATTCCTGAGTTCTTGAATATCTTTCCATACCTCCATGATCATGTTAATGAATTTTACTTTGTACTCCCCTTCAGGGAGAGTCATGAGGTCAATATCATTTAAATCTTTCTCAGGAGTTGTGTTAAAATCCTCTGAACCAGGTTCCTATGGCATTTCATATTTGCATATGGCGCCCTCTAGTGGCTAGAAGTTCTACTGTCTGGAGCTGTTCAGCCCTGAAGCAATGTTGGGTGTCCCAGGGGAGTGGTGTTGGTGCCTGGGGGAAGGGAAGAGCTGTTTCCTGCTTCCCTGCTGCTATGCCTTTCTCCACTGTCTGAACCAGTGGGCCGAGCACACAGATATAAGCCTCTATGCTTTGCGTTTGTAGTTGCTGTAGACAGATCTTGCCTCTGGCTGGCCTAATGCCAGGGTAGGGTTTGCCGGTTTGCAAGCTTGGTGGGGCTGGCCAGGAGAAAGGCACAGTAGGCTGCCTATCATGGAGGGGTTTCTTTGAGCTGTGTAGGCAGACAGGGAGCTGGAGCACCTGAAGATCATGAAAGCTCCCAACCTGCTGGGCAGAGTGCACCCAGACAATTTTGTCTACCTGTCCTTTCTCCTGAGCAGTAAGCTCTGTGCAGTCCTTGCCCCTTTAGCAGCCCTCTTGCTAAGGGCTTCCTTGTTAGGAAGTCTCTCAGACTGCCCACCTTTCTTTTGTCCCAGAGCAGCTGGATATGGATCCCTGCTTTCCACCAGCAGCTGGAATCTCAGTCTCTCCAGGAATTCTGCCTGTCTTAGCTTTCCAACCCCCTAATTACGAGAGTATCATGCAAGCACCATGAAATGTAGGTTTGTGCTCCCAGAGCAGATCTCCGGAGTTAGGTGTTCAGCATTCCCAAGTCTCCACTCCCTCTCTGCTCCATTTCTCTTCCTCCCACCAGTGAGCTGAGGTGGGGGAAGGGCTTGGTCCTGCCGGGCCACAGCTTTAGTATGTTATCCTGTTCTGTGAGGTCTGCTTTTTTCTCCAGGTGTATGCAGTTTGGCCCAGTCCTCTTTCCTGTTGCTCTTTCAGGAGTAGTTGTATCAGTTACATTTTCATTTTATATGCGGTTTTAGGAGGAACCCTCTATCTCACCTCTCATAACACCATCTTTTATCCTCCATGTTTTTTATGCTTGGGGTTCATTGAGCTTCTTTAAACTGCATATTTAGGGTATTTTTCAAATTCGGACATTTTTTGGCCATTATTTCTTTGTATGTATTTCATCCTTTACCTATACACTCCTTCAGGAATTCTAACCACATGTGTTTTATACTGTGTCAAGTTGTCCCAGAGCTGTCATTTTTTCCCTCAGTTTGTTTAATTTGAATAGTTTCAATTGCTGTCTTCAAGTTTAATAATTTTCTTCTATAATTTCTAATCTATCATTAATCTCATCCAGTTAATTTTTTTACTGAACATGGTTTGATATGGTGATTTTGTATATATATTTTAATCCATGTCTTTACTTAACCTATTAAATCTTTCCTCCAGCTTGCTGAATATATAGAATGTAGCTATAATAACTATTTCAAGGTTCTTATTTGCTAGTTCTGTCATTTGTGTTAGGTCTGGGTTGTTTTCAATTGATTGATTTTTCTCATTATGGTTTGTATTTTCCTGCTTCTTTGCAAGCCTGTAATTTTTTTATTGGATGCCAGAGATCATGAATTTTGCCTTGTTGAGAGCTGAGTATTTTTTGTATTTCTACAAGTATTTTGAGTTTGGTTTCTGGTAGGCAGTTAAGTTACTCAGAAACATTTCATCCTAGCTTTTAAGATTTGTTGGGTAACAACACAGCAGTGTTTAGTCTAGGGCTAATTATTTCCCATTGATAAAGCACAACCCTTCTGAGTACACTACACAATGTCATATGAATTATTAGTTTTTCCAGTCTAGCTGTTTGAGGTTCCTGTACTTCTTCCTCTAACCACTTCATCCGATTCTTCTCCCATTCTTGATTAGTTTCTTCACATACGTGCTAATCAGTACTCTGCTGAATACTCAAGGGGGACCCTATGCAGATTTCAAGAGTTCTCTATGTAGCTTCTTTTCACCTGTATTTTATCCTAAGTACCATAGCCACTTTGGTCTCATAAAGTCTCAGTTTTATCTCTTTAAACCAATTAAGGAAGTCTATCAGGTTCAGTTTGGGCTCTTTCTCCCTGCACACAGCTGGAAAACTCTCTTAAGACTGTAAGCTGGATAATCATAGGGTCTCTTTGTTTCCTGTCTCTCCGGGTTCATTGTTCATTCATTGTTTCAGTAAGGGAATCCCAGTCCCTTACTCCATCTTGTGTCAAAGTGGTTATATAAATATACATTTTAAAAGTCTAATAACATTAACTCTTTAAAGTATGAAATGCATACATAACTCTAGAGAGATGAGTCAACTGAAATAACTAAATTATATTGATATCATAAAACTGCCTTACTATGATGATTAGAATTTGTGCTTGTTCAAATCAAGTGTAACAACATTTATATGTTGTCTTGTCTAGAGGGATGATTGCCCTGAATTTGATATTTACTGTAGATATAAAAATAGTGAATTATAAAATTTTGCTCTTCACATTTTCAAGGGAAGCCAGATCTTTGACAGGTTATCTGAAAACTGAATCCCCCAGATAGAAGAGGATTTCTGTAGGGACTACATAGATCCGAGCTTATAAGCCCATTCACTATACTCAACCACTGATGCTTATTACAACAGTGATAGAATTCTGTGGCTGTATCTAGTGGATAAGTGAAGAAGTTACAAAAATAAACCTGTCATTTTGCAAATGCATGCAGAAATAACACAATTTGTGCACCCTTTCTGTTGTTCATGGACATTTGGTTATTTTTCAGATTTTGGTTCTTATAAAAAATTGGTGAACATTTCTGTATATATTTCCTGGTATACATGGATACACATCTCTTTAGAGTACATATTTAGGAGTAGAATTCCCGAGTCATGTGATCCACGCATCTTAGATTTACTTATTATGCCAAAAGTGCTTGTACCAGTTCACACTCTATCCGCAGTGAATAAGGATCACTTCTGGATCACACTATTCCTGCACTTAATGATTTTCTACTTTAAGATTTTTCAAAGAAGCTAGAGAAAATGATAAATGATAAATTACATTCATTATATCCATTCATTTTTTTTTCATCACATCTATTCTAGTCTTACCTTTTGGGATCTCTGAATACAAAGATAAAGACAATGACTCCTATCTATCCTAGAGGAATCATAGGCTAAGGGATACAAATTTCGTGTAAAATATAAAAGATGAGATTCAAATTTGTGCTCAAATAGAGGGTCAAAATGTGATCAATCTATTGGAATCATACCATATGACAATAAATAAGATGATTATCCAGAACATTCAGTTGGGTGATGGTTACTCTTTAGTTAGCCCAAGTTTTATAGTTTATGGTTAGACAGAATAAATGTACTTGGAGTGTGTGCATGTGTGTGTGTCTGTAAGGTTAAGGAGAGAGAGAGAGAACTTTTTTTTAAGGACAGAGAAGGAAGTCAATGTCCAACTTGCTGAAAGTTCCCTTCAGAGGATCATGTCTAGAATTTATGACTAGGATCAGAAAACTTTTATGGTGAAAGGGCAGATAGTACAAAGTTTAGGCTTCATGGGCCATAAGGTTTCTGTCTCAACTACTCAACTCTGCCCTTGTAGTGTAAAAGCAGCCAGACTATATGTAAACAAATGAGTGTGACTGTTCTTCAATCAAACTCTATTTGCAAGAACAAGCTGTAGACCTGATTTGGTCATGTACTGATTTGGACTATAGTTTGTGGACCCCTGAAAACTTATCAGACAGTCAAATGGTTCCTGGAGAATCTATTAGTGTAAGTTAGCATCAGCTATTTTTTATACATTAGTGTAAATGTAGGCTTCACAGGTAGGTTATGATAAAAAAGGTAGAGAGGAAGGAGAAAACAGTGAAGATATCTGAAGGCAGAGGAAATTACCTCCACCATGACATTACCTAGAGCCTATGAGGACGCACGATTCAGTGGGATTTGGCATTTCCAAAGGCAATGATAAACTACATGTGACAGCATACATTTTAGGGAATGAAAGGACTTTCTGGAAACAAGAGCAGTATGATTTCTTTTACTAGTCAAAGATGGTCATAAGTTTAATAAGCCCCATAGGTCGAAAGTGTTCACTAAGTGCTATCCCTAAAGAAATAAGCATGTAGGGTTTTTTTCACATTTACCAGATGAGAATTTCTTAAGCCTTTCACCTTAGAAAATTTAACATATTATGCCAAATGATTAAATATGAATACTGCTTAAAGTTAGTACTTCAGAGAAGCAAATTCTCTTAGTTTATTGAAACATACTCTATCTAATATACCATCAGTAGTCCAGTGAGATTGTAGAATCTTCTCTCATCTATAATAATCCTAGTGAATGATAAGCAAAATAGAAAATCTATTTCATAATATCTAAAATAATAAGCACTAAAGTTAACTAAACACCTATTATGTATCTGTGAAGCCTTAGTCATAACAGCTCTATCCAGGAGAAAATATAGTTACCATCTTCTTTTATAGACTAAATAAAAAAACAATGGTGACACAGAGAAGTTCAGGAAGTTATATAACTTCCCCAAGGCACACAGCTACTAAGTACTGGGGCTGGGATTCAAACCAACACATTCTTCTTTCATCTTTTTTCGGAGTCTCTCTCTTTAATCAGTATGTTGTTCTGTCTCTTATCCTAAGAAGACTACACCATTTATACCCTTTTTCTCAAATAGTATATATTCAGGACCAGACTGTATATAGTAATCAAAATTAGTCACTCGGTAACTTTACCTTTTAAAAGACCAATACACAATAGAGGTTTGATGCTTTACAGAAATACAAAAGAAAACTTCCTGCAATGTTTCCTTAATTTTTAGTAAACATATTACATTATCAAAGACAAGACACTTTCCTCTTGTCTGAAACAACTTTGCTACATACTGAATGCTTGTGTGCCCCCCAAATTCACATGTTGAAATCCTAAACTCCAATATGATGATTGGAGGTTGGGTCTGGGAAAGTGACTGGGTCATGAGGATGGAGCCCTTATGAAACGGATTTGTGCCCTTATCAAGGAGAGCTTTTTTACACCCTCTGCCATGTGAGGGCACAGGAGAAGATGGCTGTCTACGAGCCAGGGAGCAAGTTCTCACCAGACACTGAATCTGCTGGCGTCACGAACTTGGACTTCCTACCCTCCAGAACTGTGAGAAATAAATGTTTAAGCCATCCAGTCTATGGTATTTTTGTTATACCAGCCTGAACACACTAAAACAAACTTACTTGTGGATTTTTCCAAACAGTTCCACACTTTGTCGTCATCCTCCTTGTAAGTTGACCATTCCCTCCTCAATGCCTCCTAAGTACCTTGTTCCTACTGTTAATATGGCACTGATGATATTGGATGGCAACCATTTGCTTTTTTTTTGTCTTTTTTCTCTGGGCTGTGGACTCCTCAGGGACAGGAAGCATGTCACACTAGCCTTCATGTCTCAGAATCTTCAGCGTCTACTATGGAAGACACACAGATGTTTGATGAGTGGCTGAATGAACATGAATCAATCAACAAGTTCCAATCAATGGTTCGAAGATTGTTATCACCCAAAGAAGAAATAAGACAATATCGAGAAATTCTAAAAACAAAGCAAAATCTTTTTAAAAGATGCTTTCTTAATTGAACACATCTGTTTCATTTATTGCAAAAGTGTGTAAGCACTATTAGAGAGGGCTGCTGTCCGATCAACAGCAGATTCTATGACTTAGAAGAAGCTGTGCTAATACACACTGGTTGTCCCTGAGTGCCATATACTGTTGCTTTGTCATTTCAAAGAAATACTCCACAGGGATGCAGCTATAGCCCATTTACTCACTCTCAAGTTTTGATAATACTGTTAAGAAATCTGTTATAAGAAATTGCTGAGAACACTTAGAGGAATTACCAAATAATTTCACAGTAGTTCTGCTTAAATATCTTAAGTGCTAGGCTGCATAAGACCATTGCTTTTTCATTTCGTTTTTTGTTTTGCATGAAACAATATGAATATCACCACTGTTGTCCTTCCAAATAAGATGTTGAAAGAAATTGGATGTTCAAAGCTTTCATCTTGCTGGATTAAATTGTAATAAGTTAAAAATTTTTCAAGTGGTGTTTCAACTTTACACATGGGATAGACTTTGCAAAACACTACATTGGAAGGGAAAATTGCAAAGTAATTATTTATTCTTCTGCTTTGTCTTTCATGACATGAAATCCTTTGCTGAATTACTCTACTTAGAAGGTTCAGGGTTGCTTTTTTGTGATGGCATGCATATTTTTTTTGTTTGTTTTTGTTACAATGCAGGATTATTGCTTTTCAAAGGGTGGTGTCACAAGAGGCATGCTGTAAAACTCTGGAGATGCTGCCAGTAATTAGGCAGCTGGGTGGCCCAGAAATCATCTCCATTACACTGTTGTTTCTCTGCCAGTTTCCCCACACCACCCCCCTTACCCTGTTCTCTCTTCCGGAAAAAAAAATCTTTGTTTTTCTTTACATAGTTTTTATAGGCAGAATAAATACACCTTTTTCACTTGCCAGAGTCTTCTGATACAATATCAACTTCCATATTTATGGTTCATGGTCCTTACTTTGATTTACAGTCAATTGTCCAAAACATGTTTAATAAATGAGCAGGGCTGCAGTGTTTAATGTGTTAAGGGGGTTCCACTCACAAATCCATTGTCTTCCCCCATGTACATATGCTGTCCACATGGATTAATACTGTGTCTTTTTTATACCAAAACAGTTCTTAAGTACGCATCACTCTGATAACCAAGATAATACAGGTCCAGCACTTATCATCAATAAGTGTCAGCCTAAGGGACACACAACAGGTTTTGCTTCTCTCCCTTGGTTTCTCCCCTTTCTCTCTCTCTCTCTCTCTCTCTCTCTTTCAGTCTCAACAGGAGGTTGTGAAAAATGAATGCAAATGTGTGTGTGTGTGTGTGTGTGTGTGTGTTCTGAATTCTCTTATTTGGGTGTGTGGGGGAATTTGTATGCTATGTGATGGTGCTTAGTAGGTGTTGCACTAACTGTTTATTGAACTGAATTGTGGATGTTTGGGTTTCTTTTTCAAAATTTTTCTGAGGCTGGCTGTAGTAGGCTGAGAGGTACTCCCCCAAAAGTTATATTAATGTCCTAATCTCCAGAGCCTGTGAGTATTAACCTGTATGGCAAGAGTGAATACTAACTTTACGGTAAAAGATGTGACTAAATTAAAGATGTTGAGAAGCAGAGTTTACCCTGGATCATCCCATGGGCCCTAAGGGCAATCACATGCATCCTTACAGGAGAAAGGCAGGGGGGTCTGAACCCGACACACAAAGGGGAGGGGCGATATGAACGCAGAGGCAGAATCTGCAGTGAGGCAGCCATAGGAATGCCAGGTGACCACCAGAGACTGGCAGAGGCAAGGAACAAGCTCTGCCCCGGAGACTCCGGGGAGAGTATGACCCTGCTGACGTCTTGATTCCAGACTCCTGGCCTCCAAAACTGAGGGAATGTGTTTCTGTCGTGCTAAGCCACCCATTCTATGTTACAGCAGCCACAGGAAACTAACATGCTAGCTGACTCCATGGGTCAGGTAGGCAGGAGCCTGGGGCTGCAGAAGAAAAGGCCCAGATACGTGGGCAAGATCTGGAAAACGCCAAGAGTAAGACAGAGACTGAGGGAAAGCACTGTGGCCCAGAGGTTGTTCCATAGAGAGGAAGACAGCAAACTGAGTATGGTCCTGGCAAACATTAATATTTGAGGTGTCCCAAGACCGTGAAGAGGAGTGATAGCAGGAATTCAGATGGCAGAAGAGACTGAAGTCAGGTGGGCATCAATACTAGCTGTGATTAATTATAAATATTAATAAGAGAAAACATTAATTGAGAACTCAGTTTTCTGGGTTCTGAACTACCACTAACCTATTAGGTAGGTTTCATTTTTCCCATTTTACACATAAGAAAAATGAGTTTCAATGGAGATTAAATTGTCCAAGATCACACAGATAATTAGTGGCAAAAATAGGACTCCACCAACTCATTTGACTACTAGTCTAGGATTTTCACAACTGTGCTGGAAGCCCCACTCTGCCTTACCACCCCTACCAGGACTGTTGTAATTCTGATTAGCCTTCCTTGTCAAACTTTTAGGATGCAGATTTGGAAACAACCTGTGGGGATGCATCAGTCTTCTAGGCAGCACTTCTTACTCAAAAGTACACATACTCACACTTCAGTGGAATTATTTGATAATTTTTGGAAAGCATATTAAACATAAAGCATTTTGTGTTTAATTTTTTTCATCTGAAAATTTCACAGTTGATCTGAAACATAAATTCTTTGAGACTGAAAAAGGAAATTTATTTTTAAAAATATTTCTAAAAAAGGGTGTAAATATGAGCAATAATGGAACATGTATAAATTCTGGGGTAAGAACACATGAATAGATGCTTCAAATAGAATTATTTAATGGATTGTTCAAATATTAAAAAAAAATTCACATAATTCTCCATTTGGCTTACCTGCACTGCATCCTCCTTAGTTTTAAATTATCACATAATGTTAAAAAAAAAAAGGGAACCCTTAGAAAGTACATGAGCTGTGCATGCTTCAGAAGTGGAGATGATACCATCGACCCAACAGCAGTAAGACATGTTCTCTGAATGATTTTTGTTTTAGTATGGACAATGTTTTCTGCTAAATGCGCATTCTTTCTCATGCTTCCTTTACAATCAGAGGCACACACTTACCAGAGGCCAACTTTGGTTCTCCAGACCATTAGAAGCACAGAGCTTGAACAAAGCAGACTTGCACTCACTTGTGAGATCAAATCAATGACCTTAACCTCATTAGCACATTTCCATCCCATGGTTAAAACTACAGTGAACTCCTTCCTCTGAGAGGAATTGTCAAAGCTGACTCTTCTATGAAGGCCTCAAAATCCTTTCTAAAGAACAAAATATGTACAAGTAATGATCCAGTCCTTATACTCTGACTTTTAGATCTACACTTCAGTCACTGGTTGATCCAGGTTAGGGAAGGATGGTGATAACCTCATTTTTACATTTGGGTGTATTATGGATATCAGATTTTTAGGACCATGAATAGCTCAACTTTGTAATGCTTTCTTGGAAAGAGGTAAAATATCGTGTAGCCAGGAAAGCATGTGTAAAAAGAGGGACCAGAACTGTTCATTTATATACCAGAAGATGTGTCTGTAATTATTGTAAGTGATTACAGGCTTTATCTCATGGTGTGTAAATGGTGAGAATCATAGTTAGCCCATACAAAGAATTTTGAAAATATATCACACACATAAACACCTTGGCATCAAATGAGTTCCATCCAAAGGTAAATCATAGAGTTGACTGAATTAACATGGCTTAATAGGACTAGCACAGAGAGCCTGAAAATATTCCCATTTGTTCTGAAGACATGACATTCTCAAATATAACAACAGCTTTTCCAAATGTATTGTCTATCCCTTTGTCTTTGTGCCAGAATCAAACAATTTTAAGTGCTAATTGGCAGTTCTGCAAAGATTCCACAGTGCCTCCACGCTAATTATATCACCTGAAGAATTCTCAGTCAGACTCCACTTCCAACCTATACCGTCAGGAAGTCAGACAGGAAAATGTATGCTCAGAGTTCTCAACAAAAGGAAAATTACTTTACAGTCTGCTATAAACATGGGGAGATAGCTGAAAGTTATTTCATTTCATTCATTAGGGATGGTCTAACTTGGCTAATCTACACTGTGCTTAAATTATATAGCTGCTTTTCCTAATTTTTGGATAAGTGCTATATTTATGGCCCACATGCTGAATATTTGAAATAGTTTGAACCTATATATGTGGCACTTGGCTTGTTTATAGTTGAGATGATTAAATTGGCCCTCTCCACATTTTACATAGCTCTTTCTCACATAAGTTATTTTAATCAATGTAAAAGTTCCTTAGGCTTAAGGAATTATGTGTGTTGCAGCTGGTTGCTAGCTCCAAGCAGTTGATGAAAAAATTAATTTCAAACTACGGGAGCCCCTCACAAGACTGAGAAGTTGATGTGCTATAAAACCACGGACTAGATGGGAAAGAAAGGGTTAAAGCCATTACACACTTTATTTTGTGGTCCTAATAGTTATAATAATGACCTACACAAAGTTAATTTCCTTATGCCTCAGACTTCTCATCTGTCAAATGGGACTAACATTTGCATCAACCATATGAAAACTGCCAATTTCATAACTCAAAAATGGTCAAATTTCGGCAATTTCATATGGTTCATTCTAATAATAACAGTCATATCATAAAATTATTAGAAGTATTAAATATGGATAAAGCACTCAACACAGTAACTATAAAATATTATGTATATGTACAACAAATGTTAATAATTTCTAAAATACTGTTACTATTTTTAAGTACAAATTAATGAAAATTAACTGGTAATTTTCATTTCAAATACTACTTATATCCCATCTCATTTTTTACTGGTCAGAACAGGTGAGAAACTACTGAGGAGTAACCCAGGTTGAGGCAGGGCCGCCTGTTCTCTCAGGCTGGGATGGGTGCCTGATTCAAGAGAGGATGGTTCAGAAACAGAGCCAAGTGCAGATAGGCACATGTAAGTGCCAAAGGTTGAGTCTGGGAGCGATTATTTCATTCCAGAATTTGGTTACTGAAGCCAAGATTGGAAAATGCAATTAACACAGCCAAGTGTGGCTACAGAGCCAGATTGTAGTCATGAGTCATAAAGGGGAGAGTGAGTCAGGAAAGACTCCACAGCCTCAAGTATAAGATGGGATGGAACTCCTCCAATGTCACTGATAAAGCTTCTGCCCAGCACCCCAAGTCATACAGGGCTGGCCACTTGGGGAATCTCTTTTGCCTTTTGATCCCCCAGCTCCTGGGAGCTGCCTGGATAACTGTTAGCCTTAATGCTGTAATTACGTGTACTCTCTGGAGATGAAAGCACTCTCTCTGTTACAGATCCTATAAGATGTCATCTCCCTGGAGAAAGACAGATGAAGTCATGATATGAATTTGATCAATTTTCTTGCTGTTCAATTGAGAGACCACAGCATCTTCTAAGAAAAATTGCCATGAGCCTCACAATATCCTCAAAGCTCTAATTTCTCCACAAATCATTCACCCAGTATGTTTCAAATCAAATAAGATTATTTTCTCCTCATATATAGTGTCCAGCTTCATCACGAGGTCACTTCAAGATTTTAACAAATAACTAAAAGAAATGTTAAATACCTCTTGTCTTAGTTTTAATATAATCCAATTGTAATAAACTATGTTAACACCTGTCATTAACATGTATAAATAATAAACAATTTTTCATACTTTACTAGATGCATTGAATATATATATATATATGATATATATATATATATATCATATATATATATAGTCCTATAATCAGGGCAAAATATTCTACTTAATGCTATAAAGTAGCTGATATATAAGCTAACCAATAATACATGTTATATTTTAGAACAGCATTTTGTAGTATAAGGCTATCAACTCTCTACTATTGATTTGTCAAGGATCTGGTGAATCTTTTAATGGGTATGTTACCACAATGAGTCTATTTATGTGTCTGTCCTACTTAAAGCCACATTAGTTCATGTTATTTTATACATCCGTTGCAATGGTTATTATCTAAAATGGTACAATGAAGACAGCTTGACACAGGCTTGAAGCTGACTGCCAAGTACTATATCAATGAATGGCAAAGCATTGAAATCTCCAGGTCTTGTTTTTTCCTCTATCAAAAAAGAGGAAAAAAATCTACTTGGGTTTGGGGGCTTTTGTGAAAAATACATAGGAACTAAAGCAACTATCACACTTTTGTAGAACAAGGTTATACTCGGTAAACCTTAAGGTCTTCTTGCTCCTGGAATCACACATCCCATCAAGGGGTATGGTTTGCAGTAAGCAGTGCCAATATAATTAGAATTAAAATTGCCTTAGTAACTTTGCTAAGAAGAATAATAAAAGTACCAGCTGCATAACCCTATACAATTTACTTAATGATAGCACTTAATTCTCATAGAAATACCATTATTTTCATCTTACCATTGAAAAAAATATCTGAGGCTCAGAAAGCCTTTGGTGGTCTGCCTAAGATCAGACAGTCAGTTAACAGCACAGTGGTGAACTGAACCCAAGTCTCCTGACTTAAAGGATGATGAGCCTGTATTCTAAGTCTCTTAAGTGGGGCTTCTCCTGATAAAATGCCTTAACATTTCATATTCGAAGAAATAGGTTGTCTAAATGAATGATTACTAGGCATAAGTGCAATGATATTCATTATAAAATATTAATACATTATAACAATTTAGAAGGTAAGAAAAACCCGGGAGATGGTAGGGAGCTCTAGGTCTGACCCCTGACTTCTTAATTGGACAGAATCTGCTTCTCAGTATCTATGTTGCTAGGTGCCTTACCTTTAAGGACAAGCCATGCTCACCTACTGGTAAACTTAGCATTGAAAAAGAACATTTTCATTCAGTTAATTAACCTTTTAGCAAGACATAGTTTCGAGTAGAAGGGCCTTGGGAGAATCCAGCCAATTTGCCAACTATTAATTTATTTCTTGTGTACAAAAAGGAGAATAGAACTTTTTTGTAGCATAAATAATCAAAGAGCCAATTCAACTGGAAATTTTAGATCTAAGATGTTGATGTTGATTTGGTAACCACTATGTTTTGAAGAAGAAGAAAAAACACACTGTTATGCAACCTTAAAATCACTGATTCCTTTCTTTGTTTTGTTTTGTTTTATTTACCTGTTACACTGGTTTCATCTTTGCTGGTCCTTGACTCCAAATTTTTCAATATTACAGTATTTCAGGTATCAACTAGACCAGTGTGATATTACTGAAAAAAGGTGAGATAAAAAGGAATTTCTCTCCTTTTTCTGATACCAAGATTATCTGAGACGTAATAGTCCCAGCAAAGTGTAGAGGAGCACAATACAATTTGTAGATGTTAAGATTTGCTAGTTTTCTTGAAACTTCTTCAAGAATTGTATGTGAATGGATATTAATTTCAAAGAAATATCTGTCTTCTAGCTATTACCATAGGAAAAATACTTATACATTACTTACATATTGACCCTTAAAAGGCAAAGCATACACATAAATTGTGAGATAGCTCTCTCTGCTTAATTTAATAAAGTCAAAATCCTTTTATGTTTCCAAGCATCATTATTCACCAGTGCTTGCTTGTATAGAAGATAGAGTCTTTGCAGAAGTCATTACATCTTTTGGTAACTATAAAGCAATTTCCAAGGATGCCTCCATCTTCTACTTAACATTTCAAGCTACACCAACTGCTACACCTACTGGCAGTGGTGAAACTGCAGGGTAGCCTCCTATCTTTCTTGTCAAGCCTACATCATTGCTTTGAGGAAATAAAGTAGGCTAAAAAAGGTCTGGCAATGCTCTTGTTTGTTTGAACAGAAAAGTAATCTACATATCATTGTCATCCGCTACCACTGAAGATGTCAGGAGGCAGGTCATTTCTCTCTGCTGAAGTGCTCTTTCTTTTATTACCAGCCCTGAAACAAGATTATTGAAATTATTCAACAATAGTAATGCCACAGCTATAGATACTTGTTGAAAGTAAATAATAAAAGCATTTTATCTGAATGGCTGTCATTTTCCTGTTGAGGGATACATCTGGCACATAAAGTACATTTGTGTGCGTGTCTGCCTTCTGCAAACTGCTCTAATTTGGTTATCCTGATAGGTACCATTGTAGCTTCATTCTAACAACATTAGCAGAGAGTAAGAGGTCAGTCGTTTTCAAACTGTAATTTGCAGTCACTCTAGTCAAAGGGACTGAAACAAGATTGAAACCTAGTAAGAAAGGATTTTAAGGAGACTGTAGCAAAGTATTCAAACACCAGACCATAATCTGACATTTAAGTTTAACTTAAGCAAAATAACAATTGGAAAAAGGAGGCAAATTCATGGAATTGAGGTTAAAAAGTTACTAAGAAAGTGTAGGCTACTCAAAGTTAGAGGGTTAAATGCTTTTATATGTAACTGATCTTCCAAATTTCATGAGGGCTGAGTTATTTTTAAATAATTAAAGTAATATTTGTAGCTTTCTTTTTAGTTTTCTTAAATACCATTCTTCATTATTTAAAATCTTAAGCAACAGGGACTCAAGGATTTTTAATTATTTCCTATTTTTCTATTTTATTCCCATCAAGAAACAAAGAATTTTGCAGAGGTTTAATGAAATAAAAATGTCATTTTACTTATAAATCAATAATATTATCTGAAACAACTGCTTAGATTGACTTAATGCAGAGAAAGAATGCCATATGTGTCTAGAATCAATTCACTATATTCTACAAATGTTTACTGAGCACATCCCATATGTCAGGTATTTTGCAAGGTACTGGGCAAATAGCATTGTCCTTAGAAACCTTACTGTTTATATGGAAAGAGAGAGAGACATCAGGCAATCAATTACAATGAAACGTGCTAAAAATGAGAGTACGATGTTCTTCTGAGACTGGGTGGCTTAAAGGCCAGCCACCAGGAACGCCTTATAGAAGTAAAGTTTAAACTCCTAACTAAATGATGAGTGGAAGTTACTCCAAGAAGAGATGGGGAAGAAGGCTTTAGGATAAAGAAACAGTATCTGCCCAAATCCACTCTCCAGAAAGAGTGGAACATTCAAGAAAGAGTGGAACATTCAAGAAATGAAGGTAAGTTTTGTTTAGTAGGAGTACAGAGTACAAGATGAGGAGATGTCAGAGATGAGGCAGAGACCTTACTGGAGATTCATTGAATTGGAAGCTACTGACCCCACTTGGTTTTAAGTAGGGGAGTAGCATGATAAGGTGTGAGCACTGGAAAATCATTCTGACTACCATGCCAAGAATATTCTAGAAAACAGCATGACTGAGGCAAGGGAATCAGAAGTCTATTGCAACAGTCTAGCTGAGAAGTAATGGTGGCCCAGGCTAGGGAGTTGGTAATGGGCATGGTTTAGGACACCGGATGGATGAGACTTAGCGCAAAAATATAACAAATGATGAAGAAGGAAGAATAAAAATCATGGGGTTTTTTTTGGGCAACTTGGTGGATGGAAGTGCTCTTTACTGAGATAGGAAATATTGGAAGGTAATAAAGATTGATTGAAATTCTGAAATATTAGGTGCATGACAGGAAATAACAACTATTATATAGCTATTTAGATCTATGTAAGTTATGTATTCTATATAAAATATAAAAAGATAAAAAGGTATATTTTTATGTTTTGCCTTATTTTTCAGAAAACCGGATTGCATAGTTTGTTAATCACATTACTTTAAGGAAATAGGGATCTGGAATTACTAGTAGACTTTCCCAAGAAGGAAAATATAAAGTACTGAACAAATAAGTGGCCTTCTCAGAGCAGCATAATGAATCAAAGTGTCAGACACAGCACAAGTTGACATTTTTTCTCTTAAATAGAATTCAAACTTTCAAGCTGAAAATACCATGCAGACCTAACTTGTGTCTCCAAATACAACTTCGGTTGATGGCACTAAATACTAAATACCTATGTGCTCAGTACTGCCTGTTGGACCCATGAAGAAAATAAAAAGTATAAACACTGCCTCTGATTTAAACTTTATTATAATTAATTATTAATTTACTCATTTATTAATTAGTGCACTAAATACATTGAGCACTCACTATTGGCCTAGTCATCCCTGCATGGGTTTACAAAATGCAAGAGATAACAGTCTTTGCTTTCAAGAGCTCATTATCATGAAAATACTTAGAATCTTTATCTGTGTTCAGTGCAATGTCAGTGGTTAAAGATAGAGAAGCACAGAGAAGGGTGTCTAACTGGCCCTGGGAAGGACTCCTGCAGAAGGCGATGCTTGAGTGCTGGAACCAAACTCTAACATAAATAGGAATTGACCCAGAAGACTGGGAAAGGAATGTTAAGGAGCAGCAGAACATGGAGAGGGAGAGAAGTACATAACCTTATGCATTTGGAAAAATGCAAGCAGTTAGAAAAGCAAGGAAGCAAGTAAAGACCCTGAAGGGTATTACTTTTTGGTCAGGGAGAAGAGATTGATTTTGCCCTGACAGTCATCTGAAGCCACTGCACTTATGTTACATACCTAGATTGGAATATCTCTAACAACAGTGTGGTACTGAACCTTGAGCCCATCTCAAAATGGGAATACTAGTTCAAAGGCCATTTACAACAAAGGTTGTAAAGATGGAGAGTTGGGCATAGATTTTAAAAATATGTTGGTGTTGAAATCATCCTAGTTTATAGTGACTGACTAAACATGGAGGGTGGAGAAGGGAGAAATCAAGTCAGCAGCACTTGACATGCTTGCAACGAACATTCCCTTCTGTAATCATCAGTGTTTTCCAAATACCCAGTGCTACAAGACTTTTGCCATACTGACTCGTTAGCTTATCACATCTAATACATCACAAAGTTTACTGATTTCCTTGCTTCAAGATATTTCTTGGATAGGCCCCTCTTTGCTTTTCCAACTGCTACCATCTCATGGCAAGTACTAAAACAATCTTTTGGACCTTCCTGCATATTCTTGGATTTGGTGTGTTAATTTTTTAAATTGTTTTATTTGGGTAAAAGGTTACTTTATTCTAAGTATATAACTAGCATATCCTAGAGAAATTTTAACAAGAAAAAAAAAATTTCTTGGTAACTGCTTTTTAAAATCTTGCAGCTAGGAAACATACACCCCTTTGACTTTGTTATCTAAATGTATTGAAATGACTCCACATGTGTATTTAATACTCATGGACCCACCAAAGGATTAGCATATTCCCAAACAATTACATATGATTATGATATTCCCTAATTTCAAATAAATAATTCCTGGTGATATTTACAGCCTATTTATGGAAAACCATTAAAAACACCAAGACATATTTTCGAGTCCAAAAATCTGTCATATATAATCAGAGACTGTATTTAAGATTTTCCTTGTTAAAAGGAAAAATACAATGCTTGACTAAGAAGAGAAATAAAATTTTTCTTGTAATTTCAGTTTTAGTGAAGTTTGTTCTTAGAAGCCATGTACTAAACTTGATTCTTAGTACTGAAGTTGATAGAACTGCAGGCCCACTGCCATCATTCCAAAGATAAATTAATGTTCAAGAAGGTGACATTTAATCATGTTTTTTCAATATTTCATTCTAAGTAACAGACTCTCACAGGCTGGAAAAAGTTTTTGAAATACACATGTGAATGAATTGTGCTAAACTGGGCTTACTTCTTTAGTTTACAACCTTACCTTACAAGTGTATTTTCTAAGTGTGAGTTTATGAGTCTGAACTTTATCCAGTCTTATAAACTAAACACTTCACAGAAGGTACACTAATATAAAGCACAATAAACAAACAAGTAGAAAGATTAAAATGTTATTGTGGGTGTGCACACAAACACACAGACCATCAAAAATTACAATTAATAAATGAGGTTATTTCACAACTTACATATGTAAAACAACACTGCATAGAAAATACTATCAAATTTTGTTTTCCATGCAAAGATTTTTAAAAGCATATAGAAATAGAAGTATTTTCCTATCTTGTGCTATACTATACAGAAGCATCCATCAGCTGGCCACTTTTAATGAAGAAATTAGCTGAGTTGACAATACTTAATGGAAGACATGAAGGGTAAATCTTAATGGAAAGAGAACTTCATCTGACCAGGAGTCTTTTATTCATTTCATCCCAGTGGTGCTGTTGTTACTTTGACATTGACATTCATGTGATTTATAAACTGAAAAAGAATTTCCATAAAAACAGCTAGCTGGCTTTGTTAAGTAAAACACATCCTTTACTTTCACAATCTAATAAAGAAGTACAACTAAAGAACAGTGCAGGAGAAAGAAGGAAACTGGTTCCCAACCTACATCCTCTTAGATGTTAATATTTCATGTACCCAAAAGGCTGATAAGATCATTTCATAGATACACTCAGTGTTGTCACAGCATTTAATTTGCTTTATATTTGATTTTTTTTTTATTTTAACATTTCATGAACTATGACGTTTCCACATATAGACACAGGCAATTTGATTTGACTTAGATGTTCTCATCTGCATCTTTCCTGCTAAACAAAACTGTGCCAACATTCTCTGGGAAATCCTAACTGAGTCTCAAGAACAAGAGACGGTAAAGCAATGAACACCCATTGCACACCTAGCCTTGGATGAAGCACTTTCCTCAGTGCTGAGGTGTCTGTGAAAGCCATGGAAGGGGTCCCCCTGGCTCTCATGAAAGCTTACGGGATTTTCACTGAGAGGAATATATCTTGGGAATGCACAGTCATTTGGTCCATCAAGGAATTAACTTTAAATACATAGGTGATAAAATTAGAGGAGGTTTTATTGTTTGTGTTCTTCCATGAATCGACTTTATACCAAGCTAACTGTCAAAAAGTTTGCATTTATTTGTTCAAGTATGTGAACATTAATGTCCATCATATATACATCTCATGACACTCTGAAATATGCTTTAGTAAACTAAAAGAGAACTAGTGTGGGCCAAGGCTTGTTCATGCTACTTGGAGACAAGAGCTAGGGAAGAGAGTGACCCTTTACTGCATGTTAATGTACCATGTGTGAGCTATTGTCTGAGTTTACAAAATACATCATCTCACTCTATCTTCATAATTCCATGAGATAGGTATTACTGCTATCCTTTTTAATGAGAAAGTTAAAGTTCAGAAGAGATTAAATAAATTGTCATTCTCACATATCATGTGGGTCGACTTGCCTCTTCAGTTTTTTTTCTATTATATGCGGTGAAAGGAAGCTTTTCTTACACAGGGGAAGGAATAACACATTTGTAATTTATAACACTAGGACACTTAGGAAAAAGATCTGTCAGAATAATATGAGCTTGGGAATTAATAATAAAGGAAAATTAATTAATGCAATAGTGAGGTGCATTCTTTAACCAAAAAGAATATCAACTGGTATTTCAAGTAAAGAGAAATGTCAGAAATTTGCTAAAATCTGTAACTATTATAAGGTCTGGTGAACTTCTATTCATCCTTCAAAGACCAGCTCAAAGTGACCTCCTCAGGCAGAGTTAATTTACTGCTGGGCGTTTACCTGTATTTCAGTACATATCACATTACATCAGAATTATTTGTTTACTGTCTTCCTTTTGATATGCAGAGCTTCACAGAGTTTGTGTTTTCTTTTTGGCCCCAAGATTTGGGATTTTAACAGAAGTATGAGTGCTGTACAAATTGATCATTGTATACTAATAATCTGGAGCACTAACATTTTCCAGTCATCAGAAAAATATTCCCAATAATTTTCTGAAGGCTCTTTTTCTCTTTGGTCGGTTGATTTCATCCTAATATACACTAGGATTTTTTTGAAGTTTTGAATATACCTCTATTCTTTAAGGTTATGACCTCTCAATATTTAGCTGACATTCTCTTCAACTTTGTGATACATTTTTGAAATAATTTCTCCAAAATTTAGATAATTTTACTTTCATATTATCATGTCTATGAATAGCACCGAGAAACTCTTCTTTACAATTTTACAATAAAATAGTCAACATGAAAGAATACCATGCATTACAGCCTGTGTAGTTTTTTCCCCTCCTTTTCCATAAATACAGGAGAAAAGAAGGCCTGTTATGAATTCCTCATATTATCTACCTTTTTTTATTATGCAAGTGGTTTGAACATGGGGAAATTGTTTTAAAGAGCAAACATACAGGCAGAAAAGGAAACGTGTGGAAAAATAAAAGTCTCAGTCTATGGCACAATTTTTCAACAAACCCTGTTTTCTTTATTTCCATATTAAACAAAAGAGCTAGTCATACGTAAGTTAATAAAGTGAACACAAGGGAGATGTACCTCCAAATTAGAGCCAGACGGTGAATAACAGAGCAGGAATGTACTTAAAGCCCGGTACCAGCTCGTGACAAGGTCTGTTCTCTGTCTTAACCCTCGATTTTTGGAAAAGCTGCAGGAGCTATGAGAAAAACTTTCAACCTGACAAGCACTCCAGGGCTGGGAAAGGCTCCTGTTTTAATTCAGCCCAGATGTGATCCCTAATGAAAGCATTATGACTCTGCAGCTGTGGTGGATAGTGCAAGCATTTTTAGAAGAATAAATTACTTGCAAAGATTTTCTTTTTTTCTTCCTTCAGTTATGCTTGACCTGTGTTAGGGTAAAATCTTAAGGTACATTATGAAACAGTTTATAGTTCCATACCTTTCAGTCTGAATAGTGTACTAAACTTCATGTAAAGGAGAGGGAAAGGCAAAACTCAGAATATATGGGCTATGTAGATATGTTTATCATCCGGACATAGACTGCTTAATCCAGTAATTCTCCAAAATCTAAGTTTCAAGCAAATTCATTATGAAAATATTGAGTCAACTGATTCTCAGGATATAAGCTGTTATTTACATGGACATGACTTGCTTATTCATATGTGCACTTTATTATAAGCCCTGACAGGTACACTCACATATACATAAAAATATTGTCTTGCATTTGAAATTTTTAAAAGTCATAAAACAAATGTCATTTTTAAAAGGCAAAAGTAAAAACAAAATCTTGGATGGATTTGAACAACCAATCCTCTTGAATAATCTGACCTACTCCTTTAATACTTCAGAAATGTAATATGCTATAGCCCTAAATGTCAGTGTAACTTCGTATCTACATGAGGGAGAATCCTCCACTCAGTATGATTTCTGTTTCATCAGTAAAATAGAAAAATATATAGATAATGTTTGGGGGGAAATGTGAAGTTATGATTACTGCAGCATTCTCTGTTTGCCTTGTTTATTGTTTTGGAAATGCTCTAGTTGGGAGGCATCCAGTGGAGAATCAGGGAAGAGCATTTTACATATTTATGGAAACATTTGCTAACCATATAACATTCCAGCTAAAGAAAAACCTCCATTAAGCCCATAAAATAGTTCTTAAGCTGTTATGGGAAGTTATTTTCTAAGAGTCACAAGAAAAAAGAAAAAAGAGGGAAGAACCAAATGACTGAAAGGTATTAAATGATTCTGTTTGAGAGCAAGAAATGCAGGTTATTATTTGCTGACAGATTATTCAGAATGAATTTCATCATTCTTGTTACAAATGTGTTTTTTGACACTTTAATTATGAAGGAACTATTCTGAAACAATATGAGCAGAAGATGCTATAAGTTTAAGTAAAATGCTATTACATCTTCAATTTACAAAATTCACAAACACATTGAAATTAAACAGCATTTCTCTTTTGTAGAAAGAAATGCTTATTACAAAAGTGGAATGCATGTGGATCCAGTGACATTTTAATCATTTTATTTTATACAGTATTTAGAAGTAGTGGAAATAAAATGGGGAAAAAGTTGCAATTCCATGCATATATATATATATATATATAGCACTAGGTGTATAGCACACTCTTACACGCCATAAAAATGGAACTTTTCCTGTTGCTATTTCAGTGAAAAAAAACTCATTAAAAACTGGAAAGAAGTTAGCAGATGTAGGTACCTGAGTATATCTGTACTCAGCTAAGCTCTGTGCACCCGGCTGGTTTTACTTCTTCTACCCTCATGCCCCCAATTTACTAATGAACATTTCAGTTTGTAATTTATTTATGCACATTTACTCTAGAAGAGCCAGCAAATCAGCCCAATGACCATAATTTAAACAAATAATCTACAAATCATTTTTATAAGCTATGCCTATTACATTGTGATGTGTTGATAAATTTAACAGAAACTATAATGGCATGTGAGAGGTCCTTCTAAAAATACATTCTGAATAATATAAAATCAATGGTTAATCAGTACTGCAAATTTTCAGAGAATTCTCAACTTGAGCTAATGTAAAAAGTAGAATCTCTAGAGTTGAAAATCCCATTCTCAGTTTCAGCCCATGGAAACAGGCTATAATGAAAAGTTGACCCTTAAAGACTGATTTCTTTTACTTTTAAAAGTTAGATTCCACCTAAATTAGATGATCATTTCTAATTTTCACTTCTTTATGGTTATGTAGGTACATCTCCAACATCTGGCATGATTTCTGAAGTCATTATTTCAAACTGAATTAAAATATTGAATGTGTGACTTTCAGGTAAAGTCAACTGCAATGTTTGTCTCCATTACATTTCTGTACAGCTTAGAAGGCAGACAGTTGTGAGAGTACTCCCTTTATTATCACAAGCTGTGCTTACTACACATGGAAACATGTCTGCTGCAATGCATGGTGATGCTCAAGACTAGAGCATGAGACTACAGAGGTCTGCATGTCAAAAGAAATGCCAGTTGAGTGAGTTAATTTTATTTCTAGAAATGATGAGAAAATGTTTGGCCAGGACTTTAATTTTTCTCAAGAGTAAACAGCTATTTTTCCTTCTATTATAGGAAAGACTCCAGCATATAGAAGAAGGAAAAACAAAAATGAAAAGACAATTTCATTGAGTGAGTTTAGGAACATGACCTTCTGTTATGTCTATTGTAATTATTGTAATTAGGCCTACTTTCTCTAAGCATCACACTCCTAAAATGGTAATGTTTTAAAATTCCATGTCCTTGAGGGAGAGGAATATTGAGATAATCAACTTCCTGCCACCCTCTCAGAGACAATTTTATAATAATAGTAACAACAATAAATTATATAATATCACATTATTAAATATTGTGAAACACAATAGAAATAATTACCCATTTTACATAGCCTGCATGTATGCAGACTTTATGTTTAAAGTGTATATTACCCTGATTTATAATATCAATCAATAAGTGCCTAACAACCCAGCTACTCTGAATCAATCTCATTTTACAGGTGATCCATTAAGGAGTTCTGTTTCTACCAGTTTTTTAAAAGCCAACTTTTAATATTTAACACATATATGATCAAATACATATCCTCATAAAAATTAGTCTTATAATCAAACAACTATTAAGAAATATCAAATCATACTTTTTTAATTTTAAAAAGAAAAGTTTTCATCATTGGAGATTACAAAAACCAACCCCAGTATTCTCTTTTTTTGTTTATTTTCTTACAAAAGAAAGTATAATTTCAAGCTGCTTTGCCTCTTTAATGCCTTTTGTATGGCTGGAAATTAGTGATGCATATGGTTCTGAAATTCAAATATAATGCAAAAGACTTTCTACATTTCAATCATTTGAATTCATATTTAATGTATTGAAAAATTAACATATATGGAGTATTTCCAAAAATGTACATATCACACGTGAAAATAGCACGAAAAATTCAATCTTCTTGGCTTTGTCTTACTTTACTAAAGCTGGTTCCAGAGAATTTTGACTATGGTAAGACAACAGTATTTTTATCTATTTCAAAAGGCATGAGGGCCATCCTGCTTGCTCCTGCATCTTTCCTGTGCCATTTTAATAGAAGATGTCCTCATTTAGCAGCTACACCTCCATGGTGCAATATGCAGAGAAACATAATTAAATTTAATAGAAGCTGCCCCTGTTTTGAAGACACACTTGATTTAAAACCACTCACAATTTAAAGCTGCAGGGAGATGTAATTAAATTTTATAGAAGCCATGGCTTTTAAATGAAGACACATGATCTATGTGCATGTGTGAACATACACACACATGCAGTAAAAATGGGACATTTAAAATTTATTCTTCTGTAATTATTTATATTGTGATTAAAAATACAAAACATTATTACTTAAATGACATGAAGGTTGTTTTTATTCATGATAGGTATGACTATAAGAACATATCCAGATAATCATTGTTGTACTATAATAAATAGTACCTTTATTGACTAAATTGATAAATTTAATCAATATACATTTTGCTGTTAATTATTTACCCTTTCTCTGGCTTTATATATTTGTGGTAATTACATCAATGGGAAAAAATGCTTTGATAATTCATATATTTGTTGTTTTTTGCTGCCTGTACACCAAAAAGAGTTACTAAATTGATGGAATATAATTTTAAATAATCTAAGAATTAAATATACATGTTTATATGTGTATGTTTAGCATAGATTATTGGAAGTTTGGCAGCATCATACTATTATGTTTATGTTTATATAGTGTTTATTAATACATCTAAAAAAATCCAGTATGTGGGAAGAATCAAGACACAAATCTAACACAAACTGACTCCTACCCTCAAACTTTTAATTTAGTCTTTAGGGTTATCTACACTGTTAATATTAATTTATGTGCTGAAATTTGATGAGTTTAAATTTCTACTAAAAGGGAAAAAGATATAAATTAAGACTCCTAATAGAGTCGTTAAGTAAATGTCTCAAGTGGGGAAAAAAAAAACTCCTTTGTAGATTAAATCTTTGAAGAAGACCCTGTGAAAACTCTTCAGACTGGCTTTGTTCCTTTAATGTCTGTTTAATGCCTTGGAGAAGATGTCTTCTGTTTTGACCCCCCTTGAACCTTACAGACTAGCTCAATAAACCACCGTAAGACCAAAAGTTTTAGAAAGAATGGTCTTTAAACAAAAAAACCTTCCTCAGGGCTATAACCTCGGTGTGAGAATGAGCCCAAGGAGGAAAGGAAGATCTCCTATTTTTGCCACCATTAATTATCCACTTAGTAATCAACTCCTGCCATAAATGCAATACATTCCTAAGGGACTCTTCTTTCCCATGCCTCCAGCCATGGATCATCAACGAAACCCCAGCCCCCACCCCCACCCCAAAAATCCCTCCTTTGTTGTTCAAGATTATTAAACTAGGTAAACTGCATAACCAGTTTTTAAAGCAAACAATTAGATCTTTGTCTTTACACTGAAGCTCCTTAGGGGTACATATAAAGAATTGTGTGAAGTAAGAAGTGTGGGAATTTCTCTATTGGTCTAAAGGTACAGCATATTATTTCTTATTTACTATTATTCAGCAGCTAAAAAATAACACTGAATCTTGATATTACAACTGCTATATTGGTTTCCTTTTCTCCTTCATTCTTAAACTTCTTTACTCATTGTATTTTGTAGAATCATTGTACATCATGTTCCATAATATCACTTATTATATTTCAAGTTACAGAGAATATTCAGGAAATAACTGATTAAAAACAAATTAGATAAACTTCAAATATTTTTTCCTTTGTGGACAGTCGTCAGTGTAGTAATCAATCAAATTGTCCAGCTACATTGCTAATGACTTATGCCAGCATCCACCACTGTGTGCTAGGTGTTAAACGAATGAAGATATCATAAAAATGTCAACAGTTGTTATCTAGGGGTAATAGGATAATTAGTGACATTGATGTTCTTGTATTTTCTTTTGAAACTTTCCACAATAAGTATTTATTATGTTTATTGGCATAAAAATACATTATTTATATTTGATATAATTATATAAATTTGTTAAATTATCTTATTTAAATATATTTAAAGATAAATACACTTAATACTTCAAAACTGAGAGAAATACTTACGTTATATAAAAGTTTCATAAAGAGCTCTTTTTTCTTTATATTTGTAATGAAAACTGTTATCTATCACAGTGTCTGTCTCATTATGTGCAGTGGCTACTTAGATGTTTTTTTCCTGCTATCATTTTTTTTCCATGGATAAATTAAGAGAAATCATATCAGCCTAAATACTGAATAATAAGTATTTTTAAAAGAACATATTTTTAATAAGTTGTTTAAAAAGGTTATTTTTAAAGAAACATAATTATTTTTCTATTTAAATATAAATTTACAGGCTTAATTATGATTTAAAGCTTTCCTCTAGCTTTTATTAATTTGGTATCAAAACCTCAGGGAGTTCATATTTGGGGTTTTCATATCTAAAGAAAATTTTTATCGACCTTTATGTGCTAAAATGTCTAATTAAGGTTTACTTAAAAAGAAAAAAATCAGAAAATTGATATTGATATAGAATCACAGTTCATGATTAGTTTAATTCCAGTCTTCTTATCTTTAAACATTAGTCACAATTATTTTGTTTTTATATGTTGTTATTTTTGTTGCCCTTTGATGAGTTGTTTAGTATAGTGGTCAAGACAAAGGTTTTGTACTCACACTGTTCTAGCTTTAAGTCCCAGTTCATTCTCTGTTTAGTACATTTTGATTGTTTAATTTGAACTCAACTCGATTTCATGTCCTCATCTGTAAAAGAGATGAAATATAACTCATGGGGTTATTGTGAAGATGAAATCAGATGGTCTAAAAAAAAGGGTTTAGCACAGCATGTGCCACACAATAAACATAGATGCTATTATTGTAAAGCATCTGTTTGTACAGATATAAACTGCTGCACATAGATTTATGTATATATATTGTTACTGTTAGGCATACAACAGGACTACTGATGGGATTTTTACTCAGGCATCATGTGATAGTCAATCAAAAAATTCAAGTCCTTTCTACATCTTGGACTAGCTTCTGTAATTATCAAGAGTCACAACATAAGAATATTTATACATTTACTGAGGACAGGGAACATGTTTTATTCAACCTTTATTTCCTTCTACCTTCTGCCAAAGTGGTGTTAAATAAAGTTTTATTGAGATAAAAGCTGAAGTAGCGGAAAATACTGATGTTAATTTGAGTCTTGTTCTGATGACAGGGGAAATGATATATCAAATAGACTAATTTTCCTGTGAAAGAAATAATCCATAGAGTTATACATATGCTAACTGAGTCTTACAAGCAATTTAAAAATAAGGCTTCAAACAACTAGGTTAACATGTATAAAGGTGATTAATGAGAAGATATAAACATCAAAATGTAGCCTGCTGGTAAAACCTTTTAAGAATGAAGACTCTTGCAAGCATCAGGAAGGAAAGACACTCATGTGTAAAAGAAGAAAAATCATGCAGAATTCCAACTTCTCTGTGATATTTAAGGTCAGAAGTTAATGGAACAACATCTTTAGAGTAAGATAGGGCAAAAGGATGTAACTGAAGAATTTTATACCCAGCCAAGTTGTCATGGCAAGCAATCACAAATTATTAATGGTTCAAGGTTACTACCAAAAAATTCTTCCTGAAGGAATTCACATATATTATTCACCTAACCAAGAGATGAACTGAAATCCAAAATTCAAAATGTAGATGATTTAGCTTTAGAAGAAAAATTAAAAACTTAAAAGCTTTAAAATACAATATTATATCTAAATAATTTATTATAAATATGGTTAGAAAACATAAGGCAAAGTCATTAAAAAAACTTTTGCTAGAAAATAAATTATTTATAATAAAATTCACCAAGGATAAGATCAAAATTCCACATTGCATAAACAAGAGTCAAGAGTCGTACATAAGAATTTAGGATGGAGGCATCATAAGGGTCTCCTTTTTTCTATTTTTCCCCTTATTTTTCTTTACAAAATTTCTACAAGTGAAATATTTTACCCATTTAAACAAAATACATATAATAAGTGAATAAATTTATTATCAACTTATCCCATATATTTTTGTATTAAATGTTAATACCTTTTATGAGGAAGATTAGTATGATGTACTATTTGAATGAATATAAAGTAAACCACTGGAAAGGATATATTCCAGATTAAATCCTGAAAGTAGCATTGCTTCCCAGCTATCACCAAAGGAATCTAAGCAATGAGATACTTTCAAATCATAATGTTCTTTTCCTTTTCTGTACTTTCTGGTTTGTTATCCATTTTTAGTGGGAATATCTCCCAGGCTCTAGTCCTAACCAGACACAGGCTAGGTAGTTTCTGCCATGTTCCAACATTCCACCTCCACTGGAGGACATTCTTTCCCCATATATAATATGATGAAAAAACAGCTCAGTTCTGCCAGACTGCTTATAATTGCAAGTCTTGGGAACTTTCAGTCTCATCCCTGGCCATCCATGGATGGGACCCACCTCTCCACTCTGTTCACCTTTTTAATCCTGTTTATTATAATCCTTGCCTAAGTTTGACAAAGTTTTAGTGCATTTCACATGGTAGTCTCTTGTTGTGGTCAAACTCACAGCCCTAATCATTATTCCTATTGAGCTTGGTTATGGCTCATAAGCTTTGTACATAAGGCCCTTTTGATAATTGTTTAGTATAACATTTCTTTATCCTTTACAAATTCCTATTTTTTTCATAATCACAGTAAGGAGCACTACGGTTGGCTGTTATTTTTAAGACAATTAAAATTTGTTACTATTTTTACTTTTGTAGAATAGACAAATTTTTAAATAGGAGTTTTTATAAGGCTGTGTCTTCATGGAGGTTGATTTGTGAATGAAAAATAGGGACATGAGGTCAAATACAGAAAGGTTAAGTCAATGAAAAAGCAAAAAATATCAAATTCTAGTTTAAAATAGCATCTGCTTTATAGTTTCTGATATATCCTATCTAAATTCCCTTTAAAATACTATAAAGATAAGATCTTTTTTGATAATTAGTACAATTGATGTAGGCAATGTGAGCAGCTTAGAGTTTGCTCCAATTACCAAACACTGCCAGAGAGGGTGTAAGCATGGGAATAATGTGAACTGGTTGATACTTCTGAAAGGTCTCTTCTACTGCAGGATGGAATATAGTCCACAAAGCACCAAAAGTTAAGGTAGAAAGACCAAATACAGGGCACAATCACAACAAATACCTTAGTTAATGGTGCTTTTTTTATGTTTGTGATAGGCATTTCCAGCATGAGAGGGAGCTAAGCTGTCAGAACCAAGAGTGAGGCTGGAGAAGTAGGCAATGTGTAGAGTTTAGAATGTGGCTGAAGGGGTTGGTTTGGGAGGAAAAAACATCGAGGGTCTTGATATAACAGCTCACTGGGCCACAGTCTGAACTTGGTAGGAATGGAACTGGGTTAGAATGGAAGAGCTGAGGATCAATAACTAAAAACTATTTTGCCTGCTAGCGCCTCTTAGACAAACTGCTTTCATTTAGTAAATTAGTTGGCTTTTGCTGTGTAACAAATCATTCCAAAACTCAATAGATCAAAACACCAATCATTTATTCTCATTCATATGTCTGAAGGTTGGCTGAGGCTAAATGATTAAGATTAGCTTAGCTGAGCTTAACTTTATGTTACAAATTGGGCCTCCCATGGTCCCATGGGTTAGTTGAGGCACATCCATCATATGGCTATGACAGAAAAACAAAGACACCTAACGTCTTTTTAGGATCTAGACAGACCTGGCACAGTCACTTCTGCCCATGTTCCATGGGCCAAAGCAAATCACATGGGCAAGTCCAAAGTCTTAGTCCAGTCAGGCTGCTATAACAAAAATACCATTAACTGGGTGGCTTATAAAAAACAAACATTTATTTCTCACAGTTCTAGAGGCTAAGTAGTCTGAGATTCGATGTCTGATGAGAGCCTGCTTCCTTACTGACAGCCATCTTCTCACCCTAACCTCACATTGTGCAAGGGGCAAGGTAGTTCTCTTGGACCTCTTTTACAAGGGCATTAATCCAATTCCTGAGGAATCCATCCTCATGACCTACCCACCTTGCGAAGGCCTCACCTTCTAATACCATCACCTCTGAGGTTAGGATTTCAAAATATGAATTTGGGGTTAGACTTTCAAAATATGACACAAACATTCAGACCATTGCACCCAATATTAGTAGGATGGGGAAATACTCACTTCTAGAGGAAGAAACTGCAAAGTTATATGGCAAAGGTTATGGACAGGGCTGCCTCCATGGGTGTGTTATTTATACAGCCCCACAGTGCCCCATGCTTAGAAAGACCCCATAATTGGTTTAGGGCTCTACTGCTGCTGTCTTGAAATTCTTAAATTTTTGAACAAGGGGCTGTGCATTTCCAGCTTGCATTAGGTCCTGCAAATAACATATTGGTCCTGGCATGGTTATGGGGAAGAGTAAAGAATCTACACCAATAATGACATCTATTACAGGGAGACACATACATTCTACAGCATGTATTTTAAGGCACCACCTTGCTCATTGTTGTACCTAAAAAGAAGCAATGAGAGTAATGAGAGTGTTTTACTGACTAATGGAAGAGCAGACAAGTAGAGGAAATGAGAGACAAATGAAATAAAGAAAAGGTGAAAAAACAAAAGTGCAAGTCATTTGGAAAGAAGTTTAAAAGACCAGAGGTAAGGACTGACAGAGGAAAAATAAAACAAGAAAATTCTAGGCAAACTAAGTTAACTGTAAGTGAACCATGACACTCAGCTATCCAATTAACTTTGAGGAAAAAAATACTATTTTTTTGGATAAATTTAAAATATTGCTGTCCTAAATTTCATTTGTCTAAGAAATATAGGATAATATTTTTAGGTAAATGATTAAATCTGTTAACAACTCTTTAAAGGCAATCACGATAAGATGGTTATGAAATAAAGTTAGCTTTTAATTAGGATAAAAATTACTTCTTATTGATAATTTTGGTTGGCAAGATTTCAAACACCATGTTAGATAATGATCATATGTTTTGTGATAGGATTATGGCTTGCATCATAAACCATTCTGAAATGTATTATATTAAAATTATTGGCTACTTAAAACATCATATTCAAATTGCATTCGAATTTCACATCTGCCTACAAACCAGCAAGCTGAATCTAAATGTTACTAAATCACATATTCAACCACTTATTCACTCTCAGCCTTTGTGTTCATTCTAAAGAAGTTTGTTATGTGCCTACTATGTGTCAAATATTTTGTTTCAATGTTCCTATGAGGGCTGTACCATAAGCAAAGTATCTTTAAAAAACCTACAACAAAGAGCTGATGGATAGAAATAGTTATTATCACTATAACATTTTTTAAATATAGCAAATAGAATCTATTAGATTAAGGATATCAAGAAAAGTTCCTCAAATCTTAATTCAGAAGGAAGGAGAAAGAGTCAGAGGTAAGGTTAGGAATCTGTACAGTAATAAAGAGATACAGACCTTTTCCACAATATTCTGAATTAACTGGGACTATCAATGCAAATCTTTTCAGAAAAAAATAGTTGAAAAAAATAAGGTTACTGAAGAGGAAAACTGGTTATTAGAAGAAATTGGGGGGCATACATAAAGGAAGAGATTGGAAGACATACACAAAAGAACAAATGTGTATAAAAATTATGTTGCTAGCCACTGAGGAGTACAAAATAGGAAGATTCAGCAAATAGAGGAGGACACTGCTGAAGGGGCAGTGAAATACATTTACTTTCCAATCACCCTTGACTGGTGTATATTGAAGACCCACTCTGGGTCCATTTTGTGGGGCTTTTTGGTCGCAAAAAATGTAAGCCATTAAGCGATTTATCCTTTTGCCAAACTCATAAAATATCATTCACTGTTCTAACATACCCCAATGAATATTCAATAAACACAAGATTGGGCTAAGAAGCAGCTATATATACAGAAAACCCCCTATTTATGCTATCACAATTTTGCATTTTCTCATTTCCTGAGCCATGAAGATGTCTATGTTGCTAATGTACAGATTTCCTGCCATTTGCTATCATTTCTCAGAAACTGTTAAAACATAATCCCATGTTTGCTTTGAAATTAGCCTTGAGAAGAAAGCTGCTGAAGAGTACATAGCACCTTCTTGAGTAGTACACACCTCCCCAATTCCTACCGCCTTTCTATCTGGGTAGAAAAATATTACATTTATCTTGTCAGTGTACAAACAGGCATTATTCAACACAGACTCTATGCTAGACACCGTGCTGGCCACTGAGATACAAGGACTCTTGAGATGAGAGCCAGCCACACCTCACACCTCCTCGAGAAGTTCATTGAAGTGTAATGAGCTACAGAGAATTGCTCTCTCTGACTTAGGCTGTAAAAGGCTCACTCTCACTGCCATGCAGAGAATAGATTGGAAGACACAGGTAGGTAGCCCAGAAGAGTGAGAACAGAGAATCCTGTCTGTGGCAGCCCAGGGTTAGGGCAGTAGCTTTGGCTAGAGCACTATTAGTTAAGACTATGAGACACAGTCAGATATTAGATATATTTTGGAGGTGGGATCCATATGAGAAAGAAGTCAAGGATGGCTATATGGTTTTTTGGTCAGCTTGAGAATCAATGGTGATGTCATTTACTGAGATGGAACACATTAAGAGAGGGACACACTGGGAGGAATTAGTAGGTAAAGAGGTTGGTATTGGAAATGTTAAGTTTGAGGTGCCTAATAGACATCCAAGTGGGAATGCTAGGCAGGCAGGAGAGAGGTTGGAGCTGGACATTTGTTTTAAATATCACTAGTACATAGACTGTATTTAAAGCCATGAGACAGGATGAGGTCTACAAGTGAGTAATTTACATAGAGAAGAGAAGATGTAATGGCAAGATCTCTCACTGCCCCACGGTGACTTGGCTCCCAGCTGCACCCTAGAGCTCAGTGATCATGGCTGCTGGTCACTACCTGAAACTCACAGATGATCCCAGTCCTTTCCGGCATGTTGCTACTGGCATCATGCTGGCCTCAGAGTGCCGTTGTGTTGCTCCTCCCATCACTGGCCTTTTCTGAGCACAAATACAATTTCCTTCCTTCATTCTCTGAACAAACGCACTGGTAACACAGAGTGGTTGTGTATTCATAGGATTTACAAAACCCAGCACCCATCTGTGTTGCCAATGGGTATGAGCCGTGGGCAAGTACACTATGGATTCAATGTGACCAAAGAAAATGACAGTAAAACGTTCTTGGGGTGAAAGGGCTTATTACCCGGCTTGTTCTCTTGGCGGTAGGTCTAGCCCTAGCGTCTCTGCCTCCACCCAGAGAACTGGGCCGAGCTCTTTATATAGCGCAATAATAGCTTATTGCCTAAAGGTGTGGAAGTGGTAGCCTAGCAAGAGGCCAGTTACATCATCAGGTGGATTAAGTTCAGTGAGGATCCTGGCCATAGGAATCCCACCCTCCCCACACTCCACCCTTCCAGGATTCTCGCCTTACAATCTACGCACTTTCCGTCTTCCACAATGGTCCCTGTGTGAGAAAGCTGGAGCACTGTAACCAGATTCCACACAGCAACAGAGGCTAACAACAACTTAGAGATAATAACAAAAATTAAGATACAATAAGATTTTGATACAGGTAACAAAAATTATAATAATCCTCAAGCCAGAGGAGGTTCCCAATCTACAGAGACCTTAGGGGCAATAAGACACGTTTTAAGGACACCAACATGGGCAAATCTTGACCATCAGGTAGGATGCATGCAAGAGAGTGGTCCTGTGATAGGACTGTAGCAAGAAGGGGGTCCCTTCCAGGTCTAGTATACCATACTTTTACTCCTTTCCCCATGGGGGTTACTGAAGGGTCTATATATAGTGCTACTGGAGGTGCATGGACTGGCCATAATGATAAAACAAAACTCCCTGGTAAGATGCTCCTACCTTCTGGCCATTCAGGATACACTACTGTGAGTTTTGGCGGCCACTCTGCTGTTATTCGAGGAATACACAGGAGGCCAGCTTCCAGGCCTTGTCCCCAAGGTGCCAGGAGAGCCAGCCATCATTGGTCCATGTGTCAGAAGGTCCAAGGCCACGTCCACTCAATGGAGTCTCCAGGACTCAGTGCAGTTGGTGCTGGAAGCCAGATGTTATTCTGGTAGCTGAACCTCGGCTTCAATGATTTTTCCTTGGTTTGTAATTGTAATTGTATAGGAGAGGCAGCGACATGTGTGAACATGTCTATGGGGCACAGGGCTCCCTTTCGGGGTCTCTCATTCAAACACCATAGCACGGTCCATAAGCAGACTGACCATCCCCACAGATTACTGGTATCTGACTTTAGTCCGGATTTTAACAAGCCATTGTGCCTCTCTATCATGCCTGCTGTGGTAGGATTGCATGGCACATGAAACTTCCATTTGCTTCCCAGCTGTCGCACCCATTCTTGCAGTGTATGTCCAGTAAAATGGGTGCCCTGATCACTCTCAATTACCTGGGGTTGTCCATAGGTGGCAAAGAGATGCTCCAGGCTTCTTTTGGTCATCTGCTGGTCTGCACAACAGGTAGGAAAAGCAACCAGAAGTCCAATAGCTGTGTCCACACAAGTCATGGCATACCAATATCCTTCTGACACAGATAGAGGCCCAAAGTAGTCTTTCTGACACCTGACAAGGGGTATAGGCCCCTTAGCTATTGTCCCATGTTGCTATGGAACTTGATGTAAGTCCCTTTTAGAGCATACGACACAGTCCTGCTAGGCTCTACTAACTTCTTTGAAGGTCAAAGGCAAGCCACACCAATGGGCTACAGCCCACATCATCTTTTGCCCTGCATGCAACAAACACTGATGTAACCATTGGGCTATATCAGAGGCAGGCTTTCCTTCTAACCAATGTACTGGGACATTTTATCTGCCTCATCATTTCCTGGGGATGCCAGTGGCAAATGACCTGTCACATGGTATACTGTAATTATTTTAGTCTGACCACAGGCCCATAAGTCTTGCCACAATTCTTGCCTTCCCAAGCGGTCAGTGACCAACCAACCAGTTGTACCAGGTTGGTAGCCACAGGGCCAAGCCCTGATAGACATTCCAGCTGTTAGTGCAGAAAACTGTAGGGGAGGTCTCCTGGCTGATCACAAGCCACACCACCCACAACTCTGACCATTGGCTGCTCTTCCCCTCACCATCTTCCATCCATATTGTCTCAGTCTTAGGATGGAAAGCTATGGCCCTCTATTTTGAGGGTTGCCCACGGCTGGAGCTGTCTGTGTATCAGGCCTCTTTGGGTATAGGGACTCTTTCCTCCATATAGTGACACTCGGCTACTAATAGTTCAAAAGCAAGTTCTTCCTGCTTTTCTCTAGTGTATGTCACCAGCCCCAACAAGCGTTGTAGTACTTCCCTCAAGGGGATACTAGAGAGGGCACTATGGTACTGTAGGTAAGCACCCCACTTGGTCATTGTGGACATTGGTGCTACACCACTCATTGGCTTTTGGGTCCAGTCTTGTACCCACCCCAAGATGAGATAAGTGGTTATTACCTTTATCGGGGCCATTCCAGTGATGGGTTCTGTAGCCAGCAAGGCATGATACATGGTAGCCAGTTGTTTCTCTATCAAAGTGTATCATACCTCTGTCCTTTCCAGAGTTGTGACCAGAATCCAATAGGCTGGTGAGTTCGTCCAAGCCGCTGCCAGAGACCCCAGCCACAACCACCTTCAGTCACATGAACGTCCAGCTCACAGGGCCTTGGTGGGTCTATCACAATCAAGGCCTACACGACCTTGACTGCCCATTTTGCTGTAGTAAAGGCAGATGCACATGTCTCATCCCAGTCCCACCTGACACCCTTTCGTACCAACCGGTATAAGGGCTTCAGAATTTGTGCCAAGTGCAGGATAAACTCTCTCCAGTAGCCTAGAAGACCCAAAAACTCCTGTAGCAATGCTACAGTTGTGGGGGTAGGAAAGGCCTGGACTTTATCTATAACTGCTTCTGGTATCACTTTGGTCTTACATGACCAGATAACCCCCAGGAATTTAACGGACAAACCAGGTCCCTGAACCTTGGTACTGTTCACAGCCCATCCTTTCTCCTGTAAATGTTGCAGCAGTCTAGGTGCTGCACCTTCTAGATCTGAAAGAGAATCGGACATGAGCATGACATCATCAATATAATGGTACAGCCGCACCGTTGGCGGTTTCTCCCATATAGCCAAGTCCTGGGCTACAAGTCCATGACAGATGGTGGGGCTGTGGAGGTATCCCTGTGGGAGGATGGTGAAAGTCCATTGCCGTCCTTCCCACATGAAGGCAAACTGTTCCTGACTTTCCTGCTCAATGTCAATGTTAAAGAAGGCATTAGCAAGATCTACCACATAATTATATGTTCCTAGTTTGTGGCTGAGGGTGTCCATCAGGCTTGCAATAGAGGGCAGAGCAGCATGCATAGGGCATATGACTTTATTTATTCAGTTCTCTGTAATCCACAGTCATACGCCAGGAGCCATCTGGCTTTTTTACTGGCCACACTGAGGCATTGAAAGGACTATGTGTGCGTTTTATAATACCCACGTTTTTCAACTCCTGGAGAGTTTCTCCAATCTCTTTATGCCCCCCAGGAAGTTTGTATTGTTTAGTATTAGTCACCCACTGAGGCACAGGCAAAGCTATGGGCGGGTGCCTGGTATGTCCCCTCAGAACTGCCTTCACCACACGTACTCTCAGTCTGAACTCACCTGCAGTGGTCTGCAACCATAGACCCTGCAGGATATAATCCCAAAAATATACTCAGGGATAGGAGATATATACACAATATACTCTTTAGGGGATAGATGCCCTATTCCCAAAGGGATTTGGGCTTGTTTCACTCTGATATCTTACCCCCATATCCATCTATGATAGTGGGGGTCTGGGGAACCACTCAGGATTACCATGAATCAGTAAACATTCAGCCCCTGTGTCTACCAGAGCCTGGACATGTTGTATGTTCACTGGGGACCAATGGATAGCTATTTCAACATGTGGCCTCCGGTCCCCCCTGGTCCCTCAGGGCAGGTACCACAACCTTCCTCTCAGTCAAACCAATCACTTCCTATGAGGGCTCAAGTGAGGCTGGCTCACTCTCCAGCAAGAAATCTTGGAAACACACAGGCCAGACTTGTGCTTCTGTGTCTGACCTCTGCCTCTTTGGTCTTAATGGCTAGAACTGCTGCTCTGGTTTCAGTTGTTGCCATAGCTCTAATAAGATCCTATTTGACTTCCCATCTAATTTCCTTCTATCTGCTCATGCCCGTATTAAATCAACCCACATCTGGGTCCTCGTAACCTTCATGGGGCCCTTTAAATTCTTCCTGTGAGTAGCAGACCTTATTTCTTTCCATGTTCTCATTACTTCAGCCTCTCCTAAGTCTGCTACTGTACATGTAACTTCGCTTATGGGCTGCCCTGAGGGGAAAGAAGGGCCACTAGAGACCTAAAGAGGGATGTGGTAGCCGTTTGAAGCACAATATTTTACATCCCAGTAGTGAAAGTCTTCATCTGGGCCATGATTGTCTGGACTATAGATGGCATTTCTCATGCCTAGCTCTCGTAGCACCTGTTGGAGTTCAGCATACATCTGCCATCTAGCAGGAGAGGGTGGTAGATCACCCTGATTGGGCCACAAAGCACAAAGTGCAGCCATAAGCCAGTCGAAGAGGGAGTGATTTCCTGGGGTCTGATATGCACTTTGTAACCGCTGCCTCAAGGTGGGCTGAACCAGCTTTCCCACCTCTGATCCAGACAGAACAATTCCATCTACCCCTAAATCTCACAGATGCAGAAGCCAAGCTGATATTGAATCTGAGGGCTTCTGCCGAAACTGGGAGCCTAAATCCACCAGTTCAGCCTGAGTATAGGGGCAGAGCATAGAGTGCTCCACGACCTGGGGAGGGGGCTGTGCCTCTCCTTGGGGAACTCTCGGCTGTTGGGTCTTTATTATCTCTACAATCACTGGGCGTGCTTTCAATAGAGGAAGGGTCAGTGCCTCCAGCACTACCCCTTCTTCCTCCCCCAGCTCCTCCATTTCTGGGGCTGATGGCACCTTTCTCTCCCCTCCCCCAAGTGCCTCCTCTCCTATAACCTTTACCTTTTGTACAGTGCCTTGAAGCAATTTTAGCTCAGTCTTCAGCAGCTCTCTTACCTTCACCTTAATGCTTCATAGCTGGCATGCTCATGCCACCTCCTCCTGTGCTTCCCTCAGGGGTTTGTCTTTTTCCTTGATGGCTTTTTCCTCCTTCAGAGAACCTGGCCACACTGCTATCTTGTTCTGTATGGAATCTTTTACCTCTTCAATGGCACCTCACTGCCAGCATTCTCATGCTGCCTCCTCTTGCATCAATGCCATTTCCTTCTTCAGTGAATCCATAGCAGTTTGCAGCTCGCATTCTTGTGCTGCCATTTCTTGGGTCTTTTTCAGGTACGTGTCCTTCTCGTCTGTAGACCTTTTTAATACTGTGAGAAGCAGCCAACCCACAGTCCCCGCTGCCTCATGAGCACTGTGTCTCTCAAAAGGCCCACTTACTATACCAAGGGCCTCCCCTGCTGCCTCAGGTGTCACCTCCACTTGCCTCCAGTCCTGGGGTGAGGCCCAGCCCTCTAGGAGGCAAGCCACCTCAGACCACATACCCATTGGGGGACAATCCACCATCTCCTCATTCATAGGAGCAGCCCGCTGAAGCACCCCTCCCATAAGGGAAGCCTGTCTTTTTCCTTGGTCAACAATGAACCCTGCCAACTACACCAATTGTCTTGCCAATGGGTTTCAACCCCGGGCAAGTTCACTGTGGATTCAGTGTGACCAAAGACAATGACATTAAAATGTTCTTGGTGTGAAAGGGTTTATTTCCTGGCTTGTTTCTTCCTGCAGTAGGTCGAGCACTAGGGTCTCTGCCTCCGCCCAGAGCACTGGGCCAAGCTCTCTATATAGTGCAATAACAGCTTATTGCCTATGGGTGTGGAAGCAGTAGCCTAGCAACAGGCCATTTACATCATCAGGTGGTTTGAGTTCAGTGAGGATCCTGGCCATAGGAACCCCAACTTCCCCATACCATCATAAGGAAATTTTGTTACAGAGAAGGGAGACTTAAAAATCAGTTCACTACCACCGCTTCCAAAGTACATCAACTAAGTCACCTGGACCCTTTCTCCCACCTAATCTTGAGTAACAGACATAAGTCTTAAGCCCTGTCTTCATTCCTCAGTTCTCTCTTCCCCCAGTCCCATTCCCCAACATCCTGGGCCTTCCCTCCACCATAGTGTCTAACTTTTTTAAATCTTGTGATCACACTGTTTAGTGTGGCTTTGTCTTAACTTCCCCATTCCATATAGACTCTTGACCCTATCTTAGTATATTCAAAGTTCTACTAAAATATTTTCCCAAACAAAAAAGCATTTTTCCCTATAATAATTGATGTTAGTCCATAGAATATAGAAAACATAGCAGTTTTTAAAAATGTGACATATTCCATTTGTCTTTTTTCTAATTACATTCATATTACATATGATTTACTTGTCACACTTCTAAGGAGATTCTCAAATTTATTTCTGTTCATATTTAGGTCTGGTACTTGAAAAAATTCTGCTAGTTGCCTGGGTAAGGCAAGTTTAGAAAAAAAATAGTTATACTTAAATCTGTAATAAGCCAATGATTGTACACAGCAGAAAATAAGCATAGAGTATGATTTAATTATTTTATTTTTTAATTTGTACTGTTTCTGATTATTGTTAGTCCCACAGATTCACTACAAAAGTAAAAAGAAATGATTGCGTGAGCTTTAGAAAAAAGAAATTGATGGGAAGTTAGCAACAGAATTCTGGAAATAGCCCAGCTTGGTGCCAGGCTGATCTGTATCTGATACCACCTCTTCTCATCCCTAGCTGTATAGCCCTGGGATGATCATCTAAATGAACCCTGGTTCTTCACCTGAAAAACAGTAACCATCATCTTGGATGGTTGTCCTGAGGATAGAGAAAATATTTGTAAATACAAGCTACATAATAGACACTAAATCCTGATTACTATGTGAGGTTTTCCGTTTCTGATATTTTACTGGGACTACAGAAGATGGTCCAGCCACTGAACTACCCGGTCACAGCCACGGATATTTCAGATAAACTCTGACCCTGGAAAATTCTGGGGGACATTCTCTGGGTTGCCCATCTCACTTGCCTGCTATTATACTTAAGTCCCATCTGCCATGTCAGTTACAGGGCTCCTGCTCTTGGCAGTGAGCCCTGTACTGTCAGCAGTTGCTGACAGGTGAGATCCTGAAAGCTTGCTTGCATTGTAGAAGGACACACCTCACCTGTCAGCTGTCACAGTCACTCTTTCTACACTGCTCCACTCCAGGAAAGGTGATATCTCATTCAGAAGAATAGTTAAGTTATGAAGTACAAATGAAGTGATGGCTATGGGTTTATTACACTATGTGGGATGTCTCTTAGAACTGGTTTGCTTGTGGTAGGTACCTTTAGGAATGGCTTCTTCCATAGCACATTAGAGTCACACCTGAAGGTTGTGAGGCTAACTGTCTGGCTGAAAAAATGGGGTTTGTTGCTGAAAACATCCCAAATTGATTAGCAGATTCCACCTGTCAGGTGACAGGCCAGGCTCAGGGTATGGCTGCCATGGGAACATGGTGGGCTCCACCTGTCAGCTGGGCTCCCAGCCAGTCTTTCTGAGTTTAGATACCTGGTTTTAAGCATGAGATAATGAGCTGCATAAAATCAGTGGTCTGCACTGAGCATCCAATTCAAAGAGAGCATTTTTAAAGAGCAGTAAATAATGTTAAAGAACCACAACCTGCCCTATCATTCCCCTGTAAGCACAAGCACCATATTAATTCTATGGAGACTGCAGACTGTAGGAATTATTACAGTTGCATCTCTTTTGCTACACACAAATACACCCACATGCCCCCCCACACAGTCTTTCATATTTTAAGTCCAAAAAAATAAAATCAGCCCTCACAGAAAGGATCTTTCAAATGCCAACTACTTAAAATTAGAAATAAAAATAACAATCATAAAATATTGGAGTAACACAGTAAGAAAAACAAGAAAAGGCCAAACAATAGTAGCAATTTACAAATACGCAATTTTTTTGGTAACAGTAATTCATGGCCTTGAAATTGAAAATATGAAAGCAGTATCAAGGGGAACATTTAATATTCCCAACTACTTCCAGAGTTCTCTGTTATATAGCTTTTACCAATCACCCATTTACTCATTTCTATCTTCTGCTGGGTTTCACGTCAGCCAGTTTGCTGTTTGTCCAGCTCAGCATAATTTCACCAGTGTTGAGCTCAGTGCCTGGCACAAGAAATCCTTCAATACAATTGTGGAATAACTATTTACACCCTTTCACTGAATGTCAGTCCCCTTGGCACTGGACCACCAAGAACCTGAAATGTAGAACTCTTTTCAATCAAGAACACTAAGTGCCGGTACTTTAGTCTCATTAGTAAACTCCATCTTTGTGTTGGCTGCCATCCAGTTCCCAACAAAAAAACAGTTAAGAAAATTTGTATTTGAAAAACAGTGCCTAAGGCAGTGTCTTCTAACTTGAATTATGTTATAGACTGGCAAATTCAAAAATTTTTACAACAGACACAACGATTTAGAGAATGAGGAGGGAAGCAAACAAGTTACTAAGGATGCAGTGAAGAGGAGAAATGACCATTAAGTGCCAAGAGTTTTCTTGCTAGAATTGGGCTTGTGGTTGGGAAATAGGTTAATTTAATCTCTTCTTAACTATACACAGGCTGGATTCTAGATAATTGTGAGATGTATTGCTGATTCATCCCTAGTAAGAAATAACTGGAGTATGTGAATGCATTGCTTTTACTATAAGTTCAAGAAGACTGAAAGTCAATATTGTCTTTCACACTCACAAATTTAAAAATTCTTTTTCATATGGAAGAGAAAGGTAAGGGATTTTAGCAATATACCTGCACATACATTTCTACCACAGTGAAAACATGGCACACTTGCTGAAGGTGTTCTTCATGTGCATGTTATGGCAAAAAGTGGTTAAGTATTTCTAGTCTAAAAAAATATTTACCATTTTATTCTCTGGGTTATATACCTTTATCTGACTAGGATATCAGAAGGAAACAATATGATTGACATTAGTTTCCCTTGGAGTAAATATCTCAACAGGGAATAAATCTTTTTGTATTCAAAGGGCATAATACAATTGCTGTTGTTTTTTAATAAACATTAATTTTGGATTGAGTGTTTTTATGTTCCCATTTTATCTCCTTTATTGGTTTATTAGTGATAACTCTTGGTTTGTTGTTTATATGATATATATTTACCTTATCACTCCATCATCAAGTGATACTACAATGCTTCACCTAGAGCATAAGAACCTGACAACACTACACTTCACTTTCTTCTTTCCTGGCCTTCATGTTATTGTTGTCATATATTTCAGTTCTACACACATGTTATAATCTTCACACTAAACTTTTTATTTTTGCTTAGTTTTCTTTTAAAGAAATTTAAATAATAAAAAAAATCTTGTACATTAATGCAATGTAGCTACCATTTCTTGTGCTTTTCATTCCTTTGTGTAGACCCATGTTTACTTCTGGTAACACTTGCCTTTTGATGAATGGGTCCTTTAGCATTTCTCATAATATGGGTTTGCTAGTGATGAATTCTTTAAGATTTGGGCCTAAAAGCCTTTATTTTGCCTTCATTTTGAAAGATATTCTCACTGGGTAGAGATTTTAGGTTTACAGTGTTTTTCCTTTTACTGTTTTGCAGATGGTTCTCCACTGTCTTCTCACATGCATTGTTTCCAGTAAGAAATCTGCTGTTATTCTTGTCCCTGGCTCCTTTTAAGACTTTTCTCTTCATTGGTAGTTTTAAGCAATCTGATTATAATGGGCTGTATGGTATACTTTTCTTCATTTCTTATGCTTAGGGCTTGTTGAGCTTCTTAGATCTGTGGGTTTATAATTTTCACCAAATGTGGACATTTTTGGCCATTATTTCCTGAACTCTTTTTCTGCCCCTCCCCTTTGGCACTTCTAATAAATATAATTTTTGGTAGGCCATTTGAAGTTTTCCCAAAGCTCCCTGATATTACGTATATTTATTTTAGTTTTTTTTCTCTCTGTGTGTTTTATTCTGAGTAATTCCTATTTCTGTTTTCAAGTTCACTAATCTTTTCCTCATCAATATCTAATCCTCTATTATTTCTATCCAGTGTATTTTTTCATCTCACAAATAATCATAATCTGTAGAAGGATTTGGATCCTTTTTATGTCTTCCATGACTCTACTTAACATATTCTATCTTACCTCTAGCTCTTTGAAAATATGGAAAACTGTTAGAGGTTTGAATGTCTTCACCTGTCAATTCTAATGTCTGTATCAGCTGTAGGTTAATTTTGATTGATTTTTCTTCCCATTATGAGTTGTCCTTTCCTGCTTCTTCACATGCTTGGTGATTATTATTGGATGTCTTGATGGATAATGATGAACAGCTACAAATATTCTTGAGCTTTATACTGTGATAAGTGAAGTTATTGGAAACATATGTTTATTCTGGGTCTTGTTTTTAAGATTTGTTAGATAAGACCAAAACAGTCTTTAATCTAGGGTTAGTTATTCCCTAGTGTTGATGCCACACTGTCAGTACTCTACTCAATGATCTTACGATTGTGCATTTTTCTTCTCTGACTTCTGGGAATAAACACTATTTTCTGAACCATGTGAGCCCTGTACTCTTCTCTAATACTTTTGAGTGGTTCTTTCCCCAGCTCTGGGCAGTTTCCATGTACGGATGCACTGATCAGTACTCAGCTGAATACATGAGGGGGAGTCTTTGAAGTTCTTTGGAGTTTTCTCTCTGTGCAGTTCACTCCTCTCTTGTACTCTGTCTTGAAAACTCTGGCTGCCTTGGTCTCTGGAATCTCAGATCTGTCTCCTCAATTTACAGAGGCTGTTTGGGTTTCCTTTCCCTGTACTGTGGCCTGCAGAAGCTGGGACTATTATAGGCTCACTTCACTTGTTTCTCAGTGGGGAATACTGTCCTTTGTTCCTGATATCCAATGCCAAAACCATTGTTTCCTATACTTTGTCTGTATGAGACAGTGTCATAAATCTGGTCTCTATTACTCCATCATGGTTGCTAGCATTAGCCTGACTAATCTAAGTACATTATAATTATATAAATAAAAATAGTATTTAAATTAAAAATTTATCTTCTCTGAGGAGTTAAATTATCTAAATAATAATAATCTAAGTAGACTAATTTTAAGTGTCTATTATTTAATTTGTCTTAAGATATTTGTTCTTTCTTCTTAGATGCACTTTTCTAGCTTTCTGAAAAATTGAAGTGATAGCTGGACTTATGTGATATGACATTAATTATTTCTGGAAAGCTCCTACTTACTTGGGAAAGCTTGTGGAATCTTGTTTGCAAGTTTTTTTTTTTAAGTGGGAGAAAGCCATTTCTTTCTTTTTTTATATATATAAAATTTATTTGGTATCATTAATCTACAGTTACATGTGTAATATTATGGTGATTAAACTACCCCCTTCATCAGTTTCCCCACAACAACCCCATTAGAGTCACTGTCCATCAGCGTAGTGAGATGCTAGAGAATCGCTACTTGTCTTCTCTGAGTTGTACAGCCCTCCCCATGCCCCCCTAACATTACATCTGCTAATCGTAATGCCCCTTTTTCCCTCTTATCCCTCCCTTCCTACCCATCTTCCGCAGTCCCTTTTTCTTTGGTAACTATTAGTCCATTCTTGGGTTCTGTGAGTCTCCTGCTGTTTTGTTCCTTCAGTTTTTTTCTTTGTTCTTATACTCCGCATATGAGTGAAATCATTTGATACTTGTCTTTTTTGGCTTGGCTTATTTCACTGAGCATAATACCCTCTAGCTCCATCCATGTTGTTGCAAATGGTAGGACTTGTTTTCTTCTTACGGCTGAATAATATTCCATTGTGTATATGTACCACCTCTTCTTTGTCCATTCATCTACTGATGGACACTTAGGTTGCTTCCATTTCTTGGCTATTGTAAATAGTGCTGCGATAAACATACGGGTGCATATGTCTTTTTCAAACCGGGCTGCTGTAGTCTTAGGGTAAATTCCTAGGAGTGGAATTCCTGGATCAAATGGTACTTCTTTTGGAGTTTTTTGAGGAACCTCCATACTGCTTTCCACAATGGTTGTACTAATTTGCATTCCTACCAGCAGTGTAGGAGGGTTCCCTTTTCTCCACATCCTCGCCAACATTTGTTGTTGTTTGTGTTTTGGATGTTGGCTATCCTCACTGGTGTGAGGTGGTATCTCACTGTGGTTTTAATCTGGATTTCTCTAATGATTAGCAATGTGGAGCATCTTTTCATCTGCCTGTTGGCCATCTGAATTTCTTCTTTAGAGAAGTGTCTATTCATGGCCTCTGCCCATTTCTTAATTGGATTATTTGCTTTTTGTTTGTTAAGGTGCGTGAGTTCTTTATATATTTTGGATGTCAACCCCTTATTGGATACGTCATTTATGAATATATTCTCCCATACTGTAGGATGTCTTTTGTTCTGCTGATGGTGTCCTTTGCTGCACAGAAGCTTTTCAGCTTGATATGGCCCCACTTGTTCATTTTTGCTTTTGTTTCCCTTGCCCGGGAAGATATGTTCATGAAGAAGTCGCTCATGTTTATGTCCAAGAGCTTTTTGCCTATGTTTTTTTTCTAAGAGTTTTATGGTTTCATGACTTACATTCAGGTCTTTGATCCACCTTGAGTTTACCTTTGTGTATGGGGCTAGACAGTAGTCCATTCTCATTCTCTTACATGTAGCTGTCCAGTTTTTCCAACACCAGCTGCTGAAGAGGCTCTCATCTCCCCATTGTATATCCAAGGCTCCTTTATCAAATATTAATTGACTGTATATGTTTGGGTTAATGTTTGGATTTTCTATTCTGTTCCACTGCTCTGGGGGTCTGTTTTTCTGCCAATACCAAATTGTCTTGATTACTGTGGCTTTGTGGTAGAGCTTGAAGTCAGGGAGCGTAATTCCCCATTTTATTCCTCCTTCTCAGGATTGCTTTGGCTATTCAGGGTCTTTTGTGGTTCCATATGAATTTTAGAATTATTTGTTCCAGTTCATTGAAGAAAGCTGTTGGTAGTTTGATAGGGATTGCATTGAATCTGTAGATTGCTTTAGGTAGTATACCCATTTTGACAATATTTATTCTTCCTAGCCAAGAGCATGGGATGCATTTCCATTTGTTAGTGTCCACTTTAATTTCTCTTGGAATGTCTTGTAGTTTTCAGAGTACAGGTCTTTCACTTCCTTCATTAGGTGTATTCTTAGGTATTTTATTCTTTTTGATTCAATTGTGAATGGAATTGTTTTTCTGATTTCTCTTTCTGTTAGTTCATTGTTAGTGTATAGGAAAGCAACCGATTTCTGTGTGTTAATTTTGTATCGTGCAACTTTGCTGAATTCAGATATTAGTTCTAGTAGTTTTGGAGTGGAGTGTTTAGGGTTTTTTATGTACAGTATCATGTTATCTGCAAATAGTGACAATTTGACTTCTTCTTTACCAATCTGGATGCCTTGTATGTCTTTGTTTTGTCTGATTGCCGTGGCTAGAACCTCCAGTACTATGTTGAATAACAGTGGAGAGAGTGGGCATCCCTGTCTTGTTCCTGATCTTAGGTGAAAAGCTTTCAGCTTCTCGCTGTTAAGTATGATGTTAGCTGTGGGTTTGTCATATATGGCCTTTATGATGTTGAGGTACTTGCCATCTATACCCATTTTGTTGAGAGTTTTAATCATGAATGGATGCTGAATTTTGTCAAATGCTTTTTCAGCATCTATGGAGATGATCATGTGGTTTTTGTTCTTCTTTTTGTTGATGTGGTGGATGATGTTGATGGATTTTCGAATGTTGTACCATCCTTGCATCCCTGGGATGAATCCCACTTGATCATGGTGTATGATCATCTTGATGTATTTTTGAATTCGGTTTGCTAGTATTTTGTTGAGTATTTTTGTATCTACGTTCATCAGGGATATTGGTCTGTATTTTTCTTTTTTGGTTAGGTCTTTGCCAGGTTTTGGCATTAGACTGATGCTGGCTTCATAGAATGAGTTTGGAAGTATTCCATCATCTTCTATTTTTTGAAAAACTTTAAGGAGAATGGGTGTTATTTCTCTATATGTCTGGTAGAATTCAGAGTTGAATCCATCTAGTCCGGGGGTTTTGTTCTTGGGTAGTTTTTTGATTACTAATTCAATTTCGTTGCTGGTGACTGGTCTGTTTAGTTTTTCTGTTTCTTGCTTGGTCAGTCTTGGACGGTTGTATTTTTCTAAGAAGTTGTCCATTTCTTCTATGTTTTCCAACTGGTTAGCACATCGATTCTCATAATATTCTCTTATAATTCTTTGTATTTCGGTGGGGTCCGTCGTGATTTTTCCTTTCTCGTTTGTGATTCTGTTTATGTGTGTAGATTCTTTTTCTCTTAATAAGTCTGGCTAGGGGTTTATCTATTTTCTTTATTTTTTCAAAGAACCAGCTCTTGGTCTTATTGATTTTTTTCCATTGTTTTATTCTTCTCAATTTTACTTATTTCTTCTCTGAACCTTATTATGTCCCTCCTTCTGGTGACTTTGGGTCTCATTTGTTCTTCTTTTTCCAATTTCAGTAATCGTGTCTTTAGACTATTCATTTGGAAATGTTCTTCCTTCTTTAAATAGGCTTGGATTGCAATATCCTTTCCTCTTAGAACTGCCTTTGCTGCGTCCCACAGAAGCTGTGGCTTTGTGTTGTTGTTGTCATTAGTCTCCATATATTCTTTGATTTCTGTTTTGATTTGGTCGTTAACCGATTGATTAATTAGGAGAATGTTGTTAAGTCTCCATGCATTTGCGAGCCTTTGTGATTTCTTTCTAAAATTTATTTCTAGTTTTATACCTTTGTGATATGAGAAGTTGGTTGGTAGGATTTCAATATTTTTCAAGTTACTGAGGTTCTTTTTGTGGCCTAGTATGTGGTGTATTCCGGAAAATGTTCCATGTGCACTTGAGAAGAATGTGTATCCTGCTGGTTTTGGGTGCAGAGTTCTGTAGATGTCTGTTAGGTCCATCTGTTCTAGTGTGTTTTTCAGTGCCTCTGTGTCTTTACTTATTCTCTGTCTGGTTGATGTGTCCTTTGGAGTGAGTGGTGTGTTGAAGTCCCCTAAAATGAATGCATTGATGTCTATTTCCTCCTTTAATTCTGTTAGTATTTGTTTCACATATGCTGGAGCTCCTGTGTTGGGTGCATATATATTTATAATGGTTGTATCTTCTTGTTGGACTGACTCCTTTATCATTATGTAATGTCCTTCTTTATCTCTTGCTACTTTCTTCGTTTTGAAGTCTATTTTGTCTGATACAAGTACTGCAACACCTGCTTTTTTCTCCTTGTTGTTTGCACGAAATATCTTTTTCCATCCCTTCACTTTTAGTCTGTGTATGTCTTTGGGTTTAAAGTGAGTCTCTTGAAGGCAGCATATAGATGGGTCTTGTTTTTTATCCATTCAGTGACTCTGTCTTTTGACTGGTGCATTCAGTCCATTTACATTTAGGGTGATTATGGATAGGTATGTACTTATTGGCATTGCAGGCTTCAGATTCGTGGTTACCAAAGGTTCAACGTTAACTTCCCTACTATCTAAAAGTCTAACAACTAATTTGATATGCTATTACAAACACAATCTAAAGGTTCTTTTTTTGTTTGTTTGTTTCCTTCTTTTTCTTTCTACTCCATTCTTTATATATTAGGTATCATATTCTGCACTGTTTGTCTATCCCTTGATTGACTTTAGGTATAGTTAATTTAATTTTGCATTTGCTTAGTAAGCAGCTGTTCTATTTTCTTTACTGTGGTTTTATTACCTCTGGTGACAGCTATTAAACGATAGGATCACTTCCATCTATAGCAGTCACTCAAAAATAGACTGTAGAGATGGTTTGTGGGAGGCAAATTCTCTCAGCTTTTGCTTATCTGGCAATTGTTTAATCCCTCCTTCAAATTTAAATGATAATCTTGCCAGATAAAATAATCTTGGTTCAAGGCCCTTCTGCTTCATTGCATTAAATACATCATGCCACTCCCTTCTGGCCTGTAAGGTTTCTGTTGAGAAGTCTGATGATAGCCTGATGGGTTTTCCTTTGTATGTGATCTTATTTCTCTCTCTGGCTGCTTTTAATAGTCTGTCATTATCCTTGATCTTTGCCATTTTAATTACTGTATGTCTTGATGTTGTTTTCCTTGGGTCCCTTGTGTTGGGAGATGTGTGCACCTCCTTGGCCTGAGAGACTATTTCCTTCCCCAGATTGGGGAAGTTTTCAGCAATCACCTCCTCAAAGACACTTTCTATCCCTTTCTCTCTCTGTTCTTCTTCTGGTACCCCTATAATGCGAATATTGTTCCATTTGTATTGGTCACACAGTTCTCTCAATATTCTTTCATTCTTAGAGATCCTGTTTTCTCTCAGTGCCTCAGGTTCTTTGTATTCCTCTTCTCTAGTTGTTTCATTTATTGTATTCTCCACTATATATAATCTGCTTTTAATACCATCCATTGTGTTCTTCAGTGATTGGATCTCTGAACAGAATTCATTCCTGAGTTCCTGAATATCTTTCCGTACCTCCATGAGCATGTTAATGATTTTTATTTTGAACCTCCTTTCAGGGAGAGTCATAAGGTCCATATATCATTTAAATCTTTCTCAGGAGTTGTTTTCATAATTTTTCTCTGGACCAGGTTCCTTTGGCATTTCATATTTGTGTATGGCACCCTGTAGTGCCCAGAAGCTCTACTCTCTGGAGCTGCTCAGCCCCTGAAGCAATGCAGGGATTGTAGGTGAGTCATATTGGTGCCTCGGGGGAGGAATGGGCTGTTTCCTGGTTCCTGGCTGCTATGCCTGTCTCCACTGCCTGAACCAGTGGGGTGAGCACATAGGTATAAGCCTCTGTGCTTTGCGTTTTTAGTTGCTGTAGACAGATCTTCCCTCTGGCTTGCCTGACACCGGGGAAGGATTTCCCGGTTTGCAAGCCTGGTGGGGCTGGCCAGAAGAAAGGCGCACTAGTCTGCCTGTCACAGAAGGGGTTTTTGGAGCTGTGTAGGCAGCCAGGGAGCTGGAGCACCTGAAGATCGTGAAAGCTCCCAACCTGCTTGGCAGAGTGCACCCGGACAATTATGTCTGCCTGTCCTTTCTCCTGAGCAGTAAGCTCTGTGCAATCCTTGCCCCTTTAGCAGCCCTCTTGCTAAGGGCTTCTTTGTTAGGAAGTCTCTCAGACTGCCTGCCTTTCTTTTGTCCCAGAGCAGGTGGGTAAGGATCCCTGCTTTCACAAGCAGCTGGAATCTCAGTCTCTCCAGGAATTCTGCCTGTCTTAGCTTTCCAACCCCCTAATTACAAGAGTATCATGCAAGCACCATGAAATGTAGGTTTGTGCTCCCAGAGGAAATCTCCAGAGTTAGGTATTCAGCAGTCCCACACCTCCACTCTCTCCCTGCTCCATTCCTCTTCCTCCTGCCCATGAGCTGGGGTGGGGGAAGGGCTTGGATCCCGCAGGGCCACAGCTCTAGTAAGTTACCCTTTTCTGTGAGGGCTGCTCTTGTCTCCAGGTGTATGCAGTTTGTTGCTGTCCTCTTTCCCGTTGCTCTTTCAAGAGTAGTTGTAGTAGCTTTATTTTTATATTATATGAGATTTTAGGAGGAAGCCTCTGTCTCATCTCTCACACAACCGTCTTTATTCCAATCTCCATTTGCAAGTTTTTTTAAGCTATGTTGTAGAGATTTTAGAAGTTATCTTAGTCACTGGGTTTTACGAATAGCTGGTTTCTCCTTAAAATGCTTATATGTTACAGGAAATTCTAAGAAATAAGTGTAAAATGGGCCTCAGTATATGTGGCAACTTGGACTTACTAGAGTGCTGTTGAAAACTCTTTTTACAATCATTAATTGTATTAAGAACTTTATACCTTTGATCCCACCTCCCGGTAGTTCTTTCAGCAAGTACTTATTTAATTCTTCAAGACAAAGATTAAATGAAATTTTTCTCACAATTTTTTCAGACAGGTGTGAATCTGTTGCTCCCATAGCACTTTGTAGATAGCACCAGTGTAGCACACACAGGCTGCACAGTAATTTTGTATTGCCAAGTCTCTTTCCACCAGTAAGACTATGTACTCTTACATGACAGGGCCCTATTATTCATATTTTTATCAGTACTTCTCACTCACCCTTACTACATGATAAATAGTTGTGAAACCAATAACATATGTAAGACATTCAGGGATGGGGCTAAGAAACTAATATGGTATGAACCAAGAATAACTAATAGGGAGTACTAGGAAGTAAAGTTGGATTAATAGCGTGGGGTCAGCATAAGAAGGATGGGGAAAGTTCGTAAGAGCATCTACACTTAAATCAAGAGAAATTACCTAGTAATTCAATACTATTGAATAAGGAAGACTAAATAAATTACATAAAACAATGTTGTGTGTTTTTTCTTCAAAAAAAGTATAATTTGGTAACCTTAATATATCTTATAATTTCAATATTTCAAAAATACTTGAAGCAAAGTACAAAATAAATACCTTAGAATACCCCCACTTTGGTCTACCCTTCCTTTCTCTAACCTCCTCTTCTTCTCTTATATCTTAAGGGTATTTTCTAAGTATTGTAAAACTATTTTTAAAATCATCAATGTTAAGTTTTCAGTACTTTCCCTGAATACTGCAATTCTTTTAGACACACTTAATATTTTACCACCATCATATAGACATTTCAAGAAACCTTATCTTCATCTAGGTTTCTGAATGGATAAAGAAGATGTGGTACATATACACAATGGAATATTATTCAGCCATAAGAAGAAAACAAATCCTACCATTTGCAACAACATGGATGGAGCTAGAGGGTATTATGCTCAGTGAAATAAGCCAAGCCGAAAAAGACAAGTATCAAATGATTTCACTCATATGTGGAGTATAAGAACAAAGAAAAAAACTGAAGGAACAAAACAGCAGCAGACTCACAGAACCCAAGAACGGACTGATAGTTGCCAAAGGGAAAGGGACTGGGGAAAATGGGCGGGAAGGGAGGGATAAGAGGGAAAAAGGGGCATTACGATTAGCAAATGTAATGTTGGGGGGGCACGGGAGGGCAGTACAACTCAGAGAAGACAAGTAGTGATTCTATAGCATCTCACTACGCTGATGGACAGTGACTGTAATGGGGTTGGTGGGGGGGACCTGATGAAGGGGTAGTTTAATAATCGTAATATTGCACATGTAATTGTAAATTAATGATAATAAAATAAATTATATAAAAAAATAAAAAATAAAAAATAAAAAATAAAATAATAAAATAGTGGCTGGTCACCAGGGGCATGGGAGAATTTGTTAATGAATAGAGAGTGAACACTTTAAATACACAAAATATCCAAATCAGTATATTGAGATAATACGATCAGTACAGAAAATAACAGGTGACCTCAGCTCAAAGAAATTTATTTCAAAAATACGTCCAATGTATTGGAATATGGTAAAGAAGTAGCACCTCCAAAATAATGACCTGGTGTGAAGGACTGTTATGAATGAATTTTAAAGCTAAAATTAAATTCATGGAAGCATAAAACCACAAGAAAGTTGCTCATTCAGGAGCATTCTGTACAAATGACGTACTTAACTTATTTCCTAAGTTTCCTAAGGAAAGTTGTTTCCTAAATTGCTGCTTTAAGTCTCTTGTGTCAGCTCTAGACTTTAAATTCCTACTGCCCCTTAGAATGTCTCACTGTGATCATACTACTACTTTATATTAAAAATGCTTAACATATAACACTAATCACTCCCTCCTTCCTTCCTTTCCTCCTCCCTTCTCTCCTCTCTTCCATTCTATCCATCCATCCAACCTATACTTATTGATGCACTACTAGGTACTAAGGATACAGAGATAAAAAAACATTTCTTTGCTCAAGAAGAGAGAAGATAGGCATATAAACTGAGTAAATCTAGTGTGGCAAATTGGATAAAAATCCAGTATGAAAGAATCCTCCTACATCCATTTTTCTCCCAGTGTCACCAAAAGCAGTCAGACCCCTGAGAACAACCTCTCTCAATCTCCTGCCACTCACTCCCAGTGAGTTTTGGTCAATGAAAGGTTGCTTAGGTGCATGTCTCCAGCAGTAGCTGAGTTCCACCAGAATGGACACAGTCTTTCTCCAGAGTTCCAGCACTCACTGGCCCTAGTAACATTCCTTTCTCTTCTGGCCTTTTCAATCCCTAGAGTTTGTGATGACTTCACCATTTATTGTCTCTGAATGAACATCCTTTGCTTATTCCATTGTAAATAGTTTCTTTATTTGAACCACCTAGAGTGGAGCATAAGAAAAGGCTGTTAACTCTATCTAGGGAAGTTAAGGGAAGAGTATATTTTTGTATTGATACTTAAAAGATAAATAATTATTCTTCACACATACTGGCAGGAAGAGAGTGGGTAGATTCTTTGTCTATGTCTTAGCCTAGGTCCTCTAGAAAGCAAAGCCTGGAGCAAGGGTAAAAGTGAAGGTATTGTACTTAGGTGGTACAAGTCCCAGGTTGGGTAAGTGAAAGAAGAAATGAAGTAAGTATAGGTAAGACACTTGGCTACACTTGGTAGAAAGAGGAGATGGTACCTACGAAGAAGCAAAGCAAGAGTACAGCATGAACATGGTATTAATTATAAATAACTCAATATTTTTGGTGCCAAGTGCAAGGCACTGAAGAGTCAAATCTGTGAAGTTCATTTAGCTGATCCTCTCTAGATCCACTGTTTTGCATGATTTACCAAAAACTGGTAAAATTTTCTTCTTTTGAAAAATAATGATAACAAACCATCATTTATTTGTCACCAATTATGAATCATAAACTACCCTAGTTCTTTTTGTGATGCAACTGTGATTTTTAGGTGGGCAAGCTCAAGGTGGAGGAGATGAACAACTGTCAATGAAATGCTTAAACACGGTGCTGTAACTGGAGTGTCCATATGATCTGCTGTAAATAATGGCACAGACAGTCCAGTCTTTAAAGTAAAAATGTTAGATGTAGACTCCAAATCCTTTCCATCTCTTTGCCATGTGGGCATTCCTAGGATATACTTAGACTCAGCAACAGAGTATTAACAATCTCCTGGGGTTCCTTTATTCTATCTTTGAACAATTTTGATAAGACAATTGTTCTTCCAATAGAGCTGAAAAATAACTCATTTGCCAATTGGAACAGCGTTCCCAAAATCCACTACACATCACATTACACATATTCCCTAGAAAAAGATTTCTAAGGAATAGGAAAACACTGCATGATATCTACCTCATTTAACAAATTCTACAGTAAATAAATCTATTTATTTTTATTTAATATAAAGTTTTCCAAATACACTTGACAACAAAATATTTATTTTTATTATCATTGCATAATTTAAGATTTTGGGAACTAGCTGTCTTAGCCTAGGTCCTCTAGAAAGAAAAGCCTGGGGCAAGAGTAAAAGTGAAGCTGTTGTATAGACAGTACAAGCCCAGGACTGAGTAAGTGAAAGAGAAAATGAAGTAGGCATAGGTAAGATGCATCAGATACCTTCTCACATAGAGCCAGAAGGAGATACAGCAGAATGCTCAGTGGTGTCTTCACTCAAAATGGGATAGTTCACACAAAGGATAAAGGAGGGGGAATTTATCTGCCAAGCTTCCTCGCACCACTTTTGCCATGGGTCAATGATTATCACACACAGCACTAACTCCCCTCTATTTTCAGGTTGCAATAGCTGGCCCTTCATGGTCACTTGGGGACCCAGATTCCAAGGCCCATTTTTGAATCCTAAAGTAGAGGGGTGAGTCCTCCAAGGCAGGCTCAGCCTATGGGGTGAAAGCGCTGTTCAGACCCCAGGCTTTACTGCATGCTGGGAGCAACTGCTGTGCTATGTAGCTGAGTGATTCTTTCAAGAGGAAGAAGGCAATTGAGTGAATTGAAAATGGCATACAAAGTTGCCTTAGAGTCATTCAGGATTGTAATTCTTCTTTCCCATGGTTATCCTTTAAATATTAGTAGGCTCATGACATCTCTCAGGATTTTTTAAGTTATATCCCCAATTTCTAAGACTGAATCTGCCTTTTGTTTGGTTGCTCTTCTATTTATATTGAGTCTATTTAAAGATATGGATACTCTAGCTCAATCCATGCTGTTGCAAATGGTAGCATTTGTTTTCTTTTTATGGCAAACCACAATGTTGCTCATGTGAAATCTGCATAAAATAGTATATCAATGATACCTTAATAAAAAAGAAAAAAAAGATACAGATATTCTGACCTCAAACCGTGTCCTAGATGTCTGGCTTGATTGTTCTGTGTCCTAGGTAAAGAAGCAGGTCTGTTCAAGCTGCCAGAGACTGTACTCTGTGATGGGGCTCACCCATCACATTGTCTTCACAAAGCCCCTAAGTTTTTTCTTTTCTCACACTGCTGCTTATTCATACTCCACCTGAAAAGTAGAGATTTTATTATCTAAAAGTGGCACTTAAAAATTTATCTTTTTAAATGCACTCTAGTTATGGAATCCAATGTTTCAGTGAACTGATTTAGCACAGTATCTTATGTAGATGCCTTTCAGATTCAGGTTGCTTATACATCTGCAAAATACGCTATCCAATTCTCTAGTGTATCACCTGAAATCTCCCTTCAGGCTTGCATAATCCTCTAGTCCATAGCCTCCCAACATTTGTAACTTCTCACCACCATAAAGAAAGAATAATTGAAGAATTAAAAGAATTACATGTGTGTATATATCTATAGGCATAAGTTACATTAATATAGTTTTATATTAAGAAACCATGCAAAGGCTTTCTAAATATTTATTATTGCCTTTAATGAAATTTTGTATAATACTGGGATGAGTTTCAGATGACTTTAAATATCAGGAAAAAAAGAGGCTTGCTTCATGGTTCAGATGCCTAGATTTTTAAATGTCTTCCTAATTATTATTTTAGATAATCATTTATTAATATCTCAAGGCAAGATGAAGCTTACTAACTAAATATAGTGGATGAAAGATATATATTAAATACTCTTCATAATATTTTTAAAATTTCAGATCAATTTCTCTGGGGATCTACTTAGACTATCATTCTTTTCCTATTGAATACGGCCAACAAAGGCCTTGTCCTAGTACACAAGAAATCTCATCTCTGACGTTTCCTTGCTGTTCACTTGTAGTTATTATTAGTTTCATCTTTTTTTTCCTGAAGGAATCTTTATAAGCCACTTATCTATTCTGTGACAATGTTCATTTACTTAGAATCAGATAATATGATCTGTAAATCCACTTAGTAAGACAGATATCAACTCAATACATTGCAACACCCTGAAAGCAGATGAGAGAGTGAGGGGGAGGAGGCAAACTTCTCAGCTTTGTGGAGGAACCCTGCATATTGTAAGTGATAAATGACTACCTGATACATAATCCAAACACAGGTGTCATTGTTGAGTCCCATAACACATATTAGTAAGGTTTAACACCTTCAATATTTTTAGTGTAAAAATAAACATAAATATAACTCAATCTTTTCTTTGCACACCCAATGAATCATCTCGCACCTCTGTTCTACATAATGTCTTACTATATGGTCAGTTGGGGCAAATTATTTACCTCTCCACATCTCCATCATCTCTCCATTAAAATAAAGATAGTCTCTCCTGTTGCAGTTTGGGGTCCCAGTGACATATTCCTCATCTCCTTCAGGGCCTAATGGTAAGGAATAAAACAAGAAGCTAAGTGGAAATCAATGTCTCAGCCTGTTGAGGGATGTCCAGTCCTTCCAAAGTTTAATGATTCATGGTAAAGATGGATAGAGGATATGATAACTAAGGTCTACACAGTTGTCTGCCCACCTTCCCTGAGCCTAGACCTCAGCAGCCAGCCATGGGGAAGAGAAGGATCTGCCGAGCAGCCTCAGTGTACTTGTTCCGTATTGGCTGCTTGGCGCATCTGACAGCTTCACAGTGTTGAGCAGTGATGCTCACTAACCGCTGCCCATGGTACAAAATATCAGGGAGCCCAGTGGAACACAGAGGTTCCGGAATTTGCCCCGGGTCTATTACTTCAAGGGCAGAGGGAGCTGAGGAAAGCCCATCTTTCTCACTCATTGAAACAAGCAGCTCAAGAAAGCCAAGAAGTCGTCTCACTACCGAGGGGCAGCTGGGTGGGGGACATACGCAATGCAACCTACTGGCTGCTCAGCAGTCTCGTTAACCTCTTCTTCCTTCCCTGGGAGGAACAAACCATGGAGTAGGGAGAATAAAGCCAGAAATGTTCCTTCAAAATTCCCCAGAGAGAAAATTTGAAAGGCCCTTTCTATAGAAATATAAAAATAAGAGGATAAGGATTCCTGCCTAGAAAACCGATTTGAAAGGGCTATTAAAATTACTAAATGAAGCACACTGGGAAAGCTCCTAATGATCATACACATAGTAGGTATTCGATGCATAAAACTAATTTAAATATAAGAATAGTCCTTGAACTGTAATGTCTGAACTCCAATGGGAAGAAGTTGCCAATAATTACTAATAATGACTAATTTTCAACAAGCACTTTAGTCCCTCCTTGTATATTATTGCTATTATTAAGTACCCAACAAGATTTATTGGCACAGAACAATGCACTGCCTTAACTGAAAACAGGCAGTAATTCAATAGAAAAACTTATAGGGCCTGTAAAGCCCTTAAATTGAATTAGATTCTTAAATACAGTACTTATAGTACCCATGATGTAAGCTTTTTAAAGCATTAGGGGAATCAAACAAACAAGGTCTGTATTTTTGCATAGGGTGTTTTATGTCAAATGCTGCAATATTTATGTCTGGCACTATTCACTCCATGGGAAAATACAGGCCGTGTGTCTTTTACGTGCTTGATAGTTCAGAATCACTGATACCCACGGGCTTACTACACCCACAGATTTTGTCAGAATACTTATATTCTAAAAAGGATTTTCACCATTCAAAAGCAAGCCAAGTCTAATTTTGTAATTGTTACATGCTATAAGATGTTATTATTTAGTAGGTGTGAAGTGCCTAGAAGATCTATCATCAGTGAATATGACATAATATAATCCATTTTATACAGTAAAATGGCTTGCCAGGATCTGTTTTGTTTCCAACTGATGGCCAATTTAAAGTCTAATTTCTTTTCTTCTGCCTTCTTAGCCTGATATTAAATTTACTATCAAAGTAATCAAGAGCAAACACCCCAGTTCTCTTGCACTTCCTGAAGATGAATGGATTCTGACTTTGACATTTCAATTAATGTTTTGCTTATGGAGTGTTTAAGAAGAATTCTGATATTTCAGGTCTTAAAATAACAAGACTGAAGACCAACTCAGCAATTATTCTTATTTCCCAGAACTATGTGACATACCAATTTTTCTCTCACAAATAGCAAAAGGCAAGCTCTTTGTCTTGTTTTGTTTTTGGTTGGAAGGATCCAATGATGCGTATTAGTTGGGAAGTTGGAGACGGTAAAAAGAGACAATTGCATGGAGGAGACTACAGCCATCAAGGATCTACTGACCTAAGGTCAGCATCTGAGCAAAGCATTAGGATTGTAACTATATCAGGCTCAAGGCTTTCTGAAAAGAAGAACATACATTACAAAGCTGTACTCTCTCCACCAGACTGTGTTAATGTTTGTTTACTATGGACTATGCCAGTTAAAAGTATTAGAAAGTAAATTATAAAGATACAATCAACAATGACAATAATAATGCACATTATTTACCGAGCCCCTATGATGTGCCAGTTGCTTTCCAGACCCACTCAAATGCTTTTACAAATGAAGAAACTGAAGCTCAGAGAGGTTAAATACATTGGGCAAGATCACATCACTCATAGATCATGCAGCAGGGACTCAAGTCATTTTAAAAAACCTACACTTTTCCCACTAAACTGTTACCATGTAAGAGAAAAGCCACACTCACCAAACTGATCATGTGTGTCTCATTTGTACATAAAATCTAAGCTATTTAGATTCTATTCCACTGCCATTCACCAACACTATTTCTGTAGGGAGGAAACTACACTAGTTTGGGTTCAATCATGCTGACTCAAAGGCATGCATGGATTTATTATTATAAATGCCTCTGTTATTCAAAAAGGCAACCCTTCTTCCATTTTTCCAATCTATCAAGTTGATTGCTTCAGAATAAAACACTGCTACATTGAGGGGTTGCATGTTGATATAAGTTTTTTTAAAAAGAAATGGAATTAACATTTATTGTGCCAGGTCTTGTGCAAAAATTTGCTTTCTTGATCCTAAAGGAACTTTATGGGTGTGTATATTACATCCATTTTATAGATAAGAAATTAAAAGCTCACAGAGAGCAAGTCAGTTGCCAAGAAACCCAGAGAATGGCCACAGTCTAGCTCTCCTGAACACAGAGTGTGGTCACACGGACACAGAAGCGTTGAGAGAGACCCGGGCTGCAGTCCTGGCGGTGCTCCTAACCATACCCAGGCCAGGCTCTGGACGAGGTATAGCGATACCCAGTAAGCCTCAGTTTCTTACTTAACTTATGAGTAGCAGTTTCTTTGATGACTCAGTTTTTGTGCTGTGGCTTTTGAGGTACATTCTTGAGAGCTTTATCAAGAATTCATTTCTTCAGCTCTCAGGATGACTGCATAACCCATTTAATTCCCTGTAGAAAATCCCTTTCTGCTTAAAGAAGCTAGAATGGATTGGTTCTCTGTTACTGAACTCTTTTTGATACCCAAGTGAATATAGAGGGTTAATGGAATTTGTGAATCAGCCTACATCATTTATGCCTTAGTATTCCCTAATATTTCAGATTTTAGGCATCACAATTCAGGAAAATGTGCACTTCTGTTTGTTTACTGGAGTGCCAGAAGGTTTGACTTTTCTTTAAATTCAGAAAACTTGTCAAGAGATAGGGCTAAAAAAATGCAACAGATACAGCAGCCTAGGATAAGATGGCAACTAATGGATTGTCTGCAGTATTTTATCTTCCTACTTTGTCTCATCTCTTTATCGTGTGTGTAGGGAAATGACAAAGACCACAGAAGAGAATACAAGAGTCATGGCCAATAACTGTTTAAAAACTAGAATAAAAATAAAGAATAGAAAAAAAAAGTATCAGAGATCAGATCACAGTTTAAAAAATTGTTTAAAAATTATCTCTTGGTGTTATTTCAAAACCTACAAATGTATTATGAACTGAAGTTTGAAACACATTGGTCTAAAAAGACTGATCTGAAGGAGTTCTAATTCCTCCACCATCTTTAGTTAGCAACAAATTCTAACCACCATGAGATGTTTCTCTCCCCCAACTCCTGCCTTTCTATTCTTTTATATATATGTTTTAACAGAGGAACTTAGTGTGTCCTATAGTTGAGTCTTGCCACTAAAATCAACCGTTCTTTCTAGCCCTGTTCCCAATAACACAAACCATTTAAACTTGTTGACTTTGTCTTACCCCCAAGATGTCAAGAAAACAAATTATTAAACTAAATCATGTCCAAACTCAACAAAGCAGCAATTCTTTTTACAATATCCCTGAAGAACGGCCACTTAACCTCTGCCTAAATACTTATGTTAATGCTTTTGTTGCCTAATTAATTAAGAGAAAGAATTCATGTCAGATGTGAAAAATAGTCAGGTATTCTCTAAAAGCAATTAGCCACTTGGTTTTAGCATTTGTTCCTTTAAAACATTATGTTTATTTACATTGTACTTCCTCCTCTCTCTCTCCCCAATTCAGATGTAAACTAAGTGATAAAATATTAGCCTTTATGGTACATCTGTTAACACAATATTAGCTTCTAACAGCTAAGGACGGCTGGACCTTCACCTCCACTTTATTTCCTCAAAATAACAGTTGTCAGTTGCATAAATACAGGCATGACTATATAAATAAAACCTCACAAATAAAAATAGGCAGAGAATCATATGCTCATATAAAATACCTTAACACAACTCAATCAATTGATGTTTTAGCCTTTCCAGGTTTAACTGATTATCAAAGATTTATTCTGATGAAGGTTGATGTTGTCTACCACATGCAACTACAATGTAGCTGGGAGCCTTTGAGTATTTGCATGTCCTAGAAAGAAGTAAAATCATTTTCCTAGATTGGGAACAGGAGCCACAACTCAAAAGTGTACAGGGCCAACCATATGACAGAGTAAAGGGGTGAGGAAATGGAGTCCGCCGAGGAGCCTGCACCTGCCCAAAGGAAGTCCCCATCACTCAGCACTAGGAAAGGGTCTCTGTCAAAAAATGCACGCTCAGTTTTCCAGGTTTTTCTGTTTTTCAAGAGAAGCCAGATAACTTTTTTAAGGAAACCTCTTTATTTTTAAATGTTGGACACTAGTCCAATTAAAAAAACAAACAAACAAAGCAAAAGCAAACATATCTGCAGGCTCATGTATCTCCAGTTTGGTAAACTTGTTTTAGGCAGATGGGCCATTTTCAGCTTCTTTCCTAAAATTCAGTATTTATATCCATTTATTTATATGCTTAGCCATGACTGAGGTATTTTTCTAATGTTTTTTTTAAGTGCTTTAGCTAAATTAGATAGAAAATGTCTCTGAGATGAATCATTTCAGAGTAATGACTGCCATTAAGATGGAGGCAGTTCTGCTGCAGTGAGGGGAAGAAGGGAGCCAGAAAGGAAATATTTCCTTATAGAAATCATTGTTCAAGACAGGCTTAGGATCACTCTCCCATAGAAGTTTCTGTGATGATAGAAATGTTCTGTATCTGCTCCATCCAATAATAGCTGCTACCTACATGTCTGGCTATAAAGCACTTGATATGTGGCTAGGACAGGTAAAAGGAACGGAATTTTAACTTAATTTAAATTTAAATGACCACATGTGGTTATGGCTACTGTACTGAATAGTACAGATCTGGATGTATGTGTCAGAATAGGATATTTGGTTCAAAAGATATTATTCCTATGCATTCATATTAGACATTGTCAAATTCATTTCCAAATTGGATTTGCTGTCATATATGCATACAAATGATTTGTTTTTTATAGTTCTCCTCTTCAACACTTGGATTGTCAAAATTTTAAATCAGGGGTAGCCAGTGGAACAAAAAAGTTAGTTCTTGATTACTTTATTCTTTATTTTCCTGATTATTAGTGAAGTTTATCATCTTATGATATTAAATATTTAGGTTTCCATTTTGAATTGTATGTTCATGTACTTTGATCATTTTTCTGTGGAGTTATGTGCTTTGCTTTGCTTTACTTTCTATCTCTTCCTTTCCTTTCTTACTAATTCATAGAAGTAATTTATAAATTCTTGATTTTGATCGTTTGTCAGATAAATAAAAATATCTATCCATCAACATCATCCACTACATCAACAAAAAGGACAAAAACCACATGATCATCTCCATAGATGCTGAAAAAGCATTCGACAAAATTCAACATCCATTCATGATAAAAACTCTCAACAAAATGGATATAGAGGGGAAGTACCTCAACATAATAAAGGTCATTTATGACAAACCCACAGCCAACATTATACTTAACAGTGAGAAGCTGAAAGCTTTTCCTTTAAGATCTGAAACAAGACAAGGATGCCCCCTCTCCCCACTTTTATTCAACATAGTTCTGGAGGTCCAAGCCAGGGCAATCAGACAACACAAAGAAATAAAAGGCATCCAGATAGGCAAGGAAGAAGTTGAACTGTCCCTGTTTGCAGATGACATGATATTGTACATAAAAAACCCTAAAGACTCCACTCCAAAACTACTAGATCTAATATCTGAATTCAGCAAAGTCGCAGGATACAAAATTAGTACACAGAAACCTGTTGCATTCCCATACACTAATGATGAACTAGCAGCAAGAGAAATCAGGACAACAATTCCATTCACAATTGCATCCAAATGAATAAAATACCTAGGAATAAACCTAACCAAGGAAGTGAAAGACCTATACCCTGAAAACTACAAGACACTCTTAAGAGAAATTAAAGAGGCCACTAATAAATGGAAATTCATCCCATGCACTTGGCTAGAAAGAATAAATATTGTCAAAATGGCCATTCTGCCTAAAGCAATCTACAGATTCAATGCAGTCCCTATAAAATACCTAAAGCATTCTTCAATGAACTAGAGCAAATAGTTCTAAAATTCATATGGAACCACAAAAGACCCTGAATAGCCAAAGCAATCCTGAGAAGGAAGAATAAAGCAGGGGGAATTATGCTTCCTGACTTCAAGCTCTACTACAAAGCTACAGGTTACTAGACTCCCCCTATTATCAAGTCTCCACCACATACCCCATAGCAGTCACTGTCCATCAGCATAGTAGGATGTTATAGAATCACTACTTGTCTTCTCTGCGTTATACTGCCTTCCCCTTATAACCCCACCTCACCCCCACCCCTGCTACATTAAGTGTACTAATTTAATAGCCCGTTTACCCCCTTATCCCTCCCTTCCCACCCATTCTCCCCAGTCCCTTTCCCTTTGGTAACTGTTAGTCCATTCTTAGGTTCCGTGTCTGCTGCTGTTTTGTTCCTTCAGTTTTTTCTTAGTTCTTATACTCCACAGATGAGTGAAATCAGTTGATACTTGCCTTTCTCAGCCTGGCTTATTTCACTGAGCGTAATACCCTCTAGCTCCATCCATGTTGTTGCAAATGGTAGGATTTGTTTTCTTCTTATGGCTGAATAATATTCCATTGTGTATATGTACCACATCTTCTTTATCCATTCATCTATTCATGGACACTTAGGTTGCTTCCATTTCTTGGCTACTGGAAACAGTGCTGCAATAAACATAGGGGTGCATATGTCTTTTCAAACTGGGCTGCTGCATTCTTAGGGTAAATTCCTAGGGGTGGAATTCCTGGGTCAAATGGTATTTCTATTTTTAGTTTTTTGAGGAACCTCCATACTGCTTTCCCCAATGGGTATACTAATTGACATTCCCACCAGCAGTGTACGAGGGTTCCCCTTTCTCCACATCCTAGCCAACATTTGTTGTTTGTCTTTTGGATAGTGGCTATCCTCACTGGTGTGAGGTGATATCTCATTGTGGTTTGAATCTGCATTTCTCTGATGATTAGCGATGTGGAGCATCTTTTCATGTGCCTGTTGGCCATCCGAATTTCTTCTTTGGAGAAGTGTCTGTTCAAATCCTCTGCCCATTTTTTAATTGGCTTATTTGCTTTTTGTTTGCTGAGGTGCGTGAGCTCTTTATATAATTTGGATGTCAACCCCTTATCAGATATGTCATTTATGAATATATTCTCCCATACTGTAGGATGCCTTTTTGTTCTATTGATGGTGTCCTTTGCTGTACAGAAGCTTTTCAGCTTGATATAGTCCCACTTGTTCATTTTTGCTTTTGTTTCCCTTGCCTGGGGAGATATGTTCATGAAGAAGTTGCTCATGTTTATGTCCAAGAGATTTTTGCCCATGTTTTTTTCTAAGAGTTTTATGATTTCACGACTTACATTCAGGTCTTTGATCCATTTTGAATTTACTTTTGTGTATGGGGTTAGACAATGATCCAGTTTCATTCCCTTATGTGTTGCTGTCCAGTTTTGCCAACACCAGCTGTTGAAGCTGTCATTTCCCCATTGTATATCCATGCTCCTTTATTGTATATTAATTGACCATATATGTTTGAGTTAAAATCTGGACTCTATTCTTTTCCACTGGTCTGTGAGTCTGTTCTTGTGCCAGTACCAAATTGTCTTGATTACTGTGGCTTTGTAGTAAAGCTTGAAGTTGGGAAGTGAGATCCCCCCTGCTTTATTCTTCCTTCTCAGGATTGCTTTGGCTATTTGGGGTCTTTTGTGGTTCCAAATGAATGTTAGAACTATTTGTTCCACTTTGTTATTGAAGAATGCTGTAGGTATTTTGATAGGGATTGCACTGAATCTGTAGTGTGCTTTAGGTAGGGTTGCCATTTTGACAATATTAATTCTTCCTTGCCAAGACCATGGGATGAGTTTCCATTTGTTAGTGTCCTCTTTAATTTCTCTTAAGAGTGTCTTGTAGTTTTCAGGGTATAGGTCTTTCACTTCCTTTGTTAGGTTTATTCCTAGGTTTTTTTTTTTTTTTGATGCAATTGTGAATGGAATTGTTTTCCTGATTTCTCTTGCTGCTAGTTCATCGTTAGTGTATAGGAAAGCAATAGATTTCTGTGTATTAATTTTGTATCCTGCAACTTTGCTGAATTCAGATATAGTTCTAGAAGTTTTGGAGTGGAGTCTTTAGGGTTTTTTATGTACAATATCATGTCATTGGCAAACAGTGACTGACTGACTTCTGCTTTACCAATCTAGATGCCTTTTATTTCTTTGTGGTGTCTGATTGCCATGGCTAGGACCTCCAGTACTACATTAAATAATAGTGGGGAGAGTGGGCATCCCTGTACTGTTCCCGATCTTAGGTGAAAAACCTTCAGTTTCTCGTTGTGAACTATGATGTTGGCTGTGGGTTTGTCATATATGGCCTTTATTATGTTGAGGTACTTTCCCTCTATACCCACTTTGTTGAGAGTTTTTATGAATGGATGTTGAATTTTGTCACGTTTATCAGCATCTATGGAGATGATCATGTGGTTTTTGTCCTTCTGTTTGTTGATGTGGTGGATGATGTTGATGGATTTTCGAATGTTGTACCATCCTTGCATCCCTGGGATGAATCCCACTTGATCATGGTGGATGATCCTCTTGATGTATTTTTGAATTCGGTTTGCTAATATTTTGTTGAGTATTTTTGCATCGATGTTCATCAGGGATATTGGTCTGTAATTTTCTTTTTTTGTAGTGTCTTTGTCTGGTTTTGGTATTAGAGTGATGCTGGCTTCATAGAATGAGTTTGGAAGTATTCCCTCCCCTTCTCTTTTCTGGAAAACTTTAAGGATAATGGGTATTATGTCTTCTCTATCTGTCTGATAAAATTCAGTGGTGAATCCATCTGGCCCGGGGTTTTTGTTCTTCAGTAGTTTTTTGATTACTGATTCAATTTCATTGCTGGTAATGGTCTGTTTGATATTCTGTTTCTTCCTTGGTCAGACTTGGAAGGTTGTATTTTTCTAAAGAGTTGTCCATTTCTTCTAGGTTATCCAGTTTGTTAGCATATAGATTTTCATAGTATTCTCTAATAAGTCTTTGTATTTCTGTGGGGTCTGCCATGATTTTTCCTTTCTCATTTCTGATTCTGTTTATGGGTGTAGATTCTCTTTTTCTCTTAATAAGTTTGGCTAGGGGTTTATCTATTTTGTTTATTTTCTTGAAGAACCAGCTTTTGTTTTCAATGATTTTTTCTATTGTTTTATTCTTCTTGATTTTATTTATTTCTTCTATGATCTTTATTATGTCCCGCCTTCTGCTAAATTTGGGCAATTGTTCTTCTTTTCCAGTTTCAATAATATCATTTGGGATTGTTCTTCCTTCTTTAAATAGGCCTGGATTGCTATATACTTTCCTCTTAGAACTGCCTTCATTGTGTCCCACAGAAGTTGGGGCTTTGTGCTGTTGTTGTCATTTGTCTCCATATATTGCTTGAACTGTTTTAATTTGGTCATTGATCTATTGAGGAGCATGTTGTTAAGCCTCAATGTGTTTGTGAGACTTTTAGTTTTCTTTGTACGATTTATATCTAGTTTTATATCTTTGTGATCTGAGAAGTTGGTTGGTAGAATTTCAATCTTTTTGAATTTACTGAGGTTCTTTTTGTTGCCTAATATGTGGCCTATTATGGAAAATTTTCCATGTGCACTTGAGAAGAATGTGTATCCTGCTGCTTTTGGGTGTAGAGTTCTGTAGATGTCTGTTAGGTCCATCTGTTCTAGTGTGTTGTTCAGTGTCTCTGTGTCCTTCTTTTCTGTCTGTTGATCTGTCCTTTGGAGTGAGTGGTGTGTTGAAGTCTCCTAAAATGAATTCATTGCATTCTGTTTCCTCCTTTAATTCTGTTAGTATTTGTTTCACCTATGTCGGTGCTCCTGTGTTGGGTGCATATATATTTATAATGGTTATATCCTCTTGTTGGACTGTCCCCTTTATTATTATGTAATGTCCTTCTTTATCTCTTGTTACTTTCTTTGTTTTGAAGTCTATTTTTTTCTTATACAAGTACTGCAACACCTTTTTTCTTCCTATTGTTTGCATGAAATATATTTTTCCATCCCTTCACTTTTAGTGTGTGTATGTTTTTGGGTTTGAGGTGAGTCTCTTGTAAGCAGCATATAGATGGTTCTTGCTTTTTTTATCCATTCTGTTATTCTGTGTCTTTTGATTGGTGCATTCAGTCCATTTACATTTAGGGTGATTATCAATAGATATGTACTTATTGCCATTGCAGGCTTTGGATTCATGGTTATCAAAGGTTCAAGGGTAGCTTCTTTACTATCTAATCATCTAACTTAGTTCTCTTATTAAGCTATTATAAACAGAGTCTGATGATTATTTTTCTCCCTTCTTATTCTTCCTCCTCCATTGTTTATATGTTAGGTGTTCTATTCTGTACTCTTTTTGTTTCCTTTGACTGCTTTTGTGGATAGTTGATTTTATTTTTGCCTTTAGTTAGTACTTGGTTGGTCTGCTTTCTTTGCTGTGATTTTATTTTCTCTGGTGACATCTATTTAGACTTAGGAGTGCTTCCCTTTAAAATATCCTGTAGAGGTGGTTTGTGGGAGCCAAATTCCCTCAACTTTTGCTTGTCTGGAAATTGTTGAATCCCTCCTTCAAATTTAAATGATAATTGTGCTGGATACAGTATTCTTGGTTCAAGGCCCTTCTGTTTCATTGCATTAAATATATCATGCCATTCTCTTCTGGCCTGTAAGGTTTCTGTTAAGAAGTCTGATGATAGCCTGATGGGTTTTCCTTTGTAGGGGATCTTTTTTCTCTCTGTGGCTGACTTTAATACTCTGTTCTTGTCTTTGATCTTTGCCATTTTATTATTATATGTCTTGTTGTTGTACTCCTTGGGTCCCTTGTGTTGGGAGATCTGTGGGCTTCCATGGTCTGAGAGACTATATCCTTCCCCTTTTGGGGAAGTTTTCGGCAATTATTTCTTCAAAGACACTTTCTATCCCTTTTTCTCTCTTCTTCTTCTGGTACCCCCATAATGCGAATATTGCTCTGTTTGGATTGGTGACATAGTTCTCTTAATATTCTTTCATTCCTAGAGATCCTTTTCTTTCTCTCTGCCTCAGCTTCTCGGTATTCTTGTTCTCCGATTTCTATTTCATTAACAATCTCTTGTACCTCGTCCAGTCTGCTCTTAAGACCTTCTATCCATTGTTTCATTTCTGTTATCTCCCTCCAGACTTCATCTCTTAGCTCTTTCGTATATCTCTGCTGGTCTATCAGCATGGTTATGACTTTTATTTTGAATTCTTTTTCAGGAAGATTGGTTGCCAGGCCCTCTCTCTGGGGCTGTCTGAGTGATTTTTGACTGAACCAGATTCTTTTGTCTTTTCATGGCGATAGAAATGGTTGTAGGCAGGTGGTGCATGTGTCAGCTGGGAGAACAAAGTCCCTTCCTGCTTGCTGGTCACCTTGCCCTTTTGCACTGCCTGTTTCAGTTACCCTTTTCATGAGATGCTGAGTTCTTGCTGATGCAGATGTAGCCTGGCTGTTGTACTGTACCTTCTGGTCTCTCTTTTAGGAGTTTTGTACTTGATATATTTTCAAAAATATGTATGGTTTTGGGAGGAAATTTCCACCACCCTACTTACGCCACCATCTTGAGCCCCTCTGGAGACTATTTTATTTGATATTATTATAGCTAGATCAACATTATTTTCATTTAGGATTACAAAATTTAGTAACTAAAATTACAGAATATACAGTTAAATTTGACTTCTAGATATACCATGAACTTTTTTTTTCTTTTTAGTATAAATTTCCCAAATGCAGTATTTGGGACATACTTACAATAAAAAAAAATTATATCACATATCTGATGAGGGACTTATATCTAGAACATACAAACTTATGATCTAGCAATAAAAAAGACAAATGACTCAAACTTTAAAAATGCTTAAGGATATGTCAAAGGATGTGAATACATATTTTTCCAAAGCAGATAAACAAATGCCCAATAAGCACATGAAGGATGCTCAATGTTATCTTTCATTGGGGAAGTACAAATCAAAGCCACACAAAACTACCCCTTCACACCCACCAAAACACTAAAATCAAAATTCCTAGTGAGATTGTAGAATGGTACAGCTACCCTGGAAAACAGTCTGGCAGTTCCTCAAAATGTTAAACATAAAGGTACCATATGATCCATCAATTTCAGTGTAGCATTCTTCATAACAGGCAAAGTAAAAACAACTTAGATGGACACCATCAGTTGGATAGTCAAAATATAGTCTATGCATACAATGGAATATTATTCAGGCAAAAAAAGAGTGCTGATACATGCCACAACATGGATGAACCATGAGAACATCATGCTAAGTAAGAGAAGCCAGTTACAAAAGACCACATACTGCATGGTTACATTTATAGGGAAAGTCCAGACTATGCAAGTCCATAAAGACAGAATGTATACTAGTGGCTACAAAGGTTGTGGGGAATGGACAGTCAGAGATAATGGTATGGGATTCTAAAAATGCCCTAAAGTTGGGTAATGGTGATGGCTGCACAACTCTGAATATACTAAATGCACTGAATTTTACAGTTTAAAAAGATTAATTTTGTGTTATTTGAATTATAGCTCAATAAAACTAACTTAAAAACAAAAAATTAATTGCTTATCTGAAATTAACATTTAACTGGTCATCCTTCAGTTCATCTAGTGAGCCTACATTGTTGGGGAAATAGCTGCTGTATATTTTTATCCCCCTTTTATTCCAAACTTCAAGCTTATTTTGCATTAGGTATATCTCTTATACCTCACATTTAAATGAGATTTAGCTCCTTATGCAACATAATAATCTGCCTTTCAACAGGCAAATTAGGTCCATTTACATGTATTGTGATTATGTCCTTTTGATATATGCCATGCTTTTGTGTGCACTTTTTTCTTTCCATGACTTTTGGCATAATGACTGGGTTTTCTTTATTCCCATTTTTATACTCTACTAACTTAGATGATATGGCTCTATTATTTTAATTGTTGACCTTAACCCTTTTTTTGCCATTTTTTTTATTAAGGTATTATTGATATACACTCCTATGAAGGTTTCACATGAAAAAAAAAATGTGGTTACTATATTTACCTATATTATCAAGTCCCCACTCATACCCTAATTCAGTCACTGTCCATCAGTGTAGTAAGATGACACAGATTCACTGCCTTCTCTGTGCTACACTGTTTTCTCTGTGGTTCCCCACACTGTGTGTACTAAACATAATACCCCCAAATCCCCTTCTCCCACCCTCCCCACCCACGCTCCCACACCACTCCCCGTTGGTAACCACCAGTTCCTTCTTGGAGTCTCTGAGTCTGCTACTATTTTGTTCGTTCAGTTTTGCTTCATTGTTATACTCCACAAATGAGGGAAATCATTTGGCACTTGTCTTTCTCCGCCTGGCTTATTTCACTGAGCATAATATCGTCCAGCTCCATCCATATTGTTGCTAATGGCAGGATTTGTTTCCTTCTTATGGCTGAATAGTATTCCATTGTGTATATGTATGACCTCTTCTTTATCCATTCATCTACTGATGGACACTTAGGTTGCTTCCATATCTTGGCTATTGTAAAAAGTGCTGCAATAAACAGGGGTGCATATGTCTTTTTGAATCTGAGAAGTTGTATTCTTTGGGTAAATTCCAAGGAGTGGGATTCCTGGGTCAAATGGAATTTGTATTTTTAGTTTTTTGAGGAACCTCCCTATGCTTTCCACAATGGTTGTACTAGCTTACATTCCCACCAGCAGTATAGAAGGGTTCCCCTTTCTCTGCATCCTCGCCAGCATTTGTTGTTCTTAGTCTTTTTTATGCTGGCCATCCTTACTGATGTGAGGTGATAACTCGTTGTGGTTTTAATTTGCATTTCCCTGATGATTAGTGATGTGGAGCATTTTTTCGCGTGTCTGATGGCTATCTGAATTTCTTCTTTGGAGAACTGTCTCTTCATATCCTCTGCCCAGTTTTTAATGGGGTTATTTGCTTTTTGGGTGTAGAGGCGTGTAAGTTCTTTATATATTTTGGATGATAAACCCTTGTTGGATATGTCATTTACAAATATATTCTCCCATACTGTTGGATGCCTTTTTGTTCTGTTGATGGTGTCCTTTGCTGTACAGAAACTTTTTAGTTTGACGTAGTCTCATAAGTCCATTTTTGCTTTTGTTTCCCTTGCTTGAGGAGATGCGTTCAGGAAGAAGTCATTCATGCTTATATTCAGGAGATTTTTGCCTATGTTATCTTCTTGGAGTTCTACGGTTTCGTGACTTAACATTCAGGTCCTTGATCCATTTTGAGTTTACTTTTGTGTATGGGGTTAAACAATAATCCAGTTTCATTCTCTTGCATGCAGCTGTGCAGTTTTGCCAACACCAGCTGTTGAAGAGGCTGTCATTTCTCCATTGTATGTCCATGGCTCCTTTATCATATATTAACTGACCATATATGGTTCAGTTTATATCAGGGATCTCTAGTCTGCTCCATTGGTCTATGGGTCTGTTCTTGTGCCAGTACCAATTGCCTTGAGTACTGTGGCTTTGTAGTAAAGCTTGAAGTTGAGGAGCATAATCCCCCAGCTTTATTCTTCCTTCTCAGGATTGTTTTGGCTATTCGGAGTCTTTTGTGGTTCCATATGAATTTTAGAATGATTTTCTCTAGTTCGTTGAAAAATGCTGTTGGCATTTTGATAGGGATTGAATTGAGTCTGTAGATTGCTTCAGGCAGGATGACCATTTTGACAATATTAATTCTTCCTATCCATGAGCATGGGATGTGTTTCCATTTATTGGTATCTTCTTTAATTTCTCTCATGAGTGTCTTGTAGTTTTCAGAGTATAGGTCTTTCACTTCCTTGGTTAGGTTTACTCCTAGGTATTTCATTCTTTTTGATGCAACTGTGAATGGAACTGTTTTCCTGATTTCTCTCTCTGCTAGGTCATTGTTAGTGTATAGGAATGCCATAGATTTCTGTGCATTAATTTTGTATCCCGCCACTTTGCTGAATTCAGGTATTAGATCTAGTAGTTTTGGAGTGGAGTCTTTAGGTTTTTTATGTACAATATCATGTCATCTGCAAACAGGGACAGTTTAACTTCTTCCACGCCAATCTGGATGCCTTTTATTTCTTTGTGTTCTCTGATTGCCATGGCTAGGACCTCCACTACTATGTTGTAAAGAAGTGGGAAGAGTGGGCATCCTTGTCTTGTTCTCGATCTAAAAGGAAAAGCTTTCAGCTTCTTGCTGTTAAGTGTAATGTTGGCTGTGGATTTGTCATATAGAGCCTTTATTCTGTTGAGGTATTTTCCCTCTATACTCATTTTATGGAGAGTTTTTATCATGAATGGATGTTGAATTTTGTCGAATGCTTTTTCAGCATCTATGGAGATGACCATGTGGTTTTTGTCCTTTTTGTTGATGTGGTGGATGATGTTGATGGATTTTCAAATGTTGAACCATCCTTGCATCCCTGGAATAAATCCTACTTGATCATGATGGATGATCCTTTTGATGTACTTTTGAATTCGGTTTGCTAATATTTTGCTGAGTATTTTTGCATCTGTGTTCTTTAGGGATATTGGTCTGTAGTTTTCTTTTTTTTGTGGTGTCTTTGCCCGGTTTTGGTATTAGAGTGATGCTGGCCTCATAGAATAAGTTTGGAAGTATTCCCTCTTCAACTCTTTGTAAAACTTTAAGGAGGATAGGTATTGGGTCTTTACTAATTGTTTGATAAAATTCAGTGGTGAATCCATCTGATCCAGGAGTTTTGTTCTTAGGTAGGTTTTTGATTACCAGTTCGATTTCATTGCTGGGAATTGGTCTGTTGAGCTTTTCTGTTTCTTTCTGGGTCAGCCTGGAAACGTTATATTTTTCTAGAAAGTTGTCCATTTCTTCTAGGTTATCCAGTTTGTTAGCATATAATTTTTCATAGTATTCTCTAATAATTCTTTGTATTTCTGTGCTGTCCGTAGTGATTTTTCCTTTCTCATTTCTGATTCTGTTGATGTGGGTAGACTCTTTTTTTCTTGATAAGTCTGGCTAGGGGTTTATCTATTTTGTTTATTTTCTCGAAGTACCAGCTCTTGCTTTTGTTGATCCTTTCTATTGTTTTATTCTTCTCGATTTTATTTATTTCTCCTCTAATCTTTATTATGTCACTCCTTCTACTGACTTTGGGTCACATTTGTTCTTCTTTTCCAGTTTCATTAAATGTGAGTTTAGACTGCTCTTTTGGGAATGTTCTTCTTTCCTGAGGGAGGTGCAATATAGTTTCCTCTTAGCACGGCCTTTGCTACATCCCACAGATTTTGCGGTGTTGAATTATTGTTGTCATTTGTCTCCATATATTGCTTGATCTCTGTTTTTATTTGGTCATTCATCCATTGATTATTTAGGAGTATGTTATTTAGCCTTCATGTGTTTGTGGGATTTTTCATTTTCTTTGTGTAATTCATTTCTAGTGTCATTCCTTTGTGGTCTGAGAAGCTGGTTGGTACAATTCAATATTTCTGAATTTACTGAGGCTCTTTTTGTGGCCTAGTATATGATCTCTTCTTGAAAATGTTCCATGTGCACTTGAGAAGAATGTGTATTCTGCTGCTTTTGGGTGTAGAGTTCTGTAGATGTCTGTTAGGACCATCTGTTCTAACGTGTTGCTCAGTGCTTCTGCCTCCTTACTTATTTTCTCTCTGGTTGATCTGTCCTTCAGAGTGAATGGTGTGTTGAAGTCTTCTAGAATGAATGAAATGCATTCTATTTCCCCCTTTAATTTTGTTGGTATTTGTTCCACATATGTAGGAGCTCCTGTGTTCGGTGCATATATATTTATAATGGTTATATCTTCTTGTTGGATTGACACTTTTATCATTATGTAATTTCCTTCTTTGTCTCTTGTGAGTTTCTTTGTTTTGAAGTCTATTTTGTCTGATATAAGTACTGCAAATCCTGCTTTTTTCTCCCTATTACTTGCATGAAATGTCTTTCTCCATCCCTTCACTTTTAGTCTGTGTATGTCTTTGGGTTTAAAGGAGTCTCTTGAAGGCAGCATATAGATGGGTCTTGTTTCTTTATCCATTCAGTGACTCTATGTCTTTTGACTGGTGCATTTAGTCCATTTACATTTAGGGTGATTATGGATAGGTATGTACTTTTTGGCATTGCAGGCTTCAGATTCCTGGTTACCAAAGGTTCAAGGTTAACTTCCATACTATCTAAAAGTCTAACAACTCACTTAATATGCTATTAAGAACACAATCTAAAGGTTCTTTTTTTGTTTCTTTCTTTTTTTCCCACCTCCTTTTTCTTCCTCTTCCATTCTTTATATATTAGGTATCATATTCTGTACTGTTTGTCTATCCCTTGATTGACTTTGGGGATAGTTACTTTAATTTTGCATTTGCTTAGTAATTAGCTGTTCTATTTTCTTTACTGTGGTTTTATTACCTCTGGTGACAACTATTAAACCATAGGAACACTTCCATCTATAGCAGTCCCTCAAAAATAGACTGTAGAGATGGTTTGTGGGAGGTAAATTCTCCCAGCTTTTGCTTATCTGGCAATTGTTTAATCCCTCCTTCAAATTTAAATGATAATCTTGCCAGATAAAGTAATCTTGGTTCAAGGCCCTTCTGCTTCATTGCATGACATATATCATGCCACTCCCTTCTGGCCTGTAAGGTTTCTGCTGAGAAGTCTGATGATAGCCTGATGGGTTTTCCTTTGTATGTGATCTTATTTCTCTCTCTGGCTGCTTTTAATAGTCTGTCCTTATCCTTGATCTTTGCCATTTTAATTACTATATGTCTTGATGTTGTCTTCCTTGGATTCCTAGTGTTGGGATATCTGTGCACCTCCATGGCCTGAGAGACTATCTCCTTCCCCAGATTGGGGAAGTTTTCAGCAATCACCTCCTCAAACACACTTTCTATCCCTTTCTCTCTCTCTTCTTCTTCTGGTACCCCTATAATGCGAATATTGTTCCGTTTGTATTGGTCACACAGTTCTCTCAATATTCTTTCATTCTTAGAGATCCTCTTTTCTCTCTGTGCCCTCAGCTTCTTTGTATTCCTCTTCTCTAGTTTCTATTTCATTTATCGTCTCCTCCACCGTATCTGATCTGCTTTTAATACCGTCCATTGTGTTCTTCAATGATTGGCTCTCTGACTGGAATTCATTCCTGAGTTCTTGAATATCTTTCCGTACCTCCATGAGCAGTTAATGATTTTTATTTTGAAATTCCTTTCCGGGAGAGCCATAAGGTCTATATATCATTTAAATCTTTCTCAGGAGTTGTATTCATAATTTTACTCTGGACCAGGTTCCTTTGGCATTTCGTATTTGTGTTTGGCGCCCTGTAGTGCCCAGAAGCTCTACTCTCTGGAGCTGCTCAGCCCCTGTAGCAATGTTGGGGATTGTCAGGGAGTCATATTGGTGCCTCGGGGGAGGAAAGGGCTGTTTCCTGGTTCCTGGCTGCTATGCCTGTCTCCACTGCCTGAACCAGTGGGGCGAACACACAGGTATAAGCCTCTGTGCTTTGCGTTTTTAGTTGCTGTAGACAGATCTTCCCTCTGGCTGGCCTAACACCAGGGAAGTGTTTCCTGGTTTGCAAGCCTGGTGGCGCTGGCCAGGAGAAAGGCGCACTAGTCTGCCTGTCACAGAAGGGGTTTTTGGAGCTGTGTAGGCAGCCAGGGAGCTGGAGCACCTGTAGATTGTGAAAACTCCCAATCTGCTGGGCAGAGTGCACTCGGACAATTTTGTCTGCCTGTCCTTTCTCTTGAGCAGTAAGCTCTGTGCAATCTTTGCCCCTTTAGCAGCCCTCTTGCTAAGGGTTTCTTTGTTAGGAAGTCTCTCAGACTGCCCGCCCTTCTTTTGTCCCAGAGCAGCTGGGTATGGATCCCTGCTTTCCACAAGCAGCTGGAATCTTAGTCTCTCCAGGAATTCTGCCTGTCTTAGCTTTCCAACCCCCTAATTACAAGAGTATCATGCAAGCACCATGAAATGTAGGTCTGTGCTCCCAGAGCAGATCTCCAGAGTTAGGTATTCAGCAGTCCCAGTTCTCCACTCTCTCACTGCTCCATTCCTGTTCCTCCTGCAAGTGAGCTAGGGTGGGGGAAGGGCTTGGATCCCGCAGGACCACAGCTTTAGTACATTACCCTTTTCTGTGAGGGCTGCTCTTGTCTCCAGGTGTATGCAGTTTGTTGCAGTCCTCTTTCCCACTGCTCTTTCAAGGGTAGGTGTAGAAGTTATATTTTCATATTCCATGCAGTTTTAGGAGGTAGCCTCTGTCTCACCTCTCATGCCGCCATCTTTTTCATTGACCTTAACCTTTTAAGCAACGTTTTTTGTAGAAGCTCTACTTGACTACTTTAGAGATATGTGTATTCTTTTGTCATATTTTAATGGAATTATTCTCATTATTAAAAATCCTTCTTTTTTGTGTATTTAATGCTTAAACGTTGTCTTTTTTATAGTATCTGTTAGATTACCCTATTATCTCAAGTTTGGAAGAAATCTAATGCTTATTTTATCTTTTGTGTACTTTTATTTCATGCTTTCATGTGTATTATATTTCAGAGTATTAATTATCTGACTTTTTAGAGCTAATACCTTCGAATATCCTTTAAGGTTTCAATTCACAATGATATGTTTACTGATACTACAAATAAGTGTTACAAATAATTCTGCTTAAGTAAGAATTTTCTCGTTATTGTTATAAGATGAATAGGCAGAATCCCTGTGTTCAAGACATTTATATAGTTGTTATGCCCATAAAATAATATCCATAAATGTTTCTTTTTTTAAGGTGTTATTGCTATTCAATTTTATGAATATTTCACATGAGCAACATTGTGGTTACAACATTTACCCATATTATCACGTCCCCCCCAAAACCCATTGCAATCACTGTCCAACAGTGCAGTAAGGTGCTACAGAGTCATTACTTGTCTTCCTCGTGCTATACTGATTTCCCCATGACCTACCTGTACTGTGAGTGCTTATTATAATGCCCCTAATCCCCTACTCTCTCCCTCCCTCCCCAACTCCCATTCTTTGGTAACCACTAGTCCATTCTTGGAGTCTGTGAGTATGCTGCTGTCCTTCAGTTTTGCTTCATTGTTATACTCCATAAATAAGTAAAATCATTTGGTACTTGTCTTTCTCTGACTGGCTTATTTCACTGAGCATAATATCCTCTAGCTCCATCCATGTTCTTGCAAATGATAGGATTTGTTTTCTTCTTATGGCTGAATAATATTCCATTGTGTATATGTACCACATCTTCTTTATCCATTCATCTACTGATGGACACTTAGGTTGCCTCCATTTCTTGGCAAGTGTAAATAGTGCTGCATATGTTTTTTTGAATATGTCTTTTTGAATCAGGGATCTTGTTTTCTTTGGGTAAATTCCTAGGAGTGGAATTCCTGGGTCAAATGGTATTTCTATTGTTAGTTTTCTGAGGAATCTCCATATTGCTTTCCACAATGGTTGAATTAATTTACATTCCTACCAACATTGGGAGAGGGTTCCCCTTTCTCCACATTCTCACCAGCATAGGTTGTTCCTTGTCTTTTGGATGTTGGCCATCCTAACTGGTGTGAGGTAGTATCTCATTGTAGTTTTAATTGCATATCCCTGATAATTAGCGAAGTGGAGCATCTTTTCATGTGCCTATTGGCCATCTGAATTTCTTCTTTGGAGATGTGTCTGTTGAGATCTTCTACCCATTTATTAATCAGGTTATTTGATTTTTGGGTGTTGAGGCGTGTGAGCTCTTTATGTATTTTGGATGTTAAGCCCTTGTTGCATATGTCGTTTATGAATATATTCTCCCATACTGTAGGATGCCTTTTCTGTTGATGATGTCCTGTCCTATCAGAAGCTTTTTAGTTTGATGTAGTCCCATTTGTTCATTTTTTATGTTGTTTCCCTTGCCTAGGCAGACGTGTTCAGAAAAAAGTTGCTCATGTTTATATTCAAGAGATTTTTGCCTGTTTTCTTCTAAGAGTTTTATGATTTCATGACTTACATTCAGGTCTTTGATCCATTTTGAGTTTACTTTTGTGTATGGAGTTAGACAATAATCCAGTTTCATTCTCTTATATGTAGCTGTCCAGTTTTGCCAACACCAGGTGTTGAAGATACTGTCATATCCCCATTGTATATCCATGGCTTCTTCTTCATATATTAATTGGCCATATATGTGTGGGTTTATATCTGGGCTCTCTATTCTGTTCTATTGATCTATGGATCTGTTCTTGTGCCAGTACCAAATTGTTTTGATTACTGTAGTTTTATAGTAAAGCGTGAAGTTGGGGAGTGTAATCGTCCCAGCTTTGTTCTTTCTTCTCAGGATTGCTTTGACTATTTGGGGTAGTTTGTGTTTCATGTGAATTATAGAACTACTATTTCTAGTTTGTTGAAGAATGCTGTTGGTATTTTGATAGGGATTGCATTGAATCTGCAGATTGCTTTAGGCAGGATGGCCATTTTGACAATATTAATTCTTCCTTTCCATGAGCATGGCATGTATTTCCATTTATTGGTGTCTTCTTTAATACTCTGAGGAGCATTTTGTAGTTCTGGGGTTTTAAGTCTCTTACCTCCTCGGATAACTTTATTCCTAGGTATTTCATTCTTTTTCATGCAATTGTAAATGGAATTGTTTTCCTCATTTCTCTGCTCATTCATCATTTGTATATAGGAATGCAACAGATTTTTGTGTATTAATTTTGTACCCTCTAACTTTGCTGAATTCAGTTATTAGTTCTAGTAGCTCTTGGGTGGATTCTTTAGGGTGTTTTATGTACAATATCACGTCATCTGCAAACAGGGACAGTTTAACTTCTTCCTTACCAATCTGGATGCCTTTTATCTCTTTGTGTTGTCTGATTGCTATGGCTAGGACCTCCCGCACTAGGTTGAATAAAAGTGGGAAGAGTGGGCATCTTTATCTTGTACCTAATCTTAGAGGTAGACCTTCCAGCTTTCACCGTTAAGTATGATGTTGCCTGTGGGTGTATCATATATGGCCTTTATTATGTTGAGGTACTTACCCTGAATACCCATTTTTTGAGAGTTTTTATCATGAATGGATGTTGAATATTGTCAAATGCTTTTTCATAATCTATTCAGTTGATCATTTGATTTTTGTCCTTCTTTTTGTTGATGTGGAGTATGATGTTGATGAATTTTTGAATATTGTGCCATCCTTGCTTCCCTGGAATAAATCCCACTTGATCATGATGGATGATCTTTTTGATGTATTTTTGAATTTGTGTTGCATCTGTGTTCATTTGGGATATTGGTGTGTAATTTTCTTTTTTTGTTGTATTTTTGTCTGTTTTTGGTATTAGAGTGATGCTGGCCTCATAGAATGAGTTTGGAAGTACTCCCTTCTCTTCTAGTTTTTGGAAATTTTTAAGGACGCTTGGTATTAGATCTTCTCTAAGTGTTTGATAAAATCAGGGGTGAAGCCATCTTGTCCAGGGTTTTTTTCTTAGGTACTTTTTTGATTACCAATTGAATTTCATTGTTGGTAATTGGTCTGCTAAAATTTTGTGTTTCTTCCTAGGTCATATTTTTCTAGAAAGTTGTCCATTTCTTATAGGTTATCCAATTTGTTAGCATATATTTTTTCATACTATTCCCTAACAATTCTTTGTATTTCTGTGGTGTCTGTAGTTCTTTTTCCTTTCTCATTTCTAATTATGTTTATGTGTGTACAATCTCTTTTTTTCTTCATAAGTCTGGCCTGGAGTTTATCTATTTTGTGTATTTTTTTTTTTGAAGAACCAGTTCCTGGTTTCATTGATTTTTTTACTGTTTTATTCTTCTCCATTTTATTTCTGCTCTATCTTTATTATGTCCCTCATTCTACCGACTTTGGGCCTCTGTGTCTTCTTTTTCTACTTTAATTAATTGTGAGTTTACACTGTTCATTTGGGATTGTTCTTCTTTCTTGAAGTAAGCTTGTATTGTAATATATTTTACTTTTAGTACAGCCTTCACCACATCCCACAGGTTTTTGGGGTATTGAGTTGTTTTCATTTGTCTCCATATATTGCTTGATCTCTTTATTTGGTCATTGACCCATTGATTATTTAGGAGCATGTTATTAAGCCTCCATGTGTTTGTGGGCTTTTTTGTTTTCTTTGCCTAATCTATTCCTCGTTTCATACCTTTGCAGTCTGAGAAGATGGTTGGCACAATTTCAATCCTTCTGAATTTACTCGGGCTCTTTTTGTGGCCTGGTATGTAATCTAGTCTGGAAATTGTACCATGTGCACTTGAGAAGGAGGAGCATCCTGCTGCTTTTGGGTGGAGTGTTCTGTAGGTGTCTGTTAGGTCCTTCTGTTCTAATGCATTGTTCAGTGCCTCTTTCTCTTTACTTGTTTTCTGTCTGGTTTATCTGTCCTTTGGAGTGAGTGGTGTGTTGAAATCTCCTAAAATGAATGAATTGCATTTTATTTCCCCCTTTAATTCTGTTAGTATTTGTTTCACATATTTTGGTTCTTCTATAATGGGTACACAGATATTTATAATGGGTGCATAGATAGTTATATCATCTAGTTGGACTGATCCCCTTTATCATTATATAATGTCCTTCTCTGTTTTGAAATCTCTTTTGTCTGATATAAATACTGCTACTTCTGCTTTTTTCTCCCTATTATTTGCATGAAGTATCTTTTCCATCCCTTCACTTTTAGTCTGTATATGTCTTTGGTTTGAGTCTCTTGTAGGCAGTATATAAAAGGGTTTTGTTTTTTTTATCCATTTGGTGTTTCTCTGTCTTTTGATTGGTGCATTCAGTTCATTTACATTTAGGGTGATTATCGATAGATATGTACTTATTGCCTTTGCAGGGTTTAGATATATGTGGTTACCAAAGGATCAAGGGCAACTTCTTCACTATTTAACAGTCTAACTTAACTCACTTAGTATGCTATTTCAAACACAATCTAAAGGTTTTTTTTTTTCTCTTTCTTTTCTTCCTCCTCCACTCTATATATTTGGTATCATATTCTGTACTTTGTGTATCCGTTGACTGATTTTTTGGGTAGTTAACTTAATTTTGCATTTGTTTAGTAATTAATTATTCTACTTCCTTTACTGTGGTTTATTTTTTCTGGTGACAGCTATTTAGCCTTAGGAGCACTTCCATTTATTGCAGTCCTTTTAAAATGCACTGTAGAGATGCTTTGTGGTAGATAAATTCCCTCAACTTGCTTATCTGAAAATTGTTTAATCCCTGCTTCAAATTTAAATGATAACCTTGCCTGGTAGAATATTCTTGGTTGGAGGGCCTTCTGTTTCATTGCATTAAGTATATCATGCCACTCCCTTCTCGCCTGTAAGATTTCTGCTGAGAAGTCTGCTGATAGTCTGATGGGCTCTCCCTTATACATGATCTTTTTTCTCTCTGTAGCTGCTTTTAATACTCTGTCCTTGTCCTTGATCTTTGTCATTTTAGTTATTATATGTCTTGGTGTTGTCTTCCTAGGGTCCCTTGTGTTAGGAGATATCTGAACTTCCATGACTTGAGAGATTATTTCCTTCCCCAGACTGGGGAAGTTTTCAGTAATTATTTCCTCAAAGAGACTTTCTATCCCTATTTCTCTCTTCTTCTTCTGGCACCTCTATGATGTGAATATTGTTCCATTTGGATTGGTAGCACAGTTCTCTTATTATTCTTTCATTCCTAGAGTTCCTTTTTTCTCTGTGCCTCAGCTTCTTTGTTTTCCTTTTCTCTAATTTCTATTTCATTTATCATCTCTTCTACCTCATCCAATCTACTTTTAAATCTCTCCATTTTATGTTTCATTTCAGATACTGCATTTTTCAGTTTCTGTCTCTTTCTTGAATTCCTCCCTGAGACCTTGAAAATTTTTCTGTAGCTCCATGAGCATGTTTATGATTTTTATTTTGAAATATTCATCAAGATTGGTGATTTCGGTTTTACTTAGCCCTTTCTGGTGTCTTCTGCGGTATTTTTGCTTGTAAATAATTTTCTTGCCATTTCATATTTCTAATGATTCCTATGGAATAATGATTTTGTGTAGGCAGTGTCCTCTAGTGTCCAGAAGCTCTCCTCTCTGGAGGTGCCCAGCACCTGGACCTTTCATGGGTATCACAGGCATGCAGCGCAAGCACCTGCTGTGAGAAAAGTGCTTTTTCCTACTTTCCGTCTGCAGTGCCTGCCTCCACTGACCTAGTGCACAGGAAGGAGCCTCTATGCTATGCCCATGTAGCTGCCATAGGTGGGGCCACTGTCCAGCTGGCCTGGCATGATGGCAAGGGCTTCAGGTTTGTGAACTGGTGCCTGCCAGGAGGAAGAAGCAGCAGCCTGCATATCACAGTGTTGGGCCTTGGGGCTGCACTGCCTTCCAAGAGGATGGAGCATTTGAAGCTTCTGAAAGTTCCCAACCTGCTGGGCTGAGTGTGCTGGGACAATTTTTTCCACATGTCCTTTCTCCTGAGCAGCAAGCTCTGTGTAATCCCTGCCCCTTTAGGACCCCTCTTGCTGTTGGGGTGTCTTTCAAAGTCTCCACCTTTCTTTTGTCCTGGAGCAACTGGTGTGGGTATCTGTTCTCCACAAGCAGTGGTTCTCAGTGTCTGCAGGTATTCTGCCTGTTTTAACTTTCCAACCCCAATAATCTCCAGAGCACCATGTAATATGGCTTCATGCTCCCAGAGAAGATCTCCAGGGCTGGGTGTTTAGCAGTGTGGGCTTCTACTCCCTCCCTGTTACATTTCTCTTCCTTCCACTGGTGAGCTGGGGTAGGGGGAGGGCTTGGGTCCTTCTGGATTGGGACTTTGCTACTTTACCGTTTTCTGTGAGGTCTTTCTCTTTTACCCAGATGTACGCAGTCTATTCTGCATCTTTGGGTTGCTCTTTCAAGATTAGTTGTATTTTCTGTATTTTTGTGTTATATGTGGTTTTGGGAGGAGGTTTCTGTCCCACTTCTCACACCACCATCTTTTTCCCCCACTCCATACAATGTTTTTTATGTGAGTGCATATATGTGAATATGTGTGTGAATGTAGTTTGCTACGTACCAAACATCTTATATATCTAGTGCACATAAAAATACATAGACATGTGAGTGTGCACATGCACACACACACACACATACACATACAGATTTTATTGACCATTGCTATGATGGTGCATTGAAAACTGATCATATGCTAACCACTAAACTGGAGACTCATAGAGCCAGTCTTACAGTCTTTTTTTTTTATTAAGGTATTATTGATATACACTGTTATGAAGGTTTCACATGAATAAACAATGTGGTTACTACATTTACCCATATTATCAAGTCCCCACTCATACCCCAATGCAGTCACTGTCCATCAGTGTAGTAAGATGCCACAGATTCACTGTTTGCCTTCTCTGCTACACTGTTTTCCCTGTGATCCCCCACAACATGTGTACTAAACATAATACCCCACAATCCCCTTCTCTCACCCTCCCCACCTGCCCTCCCCTTTGGTAACCACTAGTTCCTTCTTGGAGTCTCTGAGTCTGCTGCTATTTTGTTCCTTCAGTTTTGCTGCGTTGTTATACTCCACAAATGAGGGAAATCATTTGGCATTTGTCTTTCTCTGCCTGGCTTATTTCACTGAGCATAATATCGTCCAGCTCCATCCATATTCTTGCAAATGGCAGGATTTGTTTCCTTTTTATGGCTGAATAGTATTCCATGTGTATATGTACCACCTCTTCTTTAACCATTCATCTACTGATGGACACTTAGGTTGTTTCCATATCTTGGCTATTGTAAAAAGTGCAACAATAAACATAGGGGTGCATATGTCTTTTTGAATCTGAGAAGTTGTATTCTTTGGGTATGAATGAGATGAGGGGACTTGTGCAGGACGCTGAAATATGAAAGGAATGATGGCTATGTGTCAGCTCTGTTTGGTTTTCTCAAGGCGAAACTGCATTTTAAAAACTCTTCTGTAAAACCATGAGGTTTTCTGAATGTACACTTTTCATACTATTCTGCACTAAGGCAGTTTTCTCCTGATTGCAGTGTCATCTTATCCAGGAGTGTTAGGAAAGTTTAATTTAGACATGCCTGATTTTTATTTTATTTCATTTTGTTTTTTAACTTGCTAAGTAATGGATGCTCTTTTTAGCTGTCCTAGGCTGCAAATGGATACATTTTTTTTAAGTTCTCTGCTATAGTTTCTATATGATACTTTGAAATTAGGTTGTTTTAACACAAGTTACTTCTGTGGAAGCCGGAAACTAAAAAAATGACCACCTTTGTAACCAAATTTATTTGACAGTGGCTGGGAGGGGAGAATTGGGGGCATCCTCTAAGTAGTCACTCCCTTGGGGACTTCATCCAAAGCCTACAGCTAGATCGCCCTTTTCCTGAAGAGGCACTAAAGCACAAAGGGTTGAAATGGGAAGGGTTTTTTTTCCAAATATATATATATATATATACTTATGGGAAATTCATACAAATAAATACATAGGCTTTGTGTAAAAAAAAAAAAGAAAAAATTCATACAAATAAATACATAGGCTTTGTGTAAAAAAAAAAAAATCCAAGGAGTGGGATTCCCAGGTCAAATGGTATTTCTATTTTTAGTTTTCTGAGGAACCTCCATATTGCTTTCCAGAATGGTTGAACTAGATTACATTCACACCAGCAGTGTAGGAGGGTTCCCTTTTCTCCACATCCTTGCCAGCATTTGCTGTTCTTAGTCTTTTGGATGCTGGCCATCCTTACTGGTGTGAGGTGATATCTCACTGTGGTTTTAATTTGCATTTCCCTGATGATTAGTGATGTGGAGCATCTTTTCATGCTTACAGTCTTTATAATAAAAAGTTTGTAGTGGTTATGAGTACAAAACAGTCGTATATGTCATGATAGCAGTATTTGAAAAATACTTTCATGTACATTCTCTCACTTAATTTTTCCAAAATTCTTATGGAAGTAGGAAGGATATAAACCTCTATTTGTAAAGTAGTAGTTGAGACCTAAAGAGTGTTTAGAAGATTAGTCCTGAAAGTGTGTTCTTTACTTAAAATGAATTTCTAGGATTCTGTAAACTTCAATTCCAATTTCAGGCACACGTGATTTATTTCTACAGAGTATAGCCCTTTTGTTTTAGTTTATTCACATTTTAAATGTATCTTCATGAAATAAACATACTTTAAACAGAGTTCTGTGCTTTTTTCTTCATAAAACCTTGCCTATAAGATTAGAATCATGAAGAAAGCCACATCAAAAATTGGCTACTTTCAGAACATAAACCCAACATGACCACATACACCATGTTTAACTTGAACACCAAAATAGATGTTTATGTTTTTTAAATTACTGTTAATATAGGTACCTTTTCTCAGATACATCTCATAGTAAATAGTTCAGTGATTTATGTTGCTATCTTAACTAAAATCAATTTTACAGGAAAAATGACTTAATCATGTGTTATATACAAGGTTTTTCCAAATTAAATTTCATAATAGACTACTAACTTCAGACACTGTGTTAGAAGTCAGTCTACAGTTGAAATCAGCATCTGCATAGGATAGCAGGGGTTCTATAGTAATTTCCTACTTACTATTGCATTGCTAGAGTGGATATTGGGGAAATGAACCATGGTAGGAACTATTTTCTAAGCATCTGTGGGCAGTAAAAGCATCTGTTCCACTCAGTGGAGTGAATTCACTGCCCTAAACACAGCTGAGCATATATAAACCACTTAACAGATATTTACTGAAGAAATGAGTGAATAAAGATTGTGTACCAAAAGTTATATTTTTCCACTTCACTCTTTTTTTCCAAGGTCAGATCAATCCAGGAAGGTATGAAACAAACTTTGTAAGATTTTTGCTATCACTTGCTACCTGAAGGGCTTGGCATTATGTTGGCCACCTAGACCTGAGTACACATGTCACAATGTAGACATCACATTGCTACTGTAACATCTAAGTTTTCTTGATTGACATCCACAGGGCTCCCAGTGTCCCGGCAACCATGCCTGAATTCTCAGGACTAGCAACCAGAAACATTTCATCTGCCTCAGTTAAATGAATTCAGCATCTACTGTGTTTGCGTCTCCCTTATCTTCCTGTTAATAGAATATCTCTGTAGTTTGGGAACCTGGCTCTCCTCCCTACAAAGCCAGCATTCTCTCCCTTGGGGAACTGCTTCTCCTCTAGCTATAACTACGTGCCCTAGTGGAACTTGTCAATCACATTATTCATCTATCTTCTTCATAGACAATTCAATTTCCAGTTGATTGTGAGGTCAGAACAATAAGAATCTGTCTGTAGGACTTTTTGAAATGAAATGGAGAAATAGCCTTTTCTGTGTAAATTTGTGAAATAAGGAGAATGAATTTGTTGACAATCAAATTGTTTTGTATTTGTAAATGGAAGTGGTTTGAGAAAACGAAGACAGATGCCAAGAAAAGCAGAAGAAAGAGAGGATAAGATGAAGGAGAAGGAAAAGAGAGAAAAGAGAAAAAGAGAAAAGAGAAGAGATGGTGGGATTGGAGTTCAAGTTTCCAATTTTTCCCAGGAGATTTAACTATACCCTGAATCATCCCTCAATTTTCTGAGGAAATAAATGGTTGCTTTTTGCCCTATATGAATTTCTTTTTGTCACTTTCAACCAAGAGTCTGAACTAATAGTAACCTAGTAGCCCAAGCTCCACTATCACTGTACAGAGCTGCTAGATAATTAATCTCTATCAAGCCAAATGGCTCCATCACCTCTGCTAACCCCACAGCTGACTGGTGTCTTCATCCTGACTCCTTACGCGCCTTCCGACACTGGGCCTTGTCTTTTAACTGTTGGCTTCGCCTATTCTATCCACCCCAGTCCAGCACCTTCCCTCAACCCAGCACTATCATGCCCCAGGCTCCCATGATCCCTCAACGATGTTCACTGAAGCTGCATAGAGTCTTTTTTGCTTCTTCTTATGTTCCTGTAATTTTCTCTTTAGCAAAGTTTTCAAAGCAAGGCAATACAGTGATCACTTTTATGCTTTTACAAGATTAGCTTGCAACTAAGTGAAGAGAAAGTGATGGAGGATGGGCTGGAGCAGGGTGATACCTGAAGGTAAGGTGACAAGAACAGGATGAGGATCAGAGGAAGAGGCAGTGAGGATGTGAGGGAGGGAAATCTACTAAAGAACACTGAAGAGAGTGCAGCACCCAACTTACTGAGTTATCAGTGAAATTCTAGATTTATTCATTTGGATAATTATTCAAAGGAGTATAAGGAAACAGCACCCTTAAAAAAAACAAGCAAAACAGAATATCCAAGATTTAGCAAGCCCAAAATGCTGTTTGAATAAACTGGAAATGGTGATGGGTAGACTGAAAGTGAATAGTTTTGGCTACAGCTACTGTCATAAGGGAAAAATTATCACTAGCTGGGTTGGGGTAAAAGGTCAGATAGAGAGTGGTGGGAGAGCTGGTGTAGGGTGAGAACGCTTCCAGTTGGAACCAAGTTGGAAGCAACTTTTCTTATACTGAAAACAAAACAAAACAACAACAAAAACCACATGGGGAGAATTAAGTATATCATCAGTAAAGATGGGTGCTCCTCTCTGGAAAATCACTAGGTCCTCCATCAAGAGCAATCATGACGCTGCTGGGGAGCCCAGTCCAAAAAGGGAAGCTGAGAAGCTTGGGCCTCAAAGATGAATGTAAAGTCCTGATCTTGACCTCCCATTCCTTCTGTCTTTGGACTTTCCCTCCACATCTGTGTTTGATTATACTTTAAGCACTGATACATAATATTCATAATATTTGTGACCAGTTATATCTACATTGTCTTGAGGATCTAGTCTTTCAGACTCATGCCTGTTCCACATAGCAGACCAAATGAGCGATTTAGAAGAGAAAGAATTGCAAGAAGAAAATGCTTTAATTAATGGCCTTGGAGAGCTCAAGCAAAGGATGTGTCTGACATTAATAAACAGGGACACTTCCTTATAATAATGTCTTTGGCTAAAATACAGAATGAAGGAAGAGAAGCAAACAATTCCAGTTGTGTTGTCAAGATAATATAAGCTTTTTGAGGAGACTTACATCACATCATTCTTTTGGTACTATCTTCCATTTCTCCATATCAAACAAGGTTTCAAAAAAAAGTGTTAATTTTCAATATTTGGTTATCTTTGAATTTCTAGTAACAGTGAGAAGATGGAGCTGTTTTTCTCATTGCACAGTCCAGAGATTACTTTGATGTGGATTTGAGATGCAGTAAATACACTTGGGGATATGATGGTAACACGATATCTATTGGTCCTCTTATACATCTCTTTTATCCTTTCTTAGAGCAAAGAACAAAGACAGCTGCTTTTAGCACAAATTTGGCAATTCCCCCAGAAGATGTTCATCAGCAAAGGTGATTTCCTTTGCTGGGCTGTTGCTTCCCACAGAGCAATTTCAGCTGATTTAGGTTCTGAGTGATGGGGACTGTCAGGTCCTACCTAGGAGTTCACTGTATCAGTAAGAGTGACTCTCTTTTGGGGTGTCTAAGACAGTGGATGCAGCACAGATCTCTCACCCTTTCCCATGAGGAAAAACATCACAGTCAACATTCCAGATCTCCCTTGTTTCATATCTCATGGTCCTCAGAGATTTGGGGATTCAAATGTAAGTTTTGTCCTGCACATTGAAAGTAGAGACCCAACACAGTGAACATAAGCTGATTCTTTCCTGAAAAAGACACTATACTTTTTCATCAAGACAGTGAAAATAAAGATGTAAGTATCAGAAAAATAAATCTATGTGTAGGCTATAATTGAGATATAAATTGACATAAATTTATATGGCTTACAGATTTTTAAGTAAGTGACTGACCAGGAGGCAGTAAGCATCTGAAACATCCTAAAGAAGTCAAACTGTAACTAACTCTGTCCAGAAGATAGACACTAGTTAGTTATGCTACTAGAATTTCACTTTCTTTGTTTCAATAATGTAGCCAACTCTGTCAGTACCCCCTGAACCCTGATGGCTATTCACTGGTCTTTGCCTAGCGGCTTCTCTGACAAGAGCATGCTCATAACATGGACAGGGTTGGCTTGAGGTGCTGGGGAATGAGGGATAACAGTTGGAGGATGAATACCCCCACTTTCTCAGCCCTTGGGTGGGATAACACTGAGCAGTGCTCTATGAAGTTTTCCAGATGTCCCAAGCAGGATTGAGTCCAAACTGACCACAGTGGTAATGTGCTCATGAATAGTCTATGTGGACATCATTTCTTGCTGTTTCATTTCTCTAACCCCTACAGGGGCTACCAGTGGTCACCTCCCAAATAAACTACTTGTGCTCAAATTATTTTTCAGAGTTTATGTCTGGGAAAGGCAACCAAGGAGAAATAGGAATATGTTGCTACTGTTTTCTGATCATAAAAATAACACTTACCCACTGCAGGTAATTTGGAAAATACAGAGGTACAAAGAAGACAATAAAAACTGCCAGAACATAAATGTAGTAGATATAATAAATATTATTAAAATTTTTATGTATTTCAATCCATGTAAATAAATATAAAGTACTCAAGTTACATTAATAATTCAAATTTGTATCCTTATACCACCACAAATGTATAATTTAGCAGCAGATATTTTATTTCTCCTAGTCTCAACTTTCTTACTGATAAAATGTGTATAAACATACACACACACACCCCCCTAAGAAGATTGTTGTAAAGATTAAATGCAATATAATATGTGAAAGTGTCTGGTACAAAGCAGGCACCTAATATCCACCATTACTGTTCTTCATTTCAGAGTTTTTCGGTGAAGTGGGTGATCTATCAATGCCTCTCCCAGCCTATGGCAATCTCTACTCAGACCCAAATTTTCTAATACTCAGAAATATATAGATCAGTGTTTCTCAAAGTGTGGTTGAGAAACCACTAGCATCAGAGTCACCTTGGGAACTTATTAAAAATGTAGTAGATACAACTAGTATTAAAAAGGGAAATTCCTAGACTCTACTACATCAGAGTCTTTGAGGAAAGGCTCAGGAATATTCATTTCAGTAAGGTACCTCATGTGGCTTATGTTCCTGTTAAAACAAGAGAAGCAAGGATTCAGGTAAGCTTGTGAAAACACCCTGGGCGGCCTTAGGCAGAACCACAGGCCTTCCCCATTTGTAGGATTCAGAGACACTGGTGAACAGCTCTGGGCTGAGGCATTGCCTGCTCTGTAGGTGATAGCTGTGAAGAGCCTGGGCTTTGAAACCAGAAAGACTTGAACTGGAATCCTGGCTTTGCCACTTACTTACTGTTGAATTTTGAGCAGGTGAACTGACCATCATGAGCCACAATTTCCTCTTATGTAAAACATGGGTATTAATGGCAAACACCTCAGTGGGTTTGGGGATCATTAAAGGAGATAATAAGGCAGGTAAAATACAAAGCACGCACCTGGCACAGCAAGTGCCTGGAGAGGGTCACCATCTTCATCACTGGCATCTGCTCCCAGGAAAGTACTGGAAATGTACAGCTAACAAAGCATTTCTTGAAAACATCCAACAGTTAAGCTGTGGAGGGGTGTGTTCCTCAGTGGAAAAATATAACTAGAAGATAAATCTTTGACTTAAAATTGGGGTACCATGAAACTTACTATCCAGCTGGGCCATTTTTGTCCAAGATAAAGGCTAAAAACAATGGAAATGCCTAGACAACAAGTGAAAATCAGGATCTGTCCAGGCACATCAGTAGACTATACAGTCACCTGTTTATAATCCAATTTCCATAGTGCAAAGAGCCTATCTTTGGGATTGAAAATCCAAATATTGCACAGTCTGCCATTTGCTGCTGGTACCTAAAATGTGATCCCTATATTCCCCAACTGTAGGATAAATAAGGGCTAACACTATGCTTTTTGATTTTGTATTAAATACATTATTTCATACTTAGTGGACTGTACTTTGCCAGAAGGAGTTGCTGTCTAGGTTTCTCTCCTATGCATAACAAGTAATATAATGGATAAGATTAAAGAATAGGTTGTTAGCAGGTCATAATTTAATTTCTGTGGCTGGAGGGTGAGGTATGATGCAGTGGAGAACCATAAATAAGGATTTAGGAGAGTTAGATTATTTGGATTTTTATGCTGGCACCATTACCAGCTGGCTGTGTGATCACAGGGAAATTACTACACTCTGCTGTGTTGCACAGTTCCACCAGCTGCAAAATGAGAAAAATGCCACCTGCCCTAAGTCCCTCAGAGACTGGTAATAAGATCAAATGAGATGTCAGAGTAAGAGCTTTGAAAAAGGATGACAAAAGAACACTTATTTTTAGTAAAGGATGGAGCCTCACTTCTTAAACAGAAAGCACCCGTATCTCCTTTTAAGCTACCAAATAGAATTGAAAGAGACAATGTATAATTACAATAAAGCTCAAAAGATCTAGTCTCACGGGCCTCATCTTCCTTGGTCTCCCATTGTTGTGGCAGATGATTAATCATCAGGTTCTTGACTTCCCTCTTTGCTGATGGGCCACCCCAGGGTCATAGTCACTTTTCAAATTCGTCTTTGGGCTTTGCAGCTACCCGGGGCAAAAAGCCTTCCCTGGTGTTAGGGCACGCCAAAGCTGAACCCAGAACCCCCATTAGCCTAATTGACAGCATGACTTCCCCTGGGGAGAAGAGTGATGATCTAGCTATTTATCTTGTCTGTAGGTTTATCACCGCTGAGCTCAGGCAGAGATGTTTAAATATAAAAATGAGGTAAGGCACATCCTTGCCAGACTCTGTGCCATTAAAGTTAGGCTGGGGGTCAGCAGCATGAAAGGGGAGCATCTGGGATTGTGGTCCTCTCTTTGCTGCCTAATGTCTCCAGTGGCCTTGGAGTGAGGGGCTGCTCATGAGGGCACTGAAGGACATCTCTTTGTAACTGGGAGCTGTGTGGCCACTGCTACCCACGGGGCTGCTGCCTGCAAGCACTGGACTGCTGCTTCTCTGCAGGGCAGGAGAGGCCCATTAGAAACATGAAGGGGCGGTTTAATTCTGCAACAAGATGTGTACAAATGTATGCCTCCTATCGAAACCCATGCAACAGCTTCCAAAGTTAATTAAAAGCTAATTTTCTAATGAGGTGGCAACACTGGCAACAGCATGCTATCAGTATGAGAGTTGCAGCCAGCAGCCGGTGAGGGAACAGGCAACCTCCCTCTTCCAGGATGGAACATCCTACCTGCATCCATTAATTAACCTCCAGCTGTATTGCTTTAATACTAGACACCAGTATAGATGGTCATAACAATCATAAATTGCTTTGGCATTGCCAAGATATTGTTGATACTTATTATACAGCAGGACCCTTTCCAGCCATAACATCAAAGGCAATGAAATCCACTCCTGGAAATAGTAAATCCCAGGGTCTAGTGCCATGGACACTCTGTTATGTCAAGCGACATGGCATTTTAATCCTTTGGGCAATTGTTAATTGAAAGCCAGACTTGCAATTAACTTTAATAAATAGAGAGAAAGTACCTTAAATTAACTACACTTATGTTGGTTTTGCTTCTTGTTTTGATTCCAAACACATAGCAAAGCCAGATGACTCATGGTCATTATCCTAATGACATGGGTCTCCTGGCCATAGTCAGAATGTGCCAGACACCTGTGGCCATTCCTTGGCATTCTTCAGAGAGACTGTATAACAATGTCATGAAAACAGATGCTGAGAATCACCAAATAAAAATAATAATGACATTTCTATAGGAACTCCAGGATTCTGGATATTTAAGATGTAGCTTTCTTAAGTTGTATCAATAAAAAACTTGAAGACATACTTAGGGTCTATAAGATAATCTAAAAAATTGAATAAAAGTCTTTATGTAGTCTTTTAATGGTAAGAAGTAGGTAGAAAAATTCACTTTGAATGTACTGTTTCTGCAGGAAGCTTCCTGCTGCCAGCTCAATAGGAGAGTAATTTTTCATTTGTCCATCCTCTTAGAAAATAGTATAGAGTTAGATCTTTTCAGTGAACTGATCTTTATGTGCACTCTTCTAATTCTTACTCAGATTAATTTTCTCTCTCTCATAGTCTCTTAGCTTCTGTCTCTCTTTCTCTCATTCATTTCTTATTCTCTCATCTCCTGTACTTTCTCATTGTTTCTCTTTCCCTTACTCATACTTTCTTATATACTTACATTCTGGTGCTCTCTAGAGCTCTCTGAAGCTTGTCATAAGGCATTATTTTTATGTTGTTACCAGTTTGTCGAAACTTCAAGAAATGCCCCTCACATCTCACTGGCCAACATTGAGTCACATGTCCATAATTAAACCAATCATGAGAAAAGGGAATGAGACCATGTGATTGGATTCGATTAACTGGGATCCATTCCCTGGGTTCGGGGCTGACCTGACCTCCCCTGTGTGAATAAGTGTGGATACCTGAACAAAACTTGGGCTCTGTTATGAGGGATAAAGGTGAAACAACTGCTGTGCCCACAGCCAACAGTCTGCCTCAAGGCTCATAAGCAATATTTAGAGCATGGCAAACAGAGAACATGGTCTGAATAATAGCTCTCAGGAGTGTTCCCAGAGGAACAGGATGACTAAAGTTAGACCCTCTGGAGAGGAAGCAGAGTTCCATGTTCTCTGAGACTAGGGTCTACACGTGTGAGCAGGTGTGAGGAGAGCCTTAACTACTAAGAGGAATAAGAGTTATGCATTAATCATTTCTTCTTTAACAAATATTCATTGAGTGCTTACTATGTTCCTGTCATTTCAGATGACTTGAGGTGATGATAAGTGAACAAGACAAAGTCCTTACACTCTCATAAAACTTACTTTTTGACAGGAGAAAGAGATGATGAGCAAGTTAAACATATAAATAAATATTAGACTGTGAAGAAACAAAAACTATGTGAAATAGTAGAGTGCCTGGCTTAAGAAAGGAGCCTGAAACCTTGGCCCGTGTGTCAGGAAGGCATCTCCCAGGAAGCAGAAACAAACAGGAAGTAATATTGGAAATTTACCAAGAGCTGAACACCTGCTACAAGTGACACACAGCTAAAAGACATGTTCGAAAGAATTCTCCACTTGCCTGGTCAATACTTTCATTTCTGAAACACTACTGTAACAACTGTAACTTAAAAATCATTACTAAAGATGTACCATCTTCTCAGAATTTTTTGTTCTATACTGACTCATTCAACAAATATTCAATAAGCACCTACTATGTGCCAGGCACTGTTCTGAACAAGGGGTAAGGAACAGCAATGAACAAAACTAATGACATTTCTGCCACTGGGGAGCTGACATTCCCACCTAATTCTGATCCATCAAAAACAAATCAAACAAACAATGAAGTAGATTCTAATCACCTTTAGCAGATGGGAATACTGTACCTTTAAATATTAAATACCTTGATCAATATTATATTCCAAAGCCCTGACTTTTGCTATTACACACACTGCCTTAAATGAACCAGTAATGCAAAACAGTTGTGGTAGAAAATGCAGGTGGCAACCCAATCTTATGAAGGCAGTCTTCAAAATATTCAGGGTAAAGACAGGCTATGAATCTGTGATATGAGACCCTAAAATAAGTATTGTTAAAATTAGTTTATATTAAACTTGTTATTGCCTTAATGCAATTGTGATAATCTTAATGAAGATGAAAATGAAAGTTTTTAAAATGGCAGTTTTGATCAGGATTTTCTCCATCAGGGTCCATGGATGAAAGTCATTGGTTTATAAACTCCTTGAACTTATATGAAATTTGAATGTGTAGGTGCATTATTCAGGGGAGCAGTGTCCAGAACTTTCATCAGATTCCCAAAGTTTGTTCATTCAAAATGCTCTAGAACCATCACTTTAGAAGTTACATACATGCCCAAAGAGAGCTTTCCAATAGATTTTAATGTAAAAGGGTGTATTAAAAAAGAATATATACTAAAACAGTAGCAGAGACTTCTAAAGAATACCATCACGAAATCAGCCCTTAAATAAATCCAAGTGAGTGAAAATCTTTCAGGACAAATACAGAAAAGTTTAACTTAGTTAGATTCCCAATAGGAGCAGAGAGGTCCAGGTTTGCCTGTGGCTCGGGTTGGACTGTATAAAACTGACAGATGACAAGTGGAGAACAGACCTGACAAGGTCTGATGATTTTTTCTGCCTCAATTGTCAAGAAGAGTGATCTTCAGACAGTAAAGTAGGACAAATGCTGGTAAGAGGAAATTGGAGCCTGAAATCTGTAAGAAGACTGTAAAAATTTCTACTTGTCTCAAATGGATTTGTCTCTTAGCTTTCAAATGTTACTTATTTATAACTTTAAGGAAACTTAGTATCAATTCATCAGCCTAGCTTGGATATCCTTAAGGAATCATAAAGATTTGAAATATTGGAAGTCTGGAGGTGGGCAAACTTAGCTCTGATGTTCCTTCCAAAACAGGTTAGAGAACTTGACTCAAGTTAAGAGTCAATAATGGATCGCTTAACATGTATTTTGTGAGCACTTAAAATGAAGTCACCCTATGACAGGCTCATTTTCTTTTAAGCTGGTGTTTCTCATATAAAGATTATGGAAATGCAGTAAGCAAAGTGCATACCATGATGTGTTTAATAACTTCCCTATTTGAGAATGTGTGGGTTTTTTTCTAGAGCAAAGTACAACATGGCCTTACAAATGTTAAATATGAAAACTGGCAAACTAAATGGTATCTGCTACTCAGATATATGTCTTACTGAAAGCAAAGAGATTGGGAAGCTAAATAATCATGGGTAAAAGACTCAGTGTGGAATCAAATATTCTTATTTTGGAAGCCTAAGTCCATTACTTCTAGATTATCATTTCACCTTTCTAAGCCTCAGTTTCAATGTAAAATGTGGATAACAATATTCTCTCTCTCCCAGGGTTCTGTGAGGATCAAAGAAAATGCTACCCATAAATAGTGCTTACAGTAGACCTAGGCTGGCAAAGCACTTAATAAATGATAGCTTTTGTTGCCAGGATTATTCCTAGCTAATTAAATGTAGTGGTTTTGTAGTTGTAAGCCCAAGCAATGCTCAAGGAAAAGGGGCAGTATAATGGCATAATAAATTTTAAAACTGTTAAAAAAATTATCATATGAGGAATATTAGTAATAAGTGTAATAAGCCCTAATCATCTCACATGTTAATATAATGCTCCATTAAAATGTTATTAATAATCACTAATGTTAATTTTATTTCAGAGTGAGCTCTGCCAAGGTACTCGGAGAACTGTGAAGTCATACATAATAAATGTCTAAAACATTATAAAAACCTGTGAAATAACAGTATTGACATACATATAAATGGTTCATTGAAAGAAGCTGGAGAAAAGATAACCACTATAATTTGCATATTTGTAAACGTGTTTCTATGTTTTAGTGTCCAGTTATTCAGAAATGTGAAAAGGCTATCTAGGTCTCAGAGAGTCTGTGCCATAGCCATCGCTCACTGAGACGCTTTGTCAAGCACAGTGTTTTCAACAGGACAGGGATTAGTTTGCTCAGCCCTTAATTTGGCAATATGCTAGACAATTCTAGTTGCTAAGTAAATGGCATTGGTTGAGTGACTGTACTGTCATTGCAATATTAGGACACTCCTGTTTATTTATTTTTTATTCAATCCATTTATTGGGTTTCAGCTGTCCAAGGCCATTGTAGGAAGGATGAATTAGACATGGAGCCAGTCCGCAGTGGGATAATAGGCTACATAAATAATTCTAATGTTTGATGAGCTGAGGGAAACGCCTTATGAAAGGTACAGCTGAAGTGCTCTGGAAAGAAGAGAAAATGCTATTTCAGATAAATCTTGAAGCACCAGTGTTATGGGTCTGTGAGCTGGCTAGTGCTAAAAGTAAGAAAGAACTGGGAAGTAGGGACAGTGCAATCACAGTGGAGAAGGAAAGAATTAGTGAGCATTGGGGAACGAACAAGTTTAAATTAGAATTAATTAGATTGGAACAAGGCATTCTTATAAAGACTGAGAAGTGCTACAAGGACATAGAGTGAACCCTGAAGAATCCCAAAATTTGGGGTGAGAGAGTGAAAAAGGAAGCCATAGATAAGGCTGCAAAGAATCAGGGAAAGAAGAGGAAAGGTAGGATAACACGGTATGATGGTGCCATGAGAAAAAAAGGTGTTAAACAGCTTTCAACAGTGTCAAATACCATGAACAGGCAAAGTAAGTAAGGTAAAGCATCCACTGAACTGGAGAGTTAGGTGATATTTGACATAAAGTCAAAGCACAATAGGTGAGGAATGCAAAGCAGACAAAAAGGAGAGTTACTGAATGTACATGAACCTTAAAAGAGATGGCTTTGATGACACTTGGTTATGAAGAGAAGACAGAAGGGGTAGTATAAGGGCCTGAAAGACATTGCCCATATTAAGGAAGGAGAGGACAGGAGGTGAGAGAGAACAGAGAGGTGAAATTGGCTGTGTGTGAAGCCACCACCACTAGTTTCTTGGATGGAAGAGAGAGAAGTGGACTCCTGTAGGATTGCGAGGCTTTGACAGAGAGATATGTGCCATTGCTAAGAATGGAAAATGTTAGAGGAGGAAGCGAATTGAGAAAACAGTTCATTAAGTCTTCTTTGTAAATCCCAATATGAGGTCTTTTGAGTCTTATTTTGTAGAGCGACAATCTCCAAAGTGGAGTTTGGGTATCTTGAGACAATCCAAGATGTTTGCAGTTCATTTACTGTGCCACACTGCAGTTTATGCACATGTATTGCATGTGGCTAATTTTATAAAAATTAGAATCTTTATAATACTTTGTAATGAGATTGACTTGATAGTAAAACTCATTTCTACTACTCAGAAATACTTGCAGTATAGTACTTAAAAGAGTGGTAAGATTTAAGAGATGTTGCGTATTTATTTTTTACAAAAAGACAAATTTCCAAATTTGCTCTGACCTTTTGATCACTGGAAAACTTTCTTTGCTGGGATCCCAGGAGGCCATTGGTTTTCCTCCTACTTTACTACCCACTTCTTCATCTGGCTGATTTCTTAACACTAACATGCCTAAGGATTTTTCCTACATTCCTCTCCTCTTTTTAATCATTCCCTAGGAATCTCTTCAAATTTTATGACTTAAAATCTCACCCTGTAGGATTCCCAGATTTGCATCTCTAGCCTGGACTTCTCACCTAAAATGCAACACTTAGATATTCAACATCTCCACTTCAATGATCCCACAAATATTTTTTAAAAACCTATTGTGTGTCAGACACTAATTTCAGTACTTAGACCAGGCATAAACTTCTGCCCTTATGGACCTTACATTACAGTGGAGGGAGACTGAAAATAGACAATATGCAGAATAACTGGAAAATATGCAGAATGTTCACAAACAAAAAGTGTTCATTAATGAAGAAATAAGACTATGGTAAGTGGCTTGGGAGTGTTGGGGCAGGGCAGGCAACATTAGGGCAGGTCGCACTTTTAAACAGGTTAGTTAGGGTAGGTCTCATTGAGAAGGCAACATTTGCGCAAAGATTAGAAAGAAATGAAAAAGTCCTATGGGAAGAATACTCAGTACAAAGGCCCTCAGGCTGAAGTATGCCTGGTGAAATCAAGAACTGTCTGAGTTGTAGCTGTGGTAGAGCAAGTGGGGCAAATGAGGAAACTCATTCTTTGCCTTCCCCACCCTGCCTTCTTTCTCCCTATAGCACTTCTCTTCACATGGCAAACGCATGTTTTCATCTGTTTACTTCATACCTCTGCTTACCTATTCCTCCAGAATGTGAATTCTGTGTGGACAGGGGTTTTCTTAGTTTTAGTTCACTGCTGTATTTCCAGTTACTAAGAAGTGCTCTGCCTTTAGTAGAAATGTAGTAAATATTTGTTGAATGCCTGAATAAGTAATAAAGAATATGGCAATATGGTAGGCCTATATCTGCCCACACTTAGGCATCTTGTGATTAAGATGGCAAAAATCTGTATCACTATAGTCACAGGCTATAGAGTGCAAATAGAGTGCATATTTTTATAGAATATAAATGTATCATAAAATCTAGAAGTTTAAAAGCAAAATAAGAAATATATAAATATTACTAGGGGATATTTCTGGAGAAATATGATTTGGGTTTTTATTAGTTTTTGTATTTTTTATTTAATGAACATACAATTATATACTAAAGAATGATACAATATATATACATTTATTTAAAATATATATGTATATACTATGTATATATACATACGTATATCCTAAACCTGTGATATTTGCTGAATTGATCTGGACTTTTGAAATAGAGAAAGGACATCAGTTATTAAAGCCTTTGCTTTGGGATCTTATTATAATTTTTGGTGCAGTAGACTATAATTGTGGTATACCTCCACAAGCCACAATTTAATGAATCTGGACCCTTATTTCTAGGACCAAAGAGGAGTGGGAAACCTGGAGCTCGATAATGCTGTTTTGTTTCATTAAATGTTCTCACTGCCTGTGTGGAAATAAATCTGACTTGTCCCTGACAGTTGATAAAAGACAGCAGACATCATTAGTGTCCATCACATGACTCCTGACACCTACTGGAGAGAGGATCTCTGTTTGCTCATGATCAGAGGTAAAATCTTTCTACAGATTAATTTGAAATTGCTTCTTAACTTCAGTGTTCAGATCTAACCATGAAACCAAGAGTAGCTTCCTATTCTAACTTTAAAAACCTTCTTTTGAGGTTTTAAATTATTTCAGCTCTGAATTTCAGAATGTTTCAAGGGGCAGCCACGTTCACAAAGGAAGAGGGCTCCATGGAATGCTTTATTAGAATTTCAAAAAAGTGCCATCTCTCGAACTGCTCATTACCAGGAACAACCTGATGCCAAGCAATTTATGATTATTAAAACATACAATTTGCATGTAAATTAAATGAATTAATAAATAGCAGATATTAAAATAATGCATTATATTCCCTTATTGTTTGCTGCTTTAATTTTTACACACGCTAAAATAAAGCACAAAATTTATGGGATTTCATTTGTTTTTTACAGAGAAGGTACTGAGAAAAATATGAATTGCAGTAATTACTTAGTCTCTATTATTTTCCATTTTTTCACGAGAACATTTCTCAAATGGGTGTTTCCTTTAAAACATGGCTTCTTTTTAAGAAATTGGACTACATTTTAATTGTTTTGGAAAATATTTCTCAACATTTATCTATGTAAGAAATCTCTTTTAAAGACATGAAGAGGCCAAATATTTTGCTTACAATTTTATATATAAAAGCTTTCTTATAACCATAATTGATAATCTTAATAACTATATAATTAATGTTTATTGAGAAACTATTATGCACAATTTATTATACTATGGTGAAAGTTAAAACTACAAGATCCAGCCCCTCAAAGTATGGAGTCCAGTTAGGGATATACAACTTAAGGAAACAAAAACATTTAAAAATTCAAAACATAATAAAACCTATAGAAGAAAAATCCAAAGTGACTTTATACATTTAGCTAAAAAAAAAATGCTTAATTTCAAACCTCTATTTCCAAGGAAATTGTGGGACTGGAGATAATGATTTCCTCCTGAAACTGAATCTCTCCTCAAGTCCTCCTTTAAAATGATAATATCAAAAAGAGAGTGCAAATAAGTTCACAAATGACTCGGCCTGTAGCCTTACTAAGCAGTAGAAAATATCATGATCAAGTTACCTATAAATAGAGATATAAACACCATATTCCAACAGACCTCCTGAGACTACCATAAGCCTGTGGGTGCCAAAAGTAGGAAAGGGGAAGCTTAAGACACACCATTAAAAAACGGACCCCAGAAAATGAAAGCACAACACTAAGTGGAAAAATTCAGGGTCTCGTATTTGGTAGTTTATAGTACCAGCTATGGGAAAGAGGTTTGAAAGTGAGTGTTACAGAAGAAGTCAGCAACTTCAAAAAGCATTGTTTTCTGGAAAGAATCACAAAAGTTGAGAAAAGATTATGCCCTTGAAGATACAAGAGAAGTGAGAAAGAAGGTAAGAAGAGAAAATTGAGGATCTTTTAGAAGAGAAAGAGGCATGCCAATGCTTTGTCTTTCTCCTGCGGCTATGAGCATTCAGTAAAGAGATAGGCTTCACTATGCTTACAGAAGGGAGCACTTCTGATCTAGGGACTTTACCCAAAAAATGATCAGAAATGAGAAAATAATCAAGCCAATTCTATATAAAGCTAATGGAAGAAGAAAACAGAAAATTCAAATCCAAACTTCCAGCTGAAGAAATTCCTCCTACCAAAAAAAAAAAGAAAAAAAAACGGAAAAGAGAAGACTGACACAAGTTTTAATAAAAATTAAAGGAATTTAATTAATATAAATAAATAAATAACATTTAGAAGCTTCAAACATTTGGAGATCAGATATGTATATGCAGATATACATATAGCTGTAGATACAGAATCAAACATTTTAAAACTAAGAGCATAAGTGGGTAAAAGAAGGAAGGAATGTAGTAAGAGTTGACTGATCTCAGTAAAAAGTCCATCACAGAAATAAAGAGTGAATTAAAAGGCATCCAAGGTATAATAGATTATAATGAAATTTAATAAGAGACACGGAAGAAAATCAGGTAAACAAGCAAAAAAATAAAAATGAGATAAAGTAACAAACAAAAGGGTCAAAGAGAAAGCGGTTGAAATGGAAGACATGCAAAGAGAGTTCAATATACATATAATTGAAATCTTTGAAGAAGGAAAACAAAACATGCCATAACTGATATGTAAAACTATAATCAAAGAAAACTTTCAAAATTAAGAAAAAAACCTATTTACATAATCAAAAGGCCCACTGTGTGACCAAAACTCAAAAATAATACATTCTGAGACATATCCTACACAAACAATTAGAACTTAAAGACAAAGAAAAACATTCTGAGTATACAGGCAATAAGATCAAATTACTTACAAGGGTAAAAAAAAAATAGGCTGGCATCAAACTTCTCCAGGGTAACATATAAAATAAAGTAACAGTGGAGGAACATTTCAAAGAAATTCAAGGAAAGAAACTGTACACCAATTATTTTATAATCAGCCAACTGTCCCTCAAGCATCAAGGCAAAAAATCATTTAAAGGATCATCAATCCAAGGAATATTTTATACATGAGCACATCCTTGGTTCGATGAGCTTCATGCAACTAGGAAATAACCTGAAAGTTTTGGCAAAGAACTGATGATGAACATTTCATATATTTAATTTTAGAATTAAATTTAAGAATTAAATACCTAAAAGGAGGATAGTGACATGGGTGGAAGAACAATGTGTGCATGTAATGTGTTACATACGATATGCTCTGGCGAAGTAGAAAGAAAACAACTAGAAATGGATAATGGGAAAAGTAATTGGGAGAGTAAAAGGTTATTTATGAAAAATTATATTATGGGAAATAAAAAGGTATAAATAAAAATACCAAAATCATTTTCTTTAAAAAAAGCAGAGATACACCAAATAAACACAGTATATGTAACAAAATACATATTGCAACTTTAACATAAAATTATAGCCAGAATTGTTACCAGTATATCATCCATATCAAAAACTGAATGGGCTTATCTATTATAAGAAAATCATTTCTACTTGGCTCATAAAGCAAATCTCAACTCTCTGGTTCATTGGACACATCTAACACACAGTGATTCAAAAGGCTGAAATTTTAGGTATAGGGAAAGACATATCAGGAAAACAAAACTGTCAGACTGCAGGAGTTGTGATATTGAGATAAGGTAAGTAGAATTCAGGCCAAAAAGCATCAAGGATATGCCATAATGCTAAGAGCCAAAACTCATGATAAATACGTAAAAACTATGAATATCAATACACCAAGTAACAGAGCAACCATGCTCAGGACACAAAAACTACAGAGATACAAGGAGAAATAAAAACATAATAATAAAGGACCTTAACATACCAATTTCAGTACATGGCAAGTCAAGTGGTTGAAAAATAAGTAAGAATATAAAAGAGCTACACAGCATAATAAGGTAGATTTTTGTGTATTGATATTGATCATTACACCTGATAATAGTATACCACCTTTTTAAGTGTGCCTGAAACACTCACGAAAACGAATAATATATTAGGCCAACAGAGAACATCAAGTTCTAGAAACAGAGATATTGTAAACAACACTGATTATGGTGCAGTAAAACTTGAACTTAAAAATTCAAATTTAAATAATAGGCCCATCTACATATACATATTTTTAATTTCTATTAAATAACACTTAGATTAAAAGGAAAATCCAAACAATATAGACTGGAAAAAAAACTTAAATTATCTCTATTTATAGATGACAGGATTGGATACTTGAAAACCTTTAGAGAATCACTGAAAAAACTAAGTGAATTGAAGATTTGCAATATGGCGGCATGAGAGGTGAGGTGGAGAGCTCCTCCCAAAACCACAAATTGAACAAAAATATAGTTAATTAATAAAACTAACCGTAAACAGCAACAAGAAAGAAGGCTGAACCAGACTGCAAACAGACCTCACGAACAGAGCAGACCTCATGAAACAGGGTAACGTAGGAAAGCCATAATCTGGCGGGACCCAAGCCCTTCCCCAACCCCAGCTCACCAGTGGGAGGAAGACAAACGGAGCAGGGGAGGGGGTGGAAGACTGAAACTGCTGAATACCTAGCCCTGGAGATCTGCTTTGTTAGCAGAATCCTATAGTGTGTGATGCTCTGGATGTTGGGGAGCTCGGAGAGGCGGAGTGCTTGAGAAATTGACATTTCAGCCATTTGTGGAGAGGGGATCCACACCAGCCGCTCTGGGTCAGAGGAAAGGCAGGCAGTCTAAGAGGCTTTCTAGTAACTAGATGGCTGCACAAGAGGGGTGGGGGGCGGGGGGTTTGCATGGAGCTTGCTCTGCAGGAGAAGGGAGAGGTGGACAAGGTTGCCTAGGCATGCCCTGCCCAGCTGGTTGGGAACTTTGGGGAGCTACAGGTGCTCCATCCCCCTGGCTGCCTACTCAGCTCCGAGGCCCCCCACTGTGACACACAGCCTGCGAAACCTTCCTGCTGGCCTGCAGGCAGCTGCTCGCAAATTGGCAGTCATTGCGCAGGCGTAAGGCCAGCGAGAGGGAGGCCCTGCCTACAACAGCTAGAGATGCAAAGCACAGAGGTTTACATGTGTGTGCTTGGCCCACTGGCTCTGACACTGGAGACAGGCACTGCAGACTGGAATCAGGAAACATATCTTTCCTCCCCCCAGGCACCAGCTCCGCACCCCCATGACACCCAACCTAACTCTAGGGGCTGAGAAGTTCCAGAGACTGGAGTTTCGGCGCACTAGTGGACACCACACAGAAATATGAAACGACAAAAGAACATGGTTAACACCAAAATCTCAAAAACCACAGAAATAGGGCCAAATGAAACCACTCTTCCTGAAAGAGAGTTCAAAATAAAAATTATAAACATGTTTATAGAGGTACAGAAAAACATTCAAGAACTCAGGAATGAATTTAAGTAGGAGATTCAATCATTAAGAAATTCCATATCTGAAATGCAACATAAAATGGAGGGATTTAAAAGCAGATTAGATGTAGTAGAAGGGACAGTAAGTGGAATAGAAATTAGAGAAGAGGAATGCAAAGAAGCTGAGGCACAGAAAGAAAAATGGATCTCTAAGAACGAAAGAATATTGAGAGAACTGTGTGACCAATACAAACGGAACAATATTCGCATTATAGGGGTACCAGAAGAAGAAAAGAGAGAAAAAGGGATAGAGTGTGTCATTGAGGAGGTAATTACTGAAAACTTCCCCAGTCTGGGGAAGGAGATAGTCTCTCAAGCCATGGAGGTTCACAGATCTCCCAACAAAAGGGACCCAAGGAAGACAACATCAAGACATATAATAATTAAAATGGCAAAGATCAAGGATAAACACAGACTTTTTAAAGCAGCTAGAGAGAGAAAAAAGATGACATACAAAGGAAAACCCATCAGGCTATCATCAGACTGCTCAACAGAAACCTTACAGGCCAGAAGGGAGTGGCATGATATATTTAATGCAATGAAGCAGAAGGGCCTTGAACCAAGAATACTCTACCCGGCAAGGTTATTATTTAAATTTGAAGGAGGGATTAAACAATTTACAGATAAGCAAAAGCTGAGAGAATTTACCTCCCACAAACCACCTCTACAGTGCATTTTGAAGGCACTCCTATACATGGAAGTATTCCTAAGGCTAAAAAGATGTCACCCAAGGAAAGACAAAGAGTACAGAATATGATTCATAAAATACAAAGAATGGAGGAAGAAGAAAAAGTTGGAAAAAAAAAGAACCTTTAGGTTGTGTTTGTAATAGTATATGAAGCAAGTTAAATTAGACTGTTAGATTGTAAGGGAATTGTCCTTGAACCTTTGGTAACCAGGAATCTAAAGCCAGCAATGGCAATAAATATGTACCTATCGATAATCACCCTAAATGTAAATGGTCTGAATGCACCAATCAAAAGACGCAGAGTCACTGAAAGGATAAAAAAACAAGACCCATCTATATGCTCCCTACAAGAGATTGACTTCAAACCCAAAGACATACACAGACTGAAAGTAAAGGGATGGAAAAAGATATTTCATGCAACTATTAGTGAGAAAAAAGCAGGAGTTGCAGTACTTGTATAAGGCAAAATAGACTTCAAAACAAAGAAAGTCACAAGAGACAAAGAAGGACATTACATAATAATAAAAGGGTCAGTCCAACAAGGATATAACTATTATAAATATCTATGCACCCAACTCAGGATCACCTACATATGTAAAAAAATGCTAACAGAATTAAAGGGGGAAATAGAATGCAATGCATTCATTTTAGAAGACTTCAACACACCACTCACACCAAAGGACAGATCAACCAGACAGAAAATAAGTAAAAAGTCAGAGGCACTGAACAACATATGAGAACAAATGGACTTAATGGACATCTACAGAACACTCCATCCAAAAGCAACAGGATACACATTCTTCTCAAGTGCACATGGAACATTTTCAAGAATTGATCATATATTAGGCCGCCAAAATAACCTCAGTAAATTCAAAAAGATTGAAATTGCACCAACCAGCTTCTCTGATCACAAAGGTATGAAGGTAGAAATAAATTACACAAAGAAAACGAAAAAGCCCATAAACACACGGAGGCTTAATAACACGCTCCTAAATAATCAATAGATCAATGACCAAATAACAACAGAGATCAAGAAATATATGGAGAAAAATGACAACAAAAATAAAACATCACAAAAATCTGTGGGATGCAGTGAAGGCCATGCTAAGAGGGAAATTTATTGCAATACAGGCCTACCTCAGTAAAGAAGATCAATCCCAAATGATCAGTCTAAACTCATAATTAATGAAACTAGAAAAGGAAGAACAAATGAGGCCTAAAGTCAGTAGAATGAGGGACATAATAAAGATTAAAGCAGAAATAAATAAAATTGAGAAGAATAAAACAATAGAAAGAATCAATGAAAGCAGGAGCTGGTTCTTTGAGAAAATAAACAAAATAGATAAACCCCTAGACAAACTTATCAAGAAAAAAAGAGAGTCTACACACATAAACAGAATAAGAAATGGGAAAGGAAAAATCACTACAGACACCACAGAAAAACAAAGAATTATGAGACAATACTATGAAAAATTATATGGAAACAAACTGGATAACCTAGAAGAAATGGACAACTTTATAGAAAAATACAACTTCCAAGGCTGACACAGGAAGAAACAAAAACAAAAAATCTGAATAGACCAATTACCAGCAAAGAAATTGAATTGGTAATCAAAAAACTACCTACAAACAAAACGCCTGGACAAAATGGTTTCACTGATGAATTTTATCAAACATTTAGTGAAGACCTAATACCCATCCTCATTAAAGTTTTCCAAAAAGGGGAAGAGGAAGGAATACTCCCAAACTCATTCTATGAGGCCAACATCACTCTAATACCAAAACCAGGCAAAGACACCACAAAAAAGAAAATTACAGACCAATATCCCTGATGAACATAGATGCAAAACTACTCCACAAAATATTAGCAAACCTAATTTTAAAATATATCAAAAAGATCATTCATCATGATCAAGTGGGATTCACCCCAGGTATGCAAGGATGATACAACATTTGAAAATACATCATCATTCACCACATTAGCAAAAAGGACAAAAACCACATGATCATCTCCATAGATGATGAAAAAGCATTCAACAAAATTCAACATCCACTCATGATAAAAACTCTCAACAAAACGGGTATAGAGGGCAAGTACCTCAACATAATAAAGGCCATATATGACAAACCCACAGCCAACATTATACTTAACAGTGAGAAGCTGAAAGCTTTTACTTTAAGGTCGGGAACAAGACAAGGATGCCCACTCTCCTCACTTTTATTCAACATAGTACTGGAGGTCTTAGCCACGGCAATCAGATAACACAAAGAAATAAAAGGCATCCAGATTGGCAAGAAAAAACTCAAACTGTCCCTGTTTGCAGTTGACATGATATTGTATATAAAAAATTCAAAGAATCCACTCTAAAACTACTAGATCTAATATCTGAATTCAGTAATTCACGGGATACAAAATTAATACACAGAAATCTGTTGCATTCCTATATACTAACAATGAACTAGCAGCAAGAGAAATCAGGAAAACAATTCCATTCACAATCGCATCCAAACAAATAAAATGCCTAGGAATAAACCTAACCAAGGAAGTGAAAGACCTATGCCCTGAAAACTACAAGACACTCTTAAGAGAAATTAAAGAGGACACTAATAAATGGAAATTCATCCGATGCTCTTGGCTAGGAAGAATAAATATTGTCAAAATGGCCATCCTGCCTAAAGCAACCTACAGATTCAATGCAATGCCTATCAAAATACCTACAGCATTCTTTAATGAACTAGAGCAAATATTTCTAAAATTCATATGGAACCAGAAAAGACCCCGAATAGCCAAAGCAGTTCTGAGAAGGAAGAATAAAGCAGGGGGAATTACGCTCCCTGACTTCAAGTTCTACTACAAAGCTACAGCAATCAAGACAATTTGGTACGGGCACAAGAACAGATCCATAGACCAATGGAACAGAATAGAGAGCCCAGATATAAACCCAAGCATATATGGTCAGTTAATATACTATAAAGGAGCCATGGATATACAATGGGGAAGTGACAGCTTCTTCAACAGGTGGTGGTGGCAAAACTGGACAGCTACATGTAAGAGAATGAAACTGAATTACTGTCTAAGCCCATACACAAAAGTAAACTCAAAATGGATCAAAGACCTGAATGTAAGTCATGAAACCATAAAACTCTTAGAAAAAAATATAGGCAAAAATCTCCTGGACATAAACATGAGCAACTTCTTCATGAACATATCTCCCCAGGCAAGGGAAACAAAAGCAAATTTGAACAAGTGGGACTATATCAAACTAAAAATCTTCTGTACAGCAAAGGATACCATCAATAGAACAAAAAGACATCCTACAGTATGGGAGAATATATTCATAAATGACATATCCGATAAGAGGTTGACACCTGAATTATATAAAGAGCTCATGCACCTCAACAACAAAAAGCAAATAATCCAATTAAAAAATGGGCAGAGGAGCTGAACAGACACTTCTCCAAAGAAGAAATTCAGGTGGCTACAGGCACATGAAAAGATGCTCCATATCACTAGTCATCAGAGAAATGCAAATTAAAACCACAATGAGATATCACCTCATACTAGTTAGGATGGCCAACATCCAGAAGTCAAACAACAACAAATGTTGGCGAGGATGTGGAGAAAGGGGAACCCTCCTACAGTGCTGGTGGGAATGTAAATTAGTACAACCATTGTGGAAAGCAGTATGGAGATTCCTCAAAAAACTAAAAATAGAAATACCATTTGACCCAGGAATTCCACTCCTAGGAATTTACCCTAAAAATGCAGCAGCCCAGTTTGAAGAAGACAGATACACCCCTATGTTTATCGCAGCACTATTTATAATAGCCAAGAAATGGAAGCAACCTAAGTGTCCATGAATAGATGAATGGACAAAGAAGAAGTGGTATATATACACAATGGAATATTATTCAGCCATAAGAAGAAAACAAATCCTACCATTTGCAACAACATGGATGGAGCTAGAGGGTATTATGCTCAGTGAAATAAGCCAGGCAAGAGAAAGTCAAGTATCAAATGATTTCACTCATCTGTGGAGTATAAGAACAACGAAAAAACTGAAGGAACAAAACAGCAGCAGACTCACAGAACCCAAGAATGGACTAACAGTTAACAAAGGGAAAGGGACTGGGGAAGAGGGGTGGGAGGAGAGGGATAAGGGGGAAAAAGGGCTATTACAATTAGCACACATAATGTAGCATGTGTGGGGGTGGGGTGGGGTTGGGGGGATACAGGGAAGGCAGTATAACACAGAGAAGACAAGTAGTGATTCTATAACATCCTTCTATGCTGATGGACAGTGACTGTAATGGGGTATGTGGTGGGGACTTGATTAGAGGGGGAGTCTTGTAACCATAATTCTGCTCATGTAATTGTATATTAATAATAGCAAAATAAAAAATTAATAAGTAAAAATAATGCAGATTAAATGTAAAAAAAACTAAGTGAATGAAGACAACCAGGAAAATGAAAATTTAAAGTGTATTATCTTTATATACTCTTCAAAATGGTAAAAATTAGACTAGCCAGAGAATATCAAATGTCAGTAAGCTGGGCATTAGTTACATGGTATTCATTTTATTACCATTTTTTCAACAACATACATGTACATATATAATAAAAGTTTTTTAAAAATATGTCATTTAAAATTGAAAAATAAAGAGAAAATGGGGATCAGGTACTGCATCCATGAAAATGAATTTATACATTAATGTCTCAGAAAGCTAAGAATTAAGTATATGTTTCTAAGACTGATTACTTAGCTACCTATGTATAAAATTTCTCTGGCTACCCTGTATATGTTTTGTTAATTTAAAAAAAATTAAAATTCAGGAGGGCCACACTATTTTTAAAAAATCCTTTCTGCTTTAGGAGTTTTGTCTAGTTTGTCTAAAATATTTTGAAAAAATGCAAGCATATTTATTTGATAACATCAACATCTTAAAGTCTTCCTTTCTCCAGAGTATAGAAACAAGTTTGCAGTAACATCAGGAAATTTGAGCAGCAGATGGGTCAAGTTCAAACAATTCTCTTCTTTAACTGTGACCCTCCCCATTCCCAGCCCCCATTCTCTCCTAGGCACCATAGTTAGTACAGAAATTGAGTCAATAATTAGTATAGGTTTAGGAGTACTTGGGCTTAAAAAAATGAAATGCCTCTGATAAAAGGCTTGAAGTAACTCTAAAAAAGTCCCATCCCACTCTTCCTAATGCTCACATTGTACTTACTGGAATTGTGATTTTCGTAGGCTCTCAACTGTATAGATGGGAGTGGTTCTGACCCGAAGGAACACTTGGCAATGTGTGGACACGTGGTTTGAAACCCCAGGAGAAATCGGAAACTGGCTTGTATATGCAAGGCAAGGAGAGCCCAGAAAACGAGGCAGGCCAGTTCAGACTGGTTGGCGGCAGATTTAATAAGCAAGGGAACTAGGCCTGCCGCGTAGCTAAGCCCGCGGCCTGGGCGGGCCTGTCCTCTCTCCACCGCCAGCCAGCGCTCTGAGTCTCTGCGCCGGCGGGCGTCTCCGCGCGCTGCGTGACTCCGAGGACTTCGGAGCGCGGCCAGGCCCCTCCGGAGCTGCGCGCCGCGGGCCTCCTGCAGAGCAGCCATGTACGCGCAGTGGCCCAGCGCTCTGAAAAGCCAGCTCCAAAGACCCCCGAGAGTGGTCACCAAAAGCAAGTACCGTAAGTGACTCTGGAAAGGGTAACGCTTGATTTCCTACAACAGAGGCAACCTCAGAAAACCGGCCTTAGAACTTTTTCCCCGTGGGACCCTCAAAAAATAAAATGAAATAAGGGAACTTACGAGGCTTGTTTTGGGCCACTGCAGTACGCGTAGATCTCTGCACTGGCACACCAGAATCTTAAGAATTTATGTAGAGGCCTTAACCGAGTTCAGGCACGCATACAGTCCAGCCGATCTCCACACACATTGCCCTCTCAAGGCTACCACTGTGAAAACACCTCCTGTTGCAGGAACGACGGGAAGACATTCCAAGCACAGGGGAGGGGATGAGGGGCTTCCAGTGGCCTCTGTCCCCTCCAGGGTCAGCCAGCAGTCATGTCCTGCGAAGGACCTCCTCCAACAACAACTCCGGGTGGGGTGAGGGGAGGTTCTACTGGCTGCACCTGTGTAGTTGCCCACTAGTGACTAAGCACGCTGCTGGGTACCCTGCAATGCAGAGATCCCCACGGCAGGGAATGACCTGGCCCAAGTTGTCACTACTGCCTAACACTGAGAAGCCCTGTTCTAGGGAATTGAGGTGTGCTTATCCATTCAAAAATATTTACTGGGTATATACCATGGGTCTAGAGAGCATGGGTCATGGCATTTGAGGTAATAGCAATGAATGCAGAGTTCCTTCCTTAAAGACCTCAGAGTCCAGTTGGGGATCAGACACATAAATTGACAATCACGGAATACATTATATTAAAGAAAAGAATCACATAATTTAGTCTCGAGTAGAGGGGTTGGAGGCGTGACTGGAGAAAGTCCAGGAAAGTCTGGGAATAGATAAATGTTGAAGAATAGGTTTATAGGCATTTTCCAGATTAAATAAGAGAAAATTGTTTTAGGCAGAAGGGAAGAAATTGACAATGAGCACAAAGGGACATTAACAAACAACCTTCCCACCCCACTACACCACACACTGTATTCCAGACACCAGCTGGAATGGGGCGAAGCACTAATACGTCTTTATACTCTCTCTTAGGGTTTTCTTTAAGTCAGTGTTTTTTCACACTTTTTTCCTGTTTAATGAAACCATCATCATCTCTCAGGGTCATTTATCATGAGAGAGATTATCTTTCACTGTTTGTTTTCAATGGCCACAGATTTGTTGCAAGCACAAATCACATTTCTGGCATGCAGCAAATGCCCAATAAATATTTTTTTGAATGAACAATGAATAAACTCAAATATTCCTTTCTGAAGCATTCTTTCATTTTTCTCACTGAAAAAAGAACCATCTTTGTCCATACTACTTATATTATATATAGATGGGAAATTATGAGAGATGACTTAATGCCTGATATGTGCTTACTGGTTATTAAATGAATGAAAAATAAAATAACATAATGGAAAAAAACAGACATACATACCACGTGTCTGGACTCATGAGGTAGATCAGTAAAGAATTTGCCTTCTAGTCCTCTCTGAAGAGTGGAGACTAAAGCATTTACTCAACATAAAAAAGTAAAAAACATATAAGCCAAAACCCAAAGATAAATACTCTTTACTCCTTGCTAAACATTCTTCTAACACACTCATACAGACATGCAGGTATACACGCACGGACATGTATGTTCAAGCAAATAAAATTGCATCACATGCATTCTTTTATAACTGCTTTGTCACCTGTCTTCATGTCAGCTAGTATAAAGCTATATTATTTTAATGAATTCCTCACATTTTACACATGTAACATGATCCATTTAAAAAGGCTCCTTTGTTGAACATTTGCATTTCTTTCATATTGCTTTGATGTTATGACCAATGCTATGGTTAACATACTTTATGCATTTTTGCACACTATAGGCACTATTATCTTGAAATAAATTTCTAAAGTATATATGAAATTTAAGACTCAAAGTACTGTGCAGAAGTGACTTCCAGAAAGTATGTGAGATTACCATTCCCTAAGCACTTAATGAAAGAAAGAGACTTGTTTCTTCACATCTTTAATTAACAGTGGGTATTAGGTTGCTTGTTAGATTTTAATTTAATGTGTTATAATCCAACAGTATTTCTTTTATGATTTCTGGATCACGAATCAATGCCTAGAAGTAATCTGCCTACAAAAAGACTCTAAAAATGTCTACAATTTCTTCTAATACTTTTTATGGTTTTATTTTTTTAATATGGAAATCCTAAGTTCCATCAAAAACTAAGCTTGTTTTAAGTCACAGTATAGGCATCTTTTAATTTCCAAATGGTACTCAATTTTTAGTACATTTAATAAATGCATTTTTTGATCTTCATGATTTACATGAACATTAAATTAATATTTATATTTGGATATATTTCTAGACACTACACTTTTTCCATTGTTTTGCCTACTTTTCCTTGACTATTATTTTAATTACTACAACTTTATATTATTTGATTTTTAAAAAGTACTATAACTTTATGCTACACTTTAATATCTGATGGATTAGGTTCTCTTTTCTGTTTCCAAATTAGAAAAATATTTATATTTGTACAATATTGAGTCATCCACAGAGAGGGTTGGTCTCTTTTTTATTAAGTTTTATTATGTTACATTATAGAATTCTTCTTTCCAATGAACACTCTTCATATTTCTTGTTAATTTTTTTCTAAACAGTTCACAATTTTGATTTTGACTGTAAAATATATTTTTATTTTAGGATATTTAGCTAATTATTATATAGATAGATAGCTGATAGACAAAGCTATTGATTTTCACATGATTTTTTTAAATAGAGCAAGTGATGTAAATCTTATTTAATATTTTCTTAGTTTCCAGTCAGTCATATAACCTGAAAATTTTGGAAGGAATCAGGTTACTAACAAATGAACCTACTGATGAACTTCAGCATCACCGAAAATGAAACAGCCAGATATTATGCATCTTATTAAGTACTATGAAATGCTGTTGCCTTAAAAATGAATAAACAACAACAAAACAGTCTAGATCTAATCTAGTTTAAGATCTAATTCCTAGTTTACAGAAAATAGGAAAAATAGAGGAATAAAATGAGTAACAAAATGAAAAAGGCCATATCTAGAATGTTAGACATTCAAAAGGACAAATAACTTGAGTTTCTTTAATAAAGCAATAGCATCAAAGAAAAAGAGGTTTGTTACAGAATGAAAGAAATTTAGGAGATACAAAACCAAATGCAGTACAGACCTTAATTCTATTATAAATAGACATCTTGGAGACAGGGACCTTTGAATATGAACTTGATATGAAAAGATATTAAGAAAAATCTTTAATTCTATTAGTTATAATAATAACTTCTTGGTAATATAAGACAAAAAACAAAAAACAAATAAAAAACAAAGGTTTGTCAGATATGTATACAGAGGTATTTACAGGTAAAATGTCACCATATCTGAGGTTTGCTTTAAAATACTCCAGGTTACAAAAAAACGGGGAAAATATATGAGTTGCAAAACATTGGTAATTATTGAAACTAGGTGATGAGCAGATTGCATTTCATTATACTATCCTTTTTGTGTAAAGCATGTGGTTAGTGAAAGGTAAAAAAAGGAAGCTGGTAAAAAGTAAGAATAGTAGGAAATATAGATGAGGATCAACAATGCTAAAAAGGATTAGAGGGAGTTAGTGTCAATATAGGAAGTTCATAGCAAAATATGGCTTAAAGTACAAGTGAGGTTCATACAAACAGAGAGAGGGAATGTTTGAGATTGTCTAGAATTTAGAATTGAGACAGACAGGGGAGAAGGTGAAAGGTGGGTAAGGGAGCCAGAACATCAAAGAAGATGCCTAGAAGGTCACTTGCTATCTGGATCACAAATGTTTGGGAGCTAGTGCAATAATTTTTATGTCTGAATTATTTCTCTTTGACCTATCAACTCCTCCCATGCTCCTGCTTCATGTAAAGTACCCTAATGCTAACAACTATGACCTCTCTCTCAAGGACATTGAAGCAAGAGTTATATCTGGGCATTGATAATTTATAAAATTTTCTTTGAAAAAACTACCTGCTACAATTTAGGAGACTTAAAATGTCTTTAACCTCACTTCAGAAATATGAAAACAGAAAAAAAAACCTGAGTTTTTAATGTTATGTTATCCTAGGACGTACAGAGAAGGCAAGTCATTGAAGACCTGACTTGTCACATTCAATAGAGCAACTGCAGAAGCAATTTGTTACAAGCAGATGGGTAGTTGAACACTAAAAAGGATAATAAACTAGAACGAAATTAGATACTGAAATCAATTTCTTTTAGGCTTTCCATGAAACTTCAGATTTACACAAACAATTATATTTGAAGAATTCAGAAAAAAAATATGTCATACTAAAATGGGTGCCCGTGAAAACAGAACTTTACACATGATATAGCCTTTATAGCCACCATTTACTTGGTTGGTTCAAATATTTATAGTTCATTGTTATGACTGCCAAAACTGGCAACCACAAGGATTGTTGTCTCAATTAGGACAGTAAACAGATTGTCTCTTTTTTTAATGAAAAAATCTAAAATGTAATACTTCACAGTTTAACATGTTTATTCATCTAAACGAGCTAAAAAATAATGGTGCGACATCTGTTCGAGAGGCATTGGTACCTCAAATTTTGGCTGCTTCCCACCAATTTGGTTGTTGTTTTAAAAAATGAAGAATAGGAGGGAGCACTGTCATCGAAAAATCTTCTGGCATGTAAAGTATCTTATTTTTCTTGAAATAAGGATCTCATGTCTGTTGCTAGGGATAAAAAAAAATTATTTAACAAGGAGGCACTATGCTGAATAGGGCAGCAGTTCAGTTGTTTTGAATGGATTAACTATCCCACTATGGACATTCCCACATGGGTATAGTTACTTAAGTGACTCTCCAAGTTCCTTTTGTACTTGCCTGTATACCTAAAACTTGTACAAAATGGCAAGAATGTTTCTATAGGTGCTGACTTCATCTGCTACAGTTTTTTACGTGGGTTGCACTGATTCTAGATATAGTGTTCATGGAACAAAATCTAGCAAACATCATTCTATCCAGGCTGCATTGGAGCAATTCTAATAAAAGAAGGCAGTGCTGCTAAGGGAGATGGGGTAGGAATCTTCCTAGAGAAGCCTCAGGTAAGTGTAAAGACACCTAATAGTTGGTAAGGAGAAAATAAAAACTTTTCTTAGATAGTCTCTGGTTCAACATCCTTATGTTATGAATGAAATACATGAAAACTGTGTAAGTTGAACTTCCTGAAGTTTGTTTCTGAAGCTCATCTAAAGCATAATTCACTCTACTGCATTATCATTGACTATATAATTAGAATTTGGAAAATATAGTGCTTTAGTATTCACATAAAGTATTATAGTGAAAATTCAGTTCCATTTACATTGGAAGTAAAGATGTATACTAAATTAAATTTAAAACATTTGAGTATAGCTTTTAACAATACTAAGATAAAAATGGCATATTTGATTTCCTATAAAAAAGCAGTTATTTGTGTTCTACAGAGAATTTAATTCTAGTTGTCTTAATGTCAAAGAAAACAGATGAAACATATATAGTGTCCCGATAAAACAAATGACCATGAAGGCTAAATGCTAACAGATCAATATTGTGATTTTTAAGTTTTATTTATTAAATGCAAACAATTTTTGACCATATACTATATGCAAAACTGTGCCAGACTCTGAGAGGATTAAAAGAGATTAACTCAAATTTTAACATGCATTTATTAAATATGTGCAGATCATTACTCTATTGGAATTACAGAAAAGAATAAGAACATATTCTCAGGATCTTGCAGTCTTTGGGGTGGAAATGTTTCAACCATCTTCCTGAAAAATTGAAAAGATAGAAAATCTTCGCATATTTGCCACCTTAAAACAACAAACCCTTACTGAGATAGGCTTTTTATTTGTTTTAAAAGAAATTCTAGATGAGATTATATTTTTACAATATCTTCTCTCAAATAAATTTATATATTCTTTATTTTGCATGCAAAATAAGAACCAGCCACTCCTCAAGCTTCATTTACAGTATTCCATAGGCTATATATTAAGTGTGCTGCATTAGGTGAAGTTTATTCTGCAGAGTGCGTTAACAAATAGATTCTAACATTCTGAAAAGTCATTATAATTTTTCTGTTTTTGACTTCTGATTTACTCCAAGCAGTGAATTATTGGAGGGGAAAAACCCACACCTAAGATTTGTGTCTGGTGCCTGTCTCAGATTTATGCTAAACACCATTCACTTATTCTAAAGTGTAGTCCCCTAAACCTGTAGGCCAGATATCACCTGTCTTCAAAGATTCAAACCAGACGACAATCTGGGATTCCTCTATAGAGGATTGGCCTCTTCTCAGTTAATGTGGGTTCAAAAAATTTGCATTTCATAAAAACAGTGTTACATAAACATATATTGTCTCACTTTACCTGATATTTATTAAAACCAGAGTTTAGCCTTTGGGACTTCTGGTTCTCTGTTACTAGTGAGTCAGTCATACAAATGGACTCGCCACAGACTCAAGGTATCAATAAAACTAGGTAATAAAATAAGACTTGCCTATAATTACACTATGTTTACACAAATCTTTATTACTGCCAGAAACATTTTCCCCCCAAAAGAATACTTCAGTAATAGAACAGGATAGTAAACTTTTTTAATGAATTTTCAAACATTTACAGGAGTATAATGACCTATTTTAAATACTGTAAATTCAGTTATATCTCAAATAAGTATCTACAATTATTACACATCTTCTCATTTAAATTACCACTGAAATTAGAAATAATCTTTATTTAATATGACTGTTTTAACACCATATGGGAGGGGAAATAACTAAATGAAATTGTTCACATAAATGTGATAGGAGTGGGGGAAAGCAGTATTTCTTGACATGTGGCGTGTCACTCAGGAAAGTAAAAGGCCCATCATATCCAAAATGCCAGCTTGGATATTCCCTTGCCACCCACTTCACGAACAGACATACCACATGGCATTAAATGCTGCAACCTTTCCTAAAAATGCCACTTGGATTGGTCTGCTGTGGTGAGTGATAAGAACTCTTGGTCTGTCTCTTGAATTTATGATTTCAAGGGGAAGAATCCAGTAAATAACATTGGCTAAATTTTGCCCTCAGATGTTTGGCATAAATAATCTGTGAGGGTATTGGAACTTTTGGCTGTTTTCACAATGATGAAAGAAATTATGCTACTTGAAAAAATTCTATAGAACATAGTACTACACAGTCAAATTCAACTATTTGCAAAAGTCTCAAAGAATATCTAGGGTATTTATCAAAGCTTTCTTCTTTTGGTGAATATGGAAACAATCTTAACATTTTATTTACTCCTAACAAATACAATGTATAAACTGTAAAACACTTTGTGCACATTTCAAACTATTCATTTTTTTATACATCTTTATATAAGGTAGTAGCTAACAACTCTGTTATGAACACATATTTTACCATTTTATAAGCTTTATGTATTCATGAGTTCTAAAAATATAAAAAAATTCCCCTACCAGTAAAAATATTGACTATATTGGTCATTATACTTCAACGAATGCAAACTACCTTGAAAAATTCTATAAACAGAAAAACAACATAAGTGTGTAAAATTTCATATATTTTCTTCTATTATTTATCTTTCATGGAAACTCTAATTTTTTAACTCTCAGGAAACAAAATGTGATTTTGTACAACTTTGTATTGTTCAGATTTAAGACAATCCATGAAAATTATTCTGAGTAGGTAGGACCTCTGCTATTACTGTTGTGTGAAAAAGACTGTACAATGAAACAGCAGATTGTCACATATCTCCCTAACATGAGGGGAAAACTGATACTGCAAGCAGCCAGAAACACATAATTAAAATAGAATTCCAAGTTTATATTAATCGAGTAGTAAGTTAATTAAAACCAAGATCAACTGAACTTTCTATTTACACCAGTTCAGACAGCCCAAGAGGAAAGGAACTCTATTTTAGAGACATATGTGACTCTTTGAGCTTCTGTCATCCAGGTGCCATTGCTGATGGAGCACATGTGCACCGAACAGTTGGCAAAGAAGGAAAAAGATTACTGTAGAGGTATGTGCAGATAGTTTCTCAATGATATAAAATACGTCTGGAAAGAAAGCAGGTTTCTTTATAAAATGAAAAATTTCCCATGACTTTTCATTCTTTCTTAGGCTCTGAATGTGATTTGAGGATGTTTCTGTAAATGAGGATATATACTTTTACTTAATGATGTATATGGAACAAAAATAGATTTAGTAATCTGTAAGTGATGGACTTATACACATAAATTGGCTAAGACATCTGAAGAATTTAGGATCTGTTTTCCATTTTATCTAAATGCACCATGAATAGGTTGCCTGTCAAAGTAGAAAGATTTATAAAAGTATCCAGTAGCACACATTATACTATATTGTTAGGCAAGGTTCTTCTCTTGATATCCTATTCACCTATTTAAAAAGATATTTTTGCAAACTGAAAATATGAGCAAGAAGAACTCAAGATGTTCCAGTTTCAGTTTTTCAGAAAGTATTGGTCCCAAGAAGTGCTTTTATAAAATTATTTTCCTTTCATGTATTGATTGCTGCCCAGCTAATCTTCATCTGGTTCCAGATCAGGGTCAATGTCTGCAGACAGTCTTAGATAAAACAAAGCATAGAAAGCCAGTAGGAGGGCCAATATAGCTGCAAGAACAAGGCCAACTTCCTGAAGAAGAAAAAAAAAGTAGATATTTCACTTGGTAATTTGTTGCAGATTATATTATGTTGAAATAATAGCCAAAAAATTTACTACATGTATTATGGCAAAAATCCTATTATCTCTCAAAAAGTCTATGAACTTCTATAGATCATCAAGGAATGTTCTCAGTATTAGCATATCATGTGGCTGAATAGAAAAAAGAGAACATGGTGCCGGTTTCATATCCTAAAGGGGCTAATAGTCTCTTCTAATTTGTACTTGTGTATCACACCCTTTCCTGGCATTGTTTTATGAAGAAGCAATTTATTTGCATTTACATTAATACATTTTACATTTCAAAAAAATTTTTAATAAGAATTTCATTACAATTTCTCAATAATTCAACATATGCAATATAATAAACTTTTAAAATGTTAAAATTAATTTGGTTTATAATCAACATGAAATTTTTTGCTGAATTTTGGAGTTACAAATGGACATGTTATAGAGATATTTAGGTTCAGAGTTATATTTATTTGGATTTCCAAACTATGAAAATAAATATTAATAAAAATCACAGGGTTGAAAGACTCAGTATCAACTCTCTTTGTAAAATTTGATTTTTTAAATCTAATATATCACTACAGTGTCAAATAGGAGTGAACTTTTCTTTGTTGCAGTTGGAACACTTCGGCATCTCGAAAGGGCACAGCAGCGTCAGACAGCTTTCATGTATATTCTTATATTCACAGCTGTGCTCCCAGACCCAGCTGGTTACACAGCTACTAATTTTAAGAGGATGTAATAAACAAGTGACACACAACTGCAAACTCCATCTGCTCTGTATACTGGACAAATAAACTGTTCAACAGCAGTCACCCATTCACGTACGCTTAGCCTAAGAATAAAGTTTTTACTCTTGCTTGGAGGCCATATTCTCATCTCATTGATAATCACATCTAATTGCTGCTTTCAACTCCTTCTTGTCCTTTCAAACAGCTCTGTATCATCTTCACTGTATATTTTCAGAATATCCAGAGGCATAAAAAAGGGTTTAAGGGTAGGAATCAGAGAACATTCATAAACACAACTCCAGAGAATCTGTTAATTCAATTAAGTCTATTCAATATATGGTGTGTGTTTGGGAGTGGGGGTTGGGCCTAAAAAAAGTACTGAATGGGGAGATATAGAAAATAACTTTTCTTCAAAATGTCCATATTCTGTTGAGGAGGTAAACATTGTGGGGACTACATGTATGGAGGAGAAAAACATTGGCAAAATTTGAAAATATGGCTTTCAGGATTCTGGTGACACTAACCATCACTTACAGACCTGTAGGAATTTATGACTCCCCCCATCCCCTGGTCATTTTTAGTTTTAAATCAGAAATAACATTTCCAGTGGCTCATCCCAAGAGATTGTTAAAAGACTCTGATTGACACTTGAATATATTATTTATGGAACAGATAAATTTTTGAACCTTATTCTTTTATTATAATTTTGCCTTTCAAATAAACCTTTTAAATAATTAACAAATATACATTATCTTTTTTCTTCTAGATACTAGGAAGCATAGGTATTTGCATTCTAAAAAATTTTTAGTGATGTTGCAATTCTTGAAAAATAATCTTCTAATTGAAGAGCAACCAAATAGCAAATACTAATTGTGCAAATATTTCATTACTGAGTCATAAAGTATGACACTTTGTTTACATTGGTAAGACATAAGAAATAAAAATAGCTTCTCAAAAGAAATTAATCCTAGATTTTGACATAGTGATATTCACATTTTACTTTGAATCATTAGTGTTCCCTCAAAATATTTTCTATTACTTAACATACATTTACAAAAAAAGGAACCCTTTGAGGGTAAAGTCTCTATTGCATAATTCTTTACATCTCCAGTCCATTATTTCTCAGTCAATACTGATAATTTCATATGGTGATGAAATATGGAAGTGATTTCTTACACAAGTTCATCCAAGATAACTATGTCTTACTCATCTTCCTTTCCCCAGGTTCTACCACACTGTAATGCTTAATTTCTAAATAAATAATGAAAGGTTGAGTAAGATTTATACAATCTGTATACCATATACAAGGTATACTAAATTTATAATGCTTTGAAATACCTGTAACACCCATAATAATACCTTAAGAGCAAATCTGAAAACATTTTTAATGGGTAATGTGGTCACACAAGGCAGACTTTGTTGAAGCAGGGGATCTTTGGGCCAATGAAAAACATCCAAGGGAAGTCTTATTTAGACAAACCAGTAATGGCTAATTCAAAGAAATATTTTCTCCATCACCTAACAATTCGTAAATGACTACTATGTACTAGGTTCAATGTTAAGGGTTTCCATTGTGTTATTTAACTCTCCGGACAACACTATCAGGTAAATGGTATAATCTCCATTTTACAAATGTGCCGGCTTAGACTCAGCTAGATCATGGTGGCAGCAAGAGGCAAGAGGGATGTGCTCCTTGGCCTATTTTGTGCTCAGTGTTGTCATCACTTATGTTTTTCTATTCTATGAAGCTGTTAATATTTTCTGTAGATTTAAATTATTTTAAGAGTGTAACTGTGACTCATTCTAAGAAACAAGTAGTCAAGTGATAAAATATTATAATATGGTGGTCATCCTGTATCAACCAGATAAAGAGTCAAACATGTTTGATGTTCATTAGTCCTTAGTTGCTTCTCTGACATTATCAATATGGATAAAATCACTCACTGGGGAAATTAAATAGCATTAAATGGCAGTTGCTGAAAGAAACTCTGTTATTTAAAATCTTATGCTAAAATGACAGGCAATCAAAGTTTGACAGCGCAAACTAATTAGTATGCCATATTTGAAATGTAAAACACCTCCATGGTTCTGATTCTAAAGTTTCATATCATTTAATGGGCTTTTCACATAAATTTTCAAGCAAAGTTTAAACAATGTTTGAAGTTAAGGTTTTTGTTTTCTACAAGTTTACAAATCAAAATGATGTGCTTACCTTATTAAAAAGGAGCTATGTTCTGATGTCGGCTAGAAACTCTTCTGTACATATTTAAAGTTACAAATGAAATCTGAGAAAATATTTTACCTTTGTAAAGATAAACATATTCTACATAGTTTTTAAAAAATATGTAAGATAATTGCACCATAAGGTAGACTTATGTCATACTGGGAACACAGTTATTGTCTCAAATTAAAACAATAGCAACTGTAAAAGAAAATTTAAAAAGAGGTGTATAAGAAAGTGGTATATATTAATAAATGAATTGATGTGCTATTTCTCAAATTTTGATTTATAGCTGCTCATTATTGTGTTACAGTTATAGTTTGCTACCTCAATATTTTTCTAAAAAACCCTAAAAACCAAACCATTGTGAAAGATAAAAGTAAGTAACATATTGCTTTGATGGAAATGACAAATAATGCTCTCACTTCAAGAGACATCATCAGGTAACTATAAAATAAGGGACTAATTAAGCACTGCTTTGAGAAAGGTCATGTCACAAATAATTTTAAAGATGAATGAAATTTAATATGAAATTCTCAAGAAAAAAACTTGAAAAGATGAATCATTTCTCTTTTACACAAAATGGCAATTTACTTTTTTTTCATTAAAAACTGACACACTGCACTAACTGAGGAGATTGTGTTGTGAAAACATTCCGCATTGCACAGCAATGCTTGATCAAAATCAGCAATCAGGAGTAAAAAGAAGACAGTGTTTTGTGATCATGATAGCAAATTCTGGAAGACAACCAAATATATCATCTGGCAGTTCAACAGCTGTTACAGCTTGGTAGTAATACCTTGGCATTTGCTATAAGCTATAACTTAGAAAAATTGATTTTTCATCTGCCAGATAAAACCCAAAATCTCCTTGTAACATTTTAATATTTAAATAAAATATAGGTACTAGTCACTTTAACACATTTGACAATGGAGCAGTCAAATTAATTTTTCTATTTATAGTTTAATTCAACTCTGGCAAATAATTGACATGGGTAATAATGTAAATGTAATTCTGTTGAACTTCATTGTGCTAGCACATTGGATTCATATCTGCTAATATCATTCTCGGTTGCATTTATCCCTCTTAAGCAGTTAAAACACTGATTTTCTAGGAGAACAAGTTTGGGAACATCATTAGAATTTTATCATAGCAAACACTTATGACAATAATAATACACAGTAAAATTATATAAATTAATAAGTATATATAACTAAAATTGAAACCTTAAAATGAAATTTATTGAAAATGAGAGAAGTTTTTGATTCAGGCACATAAGTCACTAAAATATTTGAACAAAATATTTAGTAGCTAGAGAAAAAAAAATTGCAACTTTTAAGTATAACTGGTTCTTTCTTAAGTGACATTGTGTTTTAAGACCTGGTAAAATCTCAGGATAGGAAGGATGTTTCCCATTAAGTAAATTCTTTATAAAAATCTTTGATTCTGGCATTCGACTTAGATTTTGAAATGTCATAAAACATTTAAAACTCAACATTTATGCAATCCTCTTTTAGAAATGAAATGGCATGCATATATCAAATTTTAAAGTTATCAAATACAGATACCTTTATGCCTATTGCTGTTTTCTTTGCTTCTGCTTTTAATTTGGTTGCTCGTAAAATAGGTTTGGTTTTTTTATAATCCTGTTTACCTAGAAAGAAATATTTCAGACAATGAGCTATGCTTGTACATAATTCAAGTTTAACATCCATCTGAAATGTCAAAGAATGTTTAAACTAAAATTGGAACACAAAGTTGCAAAATGGTTCCCAATTATGGAAACCATAACCTTGGCATCCAAGGGTCAACTTTACCTCCTCTTCTTAACTTTTTCAGGAAGATTTGACAGACATTTTTTATTTTCTATGCAGTGGATATCAAAGGAGATAAAAACTTCTTTCAAGAATGAGATACTTAAGGAGAATAAAATGAATAAAACGAAGCATTTGGAAATAAATGGGTAAACATGATTATACATGAGATCCCATTAATAGGTCAAGTAACTTTGTCTTCATAATTGAATAAGAGTTCATTATAAATTTATTTTATTAGCAATATAAAGTATTCAAATAATCTGAGAAATATGCTCAAGTTTTCTCTAAGTAAGAAACTAAGGAAGGATCTGTAAATAATTAACTTTCAGTCACTGAATTCATTAGAAAATCTGTATTTAACTTTTTTTGCACTTGAGAATAGAATAAATATGGCTAGATAAAAAATGTAGGATAGCTACATTTAGGTATTAATTTCAATCTTCTTTACCACATTTCACAGCCAAAAATGAACAAAACTGAGTTAGTGTCACCAAATTTCCTTTTTTGTGTACCATCTGGTGGCCCCACTAATGAGTAACAAAATAGCTATTACACAGCCTGTGAAGAAAATAGATTCAGTAACAAAAACAAAACCATTGGCTAGAATAATATACTGTTTTGTTAACCAAACTTTTAACTAAGAACTGGGTAAAATGAGTCTCAAATATTACTGTGTTATATATCATTCTGAGTGGAAGTTAACATATAACTGTCTAACCTCTCTAGTTATTCTATATTCTCCTTATTTTGCCTTGTTGTTTCTATTTACTCCCTTTCCTATCAGTGATCAGTCCCTTTCCAGAACTTACCCCTATATTTCCTTTATCTAAGTAATACAACTTCTCACTTTAATTTCCATATCTTCCTCACACTTAAATAAATCTGAAAGCAGTTGATCTAAAGTATATCATAAAAATTTAATGTGAAACATATTTCTTAATGTGTCTTACAATGATTCAAAAGTACCTTTAAAATTCCACATAGATTTTAAGAATTAGAAATGGCAGGGAAAAGTGAGTCAAATGGATGGGAGTAATGAAGAAGTGCTCTATTTGTGTTCATTAGACACATAAAAGTGTTTAGCTGAAGAGCTCCGTATTTTTTATAAGAAAGAGTGTATGCTATTTCTTTAACCGCTATTGTATAGCAGTCATTCTGGATCTATGAGCATGCAGAAGCTTAATAAATATTATTTGATGATGGGTTAAATGATCCAGAAATGAGCCAATTGTAAAAATGTATGTCAAATGATCTAAATTTAAATTATAAAATGAACAAAACATAGACAAATATTACTCTGACCCACTTTAAATTAGCAACATTTAATTTTGCTGAAAAAAGCTTGACAAGTGTTCATTTTGATTTCACAACTCAATGAACTATTCATGTCATTATTCCCACTGAGATATAAACAGGTCAGAACAATGAAAATGGTGACACATCAAATGCCTCCACTCAGGGTTACAAAGAAAGTGTCTAATGAGAGACTAAAAGAAACTTGAAGATTATAGATTTGAGGCCAAAAAGACATTTCTTGTTTAATCTTATATATGTTCCATAATAGGTAATCTCTGGATGCAATGGGGAAAAAAATAGATAAATGAAAAATGATTATCTTAACCCATATGCTTTTCATACATATATGCAATATTCTGGATAAGGTGTCTGTCAGATTCAAAAATACCTCAAAGAGTCAATGGTAAAGTAAGAGTTTATCAGTCACTTCACTTTCCATATAACCATTGGTTAAATAATGTGTTCTATTTCAATTCAACTCCTTATCTCTTAAAGAATAATACTTCTGGATTTATATTAAAGTGAATATAAACATTTAAAACTGTATTTAAAATAAATGGGTGGCTTTTAAAATTATTGTACACCTGGTACTTCTCCAAATAGCACATCTGTCATTAACTTAGCATTCTTCTTGCTTACTATGATACCCAAAAGTACATATTGAAAAGGTGGTTTCCATCTACCAAGTGAAAACATTTACAGGGGCATCTGTTAAGTTCTTTGTAACTAAAACCAGATTTTTCCATTATACCCAGAATTTTCAATATTTGAATTTTTTATGGCTTCAAGAAAGATCCCTATAATTGTAAAAAAAATATACAGAAGCCCCTGTCTTTTGAGGAGATATAGAAAAAATACATTTATATTATCTAATTTTATGTGTATATGGTTTCTTGAACACAACTGGGTCTGATTTGGATTCTATCAATAATGTGATAACCAGAGTAGCTGTTTAGCAATTGCTCATTACATTTCATATGAGAGAAAACCTGGATGATCAAACCTATGAAACCATTCTGGGGCCTCAATTATCTAGTTTCTTATTTTCTATAACACTTCATCTAATTTCTGTATTTTCATTTCCAATAATGTAGGTTAGGTAACAAAAGCTCTCCCCCCCATCTCCACTTGCTGATTGACTGATTTATGGTTCCTCCCTCCAATATAATCCTATAATACTATTTTATCATGTTTTATTTTTAAATTGTCGTACAATGAACTTGATATTTTTCCCTTAGGTGTATGATTCTATGAATTTTAATGCTCATATATAGATTCATGTAACTACTACCAAAATCAGGATACAGAATAGGTCTTTCATTCCAAAAAATTCCCTTGTGCTATCTTGTTATGCCCACCCCTCCTCTAATCCATAATTCTGTTAAACACTGTCCATTTCTAAAGCTTTTTTCTTTCAATAATGTGACAATAAGCATATTGTGTAAGGCATTTTATTCAACATAAGGCCTTTAAGTTTCACCCAAGTTGTATATATTAGAAGTTCATTTTTATCTATTGCTGATTGGTATTCCATTATCTGGAGGTATCAGTTTGTTTATCCATTCAATAACTGAAGTGCTTTTGGGTTATGTCCAGTGTTTTACAAGTATGACCAAAACTACTACAAACACAGGTATACATACAGTTTACACAAACGTAAGTTTTCATTTATCTAGGGTAGAATTGCTGAGTCATATAGTTAAGTGTATATTTAACTTTGTTAAGAAATTGCCAAACCATTTTCCAGAGTGACTATATCATTTTGCATTCTCACCAGAATGAACTTGAGAGTTCTGGTAGTTTTCCGTCATCACTAGCATTGGTATCTATTCAGATTTTATCCAGGTTATCTAATTCTTTAGCATGCAGTCATTCCTCGTGTTCTCTTATAATCCATCTTACATCTATAAAGTCGATAGTAATGCAGCCTGTTTCATTACTGATATTAGTAATTTGAGTGTTCCTCTTTTGTGTTAGTCTAAATAAAGGTTTTTCATTTTGTTGATCTTTCCAAATAACAAACTTTGGTTTTGTTGATTTTTTCTACTGTTTTTCTTTTCTCTATTTTGTTTATTTCTACCCTAATCTTCATTACTTCCTTTTTTCAGCCTGTTTGGAATTAGTTTGCCCTTCTCTTTTTAATTTGTTTAAGTGGAAAATTAGGTTATTGATTTGAAATCTTTCTTCTTTTTTAAGAGTAAACAGGTATAAATTTTCATCTAAGTACTGCTTGATCATCATCTTATAAATCAGCAAGAAGAAAAATGTTATTCACAAAAATACATGCAGACTTCTATTATAATTACCTATGCAGTTACCTTTACTGGTGTTATTTTTTCTGTTTGTGGATTTGAGTTACTGTCTTGCATTGTGTACTTTCATTTCAGCCACCATGACTTCCTTTAGTGTTTCCTGTAGGGCAGATGTGCTATTGACAAATTATCTGGCTTTGTTTATCCAGGAACATCTTAATTTCTCTTTTCTGAAGAATAGTTGTTGTACTGGATATAGAATTCTTAGTTGACAGTCTTTTCTTTCAGCACATCATAGGTAATTAGTTACTTTTCTCTTGCTGCTTTCAAGATTCATTTTTATGTTTGACTTTTAACAGTTTAAATCTGCCAGATGTGGATCTCTGTGTTTATCCTTCTTGGAATTTGTTGAGTTTCTTGGATATACATGTTAAAAGTTTTTCATTAAATTAGGGAAGCTTTTGGGTACTATTTTTTTCAAATACTCTTCCTTACCCTTTCTCTCCCTCCTCTTGTTCTGGAACTATTATTATGCATAGATTTGTATGCTAGATGGTGTTCTATAGGTCTCTTTGTGTCTGTTCATTTTCTGTCATTCTTCATTCTTTTTACATCATGTTCCTCAGACTGGAATATCTCAACCTCTCTTTATGTTCCCTGATTCTTCTGCCAGTTCAAAGCTGCTGTGGAGTCCCACTAATAAAATTTTTAGGTAAATTGGCTTTTTTTTCAACTCCAGAATTTCTATTCAGTTTTTTTATACACCTAATTTACATTTATATAACAATATTCTCTATTTTGGTGAGACAACATTCTCATACTTCAACTCTTTAGACATGGTTTTCTTTAGTTTTGGGGCATTTTTAAAATAGTTGACTTAAAGTCTTTGTCCAGTAAGTCCAAGGTCTGATCTCTCTTAGAGACAGTTTATACTCTTCTTCTGTGAAGGGACCAAACTTAGCTGATTCTTTGTCTGGACATATTAAGCAATATGGCAACTCTGAAAATCAGATCTCCCTTGATTTGTTGTTGCTATTGTTTGTTATTTTGTTGATGCTTATTTGTTTGTTTAGTGACTTTTATGGTCTAATTCTATAAAGTCTGTGTTCTTTGTCATATGCAGCCACTTAGCTTAATGTTTATCTAATAAACTTGACAGATATTTTCTTAACTGCTTTGAACCACTAAATTTTCCAGCTTTGCTAAAGGGTTCATGTATTTCTTGGCATACATTTCCCATACTCTGACACGAGTTTATAGCTCTGCTTTAGTCTTCACATCCTGCTAGCTTCCTCAGAGTCACTGAGAGGGGAGAGATCATAGACTTTTCAGGTCTTTATTGGAAACAGCATGGCCCTGCACAGGCTTGTGGCTTTCTAGAGTCCTAGGAAGCTATGTCAGAGATTTTTCTAAGACCATATGGACATCTCATTGCCCAATTTTTTTGAAGTTTTTAGGACAGCCTTATATGAACCCAACTAGTAATTCTGTCTCAGGTTGTTGTGCCATTCAATATTCGCCATTGATTGAATTTGTCAATTATCATAGGGAGAGGGCTCTTCACACAGAGTAAGCTCCAAGTCAGGTGAAATAAAGACAAGTTCTGAGAGCAAGGCTTTATGGTGACCTGCCAGACAAATAGTGGCAATTCTCTGAGTATGTGCTTTGGGGTACCCATTCTGCCTTCTCTGATGCTGCAGGTTGTTGTTTTTCACAACTTTAAGTTTCAAGGATGAGAGGAAGATGGGATTAAGAGGCAAGTTAAAAACACAACAAAACCTGATGTTTTTACTGAGATTCCAGTTGTTTTTCTCCAATAAACACTCTTTGGACTATTGTAAGACTCATTAATTTCCAGATTCCTGAAAAAGTTTATTTTGACATTTTTGTCATTATTCTTGTTGCTTTTATAGAGGAGCAGACTTTTGAGGTCCTTACTTTCCATTCGAGAAGTGCTTCTCCATTCTTTTACTTTCAATATCATTATATTTGAGGTGAATACAGCCTATATTTAGGTCATTTTTATGAAATTTCAACCTGAAAATCCTCTGTGCTTTAATTGATATGTTTAGGCCATTCATATTTAATGAAGCCATTTGTGTACTTTTATTCAGGTCTGCCATTTTATTATTGTTTTTATACCTTTTAATTTGTTCCTGTTTCACTTTTCTTGCCTTTTTTGAATTATTTGAACATTTTTTACTATTCCACATAATTGTAATTTTGATATAGATATCTTAATATAATGTCTTAATTGGTGCCCTAGAGATTACAAAATGTACACTTAACTTTTCAAAGTCTAATTCAAATCAATATTTTTTGTTTCATATTTTAAACATAGTCTACATTATTTAAAATATTAACATGCATAATCTAATACATTTCATATCTAATATAATGGAAGCAAGTAGTACATTGCTTTATAGTACTCATTTTATTAGTTGTTATTTGCTGTGCTTATATTTGAACTCCTTGGATATGTGTTATTGGTTAGGAAAGTTACATCTTTACAGTGAACTTCTAATAAATCATGCCTTTGAATGTCTGCAAACAAAGAATTATACATGTGAATTTATTATTGTAGCTAGGATGTGTTGTCCTTAAAAATGCCAGGCAAGACATTGGTGTCCTTATTTTAAGCATGTTATTATAACTTGATAGTTCTGCAATAAAAAGTGAAAGAAGCACATAGTTAGAAGGATTATTATACTTTGGTTACTGAAATTTTATATTTGTGATTAAAAACTGCAAGTTGTCCTTACATAGTATCTGATTTAGTTCTGGAATAAGATTTCCGAGTACTCTAATCTCTAGTTTTGTGATCAGTTTAATTGAAGAGTACTATTAAAAAGTTAATTATGTTTAACTTTGAAAATGTTTATTTCTTTGTATTAATAGGATTTTCATGATACTGTGAAATGAAAACAAAGTTCAGATATAAATGTAATGTTCAGGTTAATAACTGATGACAAATGTCATTCTTAATACCCAATCTCAATTACCTCCATTAAAACAGCCATAACATTCTATTTGATTTTCTATAACTTAACTACATATTATAATTTAAACTTATGAGATATATTTATACTAATAACATGCCACCTTTTCATATTTGAAATAAAGTTGCAAAATTAACATTCTAGTAGAAAATTCCATAATATGGGAAACTGCTTTTATGACCTAGTAAGAATACAGATTCTTTAATCCACTGTGTATAGCTCTTAATAATAAAAATATATTTAGGTGACTGCATTATTAAGAATCCAAATAGAAAATTTCTCTGAAAATCATATTCCTTCAAATTAATAGAGAGTATTTATGTCAATGTGAATTACTCATTAGAGAACTTCTCATTTTGCATGTAAAATTCAAGATCATTCTTGGAAAGAAAATTAAAAAGCCTTCCCCAAATATGCTAATGAGATAGTTAAGTAATACACTTGGAATAATAGGCATTTACTTTTATGTGAATATTTGGATTTACAAGAACTTATATAAGTGGGGGGGAACCACTTCGAATGTGTGTGATTTGTTCCCTAATAAATTTTAGCAATTTATTTTTTCAAAATGAACTTGGATTTAATGCTGAAAATTGGGCATTTCAAAATAAAGAAATATTAAAACTTGATTTTTACACAGGAAATTTATGTCATAAAATTGCTGTTTTAAACTAATATCAGCAACTGATTACCAAACTGCTATAATTATATGCACATAGTTATTAGGTAGAATGTGAAATCTCTGAGGTAGGGTTATTTTGGTTAGCAAGTAACAAAAAATTATTCTCCATCAGGAAACAAATAGGAAAAATATATTTGCAATAGTTTACTATCTTCTTCTACATCCAAGCACTTAATTGCATGAGTCATTATTTTTATGATTAACAGGTAGAATTGCTACAATCTCTGAGAAAAATATTGCAAATAGTGTAACATCAGAACATAGCACTGATTATAAGTTTTCTTGGTTAACCTTGTATCTAATCATAACTAAAAACATTCACTTAGGGTCATAAGAATTCTAATATGCTATTTTCTTAAACAATTATTTCATTCATTCATTAAAAGCTATTTATTGAACACTTAATATGTAACAGTGTTCATGGTACAGATTATAAAAATAGTGTAAGCAAAACAGACCAAGTGCCTTTTAAAACAAATATTGTAAAAAAACAGATAATAAAAATAAAATTGTTCAATTTGCCAGGTAATAAAAGACACTAAAAAGAAAAAAGAGTTGGGAAGGGGCAAAAAAATGAATGGGAGAGATATATTGTTTCAGATAGAGTAGTCAGGGAAGGCCTCCTTGATAATGTCACTCGACATTCGCACTTGATGTCACTTGACCAGATACTGGAATGAAGTTAGGGAGGAACTGATGTGGATATTTGGTGGAAGCAATTCTAAATACAGGGAACATCAAAGTGTTAAAGACTCAGAAAGCACTAATTCCTGGAGGGAAAAATGTCACTGAAGTATTTCAAGTTAGAAAAAGAGCTTAATAGGTAATAAAGTTTATGAGTGATATCATCTTCATGGCAGTATGAGTCATTTCTTTTTTTCTATCCCTTTCAATTTACAACTAATCTGGACATATAACTGAAAGACAAGTACTGTATGATATTACTTATATGTGGAATCTAAAAAAATTAAACCGGTAAAAACCAGAGAGTAAAATGGTGGTTACCAGGGGTAGGAGATGGATAACAGTGATGGTAGTTAAGGGTACAAATTGTAACAAGTAGTAAATAATCTATAGAGATCTAATACAAGGTGTAATGAATATAGACAATGATATTTTAGTATCGTTATGTAATGTGATAAATATGGCTATATCAGCAATCATATAACAATATATAAATGTACCAAAGTAACACATTGTAAACCTTAAACTTATATAATGTTACATGTCTAATTTATTCAATAAAATAAAATAATTAAAACATTAAAGAGTTCAATTCCTGAAGGCAGGCTCAGTGGTCCACAATGGACCCTATGTCCACTTGTCAATTTCTGAATGTATGCATTCATAATGATAACCTTGAAAACAGGTAGGATCTTCAGTTTGGTTACCAGATATGTGATGTGAGAACTATTTTGAAAGTAAAGGTGAAGTAAAATTACTCCCCTCCTTTATTAATATGATAAATCAAAGGGAATACATATTCTTAGAGAAATTTCTGAGACTGACTGTATGATCAAAAACTAAATAAGCAGTCACATTATTTCCACAGACCTACTTTTTTTCTCACTCTAGCTAGTTGTTCTTGGAGACCAACTCAGTACTATTAAATTTAAACTTATGGTAGCATTCTCTTACTGTACTTAAGGAAGTAGAATATAAAAGTCCCTTACACAAGGTTAAAACTAGCTATTAATCTAGCTCATGCATTTTTCTAAATTATGATCCTAGATACCAGAAAAGACTATCTGCCTTTACTGGAAAGGAACAGCAGTGTACTTAGACCCTGCACAAGAACTAGATCTCCATCTCAGTACTACAGTCTCATTCCAAGAGACTTTAAATGTCTCAGCTCCCCACAAGAGATTACAATGACAGTGATATGACATAAACCTTGGAGAAGACATGAAAACTGCCTGAGTTCCTCACTCAGATATATGCACAAGAGGGAAAAGAGGGAACATTCTATTAAGATACAGAGACTTGCCACCTAAATCTGATTCATGGAAGTCAACAGATTTAGAGCACTGTCAGGATTATAGCTAAGAAGAAAAGGCCAACTTCCCACACTTTGTGATCTATCGACCATTAAGGAAAGGACATAGGTACTTCTTAAAAAACTGGCATTACTTGGTAATGTCACATATCCATACCTATGATCCAACATTCTTCTATTAGGCATATAATGTAGAGAAACTTGTATACATGAACCAAAGAACAGACATATCTAAAAATGTTCACAGAATGCTTATAATAGCATTCATAAAAAAAAAAAGAAACTAAGAATGATCCAAATGTCAAAACCAGGATAATAGAAAAATATCAGTATGTCTATATATCTATACCTATATGTATATCTATATCTATATCCATATATACAGAATGCTATAAAGCATAAAAATGAATAATTATATCAACATTCATTAATATGAATAAAACTAAAACATGGTCAATAGGAGCAAGTTACATAACAATATACAGTATGATTTCATCTATAATTAAACAATATTTTGATGAATATCTAGGTGGAAAATTCATAAATAGAATTAATACAAAATCAAGATAATGGTTATCTCTCAGGAGCTTGGAAGGTGTTGCAATAGGGAAGAGGAATAAAGAGGCTTCTAAGGTATTAGTATATATCTTATTTTTAACCTGGATGATGGAATACATGGTTGCTCATGTTATTATTATTATTTTTTAATCTACATACATATTTCATATATGTAGAGAACCTGAAAAGCTGCTAGTGTTGAGTAGTGCATGGAACAATAAAAGACTCTCTGGCGGACTGATGTGCAAGCTACTTTACCTCTCAGGCCTTATGACATGGCAGAGTCAATGGTGCCTGAACCACTTTTAGCTAACTGAGACATAGAAATACACCTTTAGCAGGTCTGGATAAAAAGAAGTAGCAGTCTCTAGAGTTTTGGAACAATGCCATACATCCTTCAGTAGGTAACAGCTGCTAAGAAACAGTTCCTAGATTGCTACCAAGCTCTGATGGAGACTGACTACCTGGTCATGAGACCTAGGGACCATCTGGCATGAGCTACCAGTCATGAACTGGGGGTTATCTAATTCAACAAACCATAAAATTGGATGTACCACTTTAGCAGTTAAAAAAAAAAGTTTGTAGATGGCTCTTTATAATATGCTGATACCAGCTGAAAGTAGACTGCTATCAATGGAGATGGACCTAAAACACAATCTATAGAGGAAATCCTCCCAGTGGCCAAAGTTTGAGCAGTACATTTTGTTGTGTACTTTACCTGGAAAGAAAGGTAAGAAAAGACACAATGTATTAGTTTTCCTGAATTGGAAGCCAAGTTTGCCACCTGGTCAGTTAGGATTCTTCATGCCTATTAGTAAATAGGCAACATAGAGAATCACAGTGTTGGCTGGGGTAATTGATGCTGGTTATCAAGGATAAAATGACCTGTTAATATATAGTGAAGGCCAATAGGAATATGAGAAGATATGAGGGAACTACTGGGGTAAGTAATCCCATGTACTATTATGCAACAGTAAAATTTAATAAAATTTCTGTATAACTTTATGACTAGAAGAATCACCTAAAATCTTCAGGAATGAAGATTATGTTACCAGCTACAGACAAAGGGCTCAGCAAACTGAGATGCTTGCTAAGGACAAGGAGATCTAGCATGAATATTGGAGGAGAGAGGTCACAAATCACAGAGAATTGAGAATGATAAACTGAACCTTTATTATTTTTTGCTCCCAGACTGATTTCCATTCTCTCTACACAGCCAATTTCTCAGTAAAATTGGTATTATCAAAAATTTAAATATATTTCTTCCTCCTCTTCAAGGCTGCATCACAATAGGAAAAAAAGAAAGAAAAACTAAGTATCACTCAAGTTGCTGGACTTTGAGAACAGCAGTCCCAGGTTTGGTTGGGAAATATCTGGGTAGTTTTGAGGATCTTCTTAGATCCCTTAAGGATTATTTTCATGATAAAAGATACAAATGCAACTTAAAATAACATGAAAATATGAAAGAGAGACAGAGATCAATTAACTATTTATTGATTCCATGAGATAAGAAAAGAATAAGAGTTTATTTGGGATTGACATGTACTCAAGTCTTGTCTCTGAAGGACCTTCTCTTTCCAACACCAGTTTCTATTTATTGTTTCACTCTGGGATCATGGCTATTTACAGCTTTGGCTCACATTCTTATAAAACTAAAAGCAAAGTGAAATGGACACTTTTCCTTGGGATCACTTTAATCATTCTTATGCCCCAAAAGATTATCAAGTTTCTTCCAATACAGAAGACTAAGATTGACCTGATAATATGCATCCAGTTGCTATAAAGAACCAGAAAAATGTATGTTTCATATCATAAATATTTTGGTACCTTAATATTATCATTTGCCATTCCTTATATTAATTTAGAAAAGGATAGAGTAATTTATATATTTTATTGAATTCAGCATTAAAGCCAATATTGACATCATGAATTATTTCATATTTAAAGTAATAGTTTTAACTATGTCATGGTTTTACTTAGAATTTCCTTAGTTTAATAAAAGAATAGATTACTTAACTGCTTTTGGCTTTTTGCTTTTCAATACCTTAGCTTCACCCAGAAACAAGCCTGCATCTTTGCTCTTTGTTGATACTGCTGCCTAAGCTCATTATCATGCAAATATCTGGTAATTGTTTTATAAATGTTCATTTTTCAGAAGCTCATGGTTTTTTTTTTCTTTCTCAATAGTCAACTTTGCACTAGCCATACTCATTATCATCATGTGGCAGTATTGCTCTTCTGCCTTTGCTGCTTTAAAAATTAATGCACTGTAATTTTCTGAATACTGCATAAGCTGCTTATGAGTACATTATGCTATCAAGCAAGCACATGCAGAAAAGCTTCCTACACTGTTATTCTTTCAATGAAAATACAGCTGGTTCTGCTTCAAAGGCACATCTTTTCACCTGCAAATGGACTTGCTCCTACACTTATTCCTCAATTCATTGTCTTTTATTTGTGTCTGGAAATCTTTAATTGCCTTTAATTAGAAAAAAGTAAATTCAGTGCTTCAATCTTGCAAATACATTCAATCATAATTCTGTCTGGGATGAATACCAAGTTCTATTCACTGTCTGATCTCTATAACAAAGATATATAATTTATTGTCCATTTATATAGACCATACCAATTAAGATACAATAGAAAAGTAAAGAGATAAGAGTCAAAATATTTGAAAGGAAAAATTTGCAATCTAAATGTAATTACTCAAATGAATTATTGGAAGTTATTTACAGCATGCCAAAAATACTGACAAATAATAAAATTTGCTAATCGACAATAAAGACTTTTATATTTCCTTTAACATTTTTAGAATAATTTCTCATCAACTGCTTCAAATCCTTCCTTCCTCAAAAGGCAAAATACTATTTGGAATCTTACTTTTCTCACATTATCAAGATTACTTATAAAAGAGCAATATAATTTGGCATATAAAGTAATTTCCCAACTGCCATATGAACACAATTTTTAGTTACTGTATTATAAATTACAAATGACTAGAAATCACATTACAAAAGCAAGGGTTAAGTTTTTCTTATGGAACCTTAAAGCAAACTTCAGTAGTAATGTCAATAAGCAAATGCTTTGCATTTTGACAGTTGCAGGATGAATAAAATCACAAATGGTATAGTTACCACCCAAAAATAATTAAAAATTAGTCAATCAAGTTGATAAAAAGAACTTTATTATAAAACTAGAAACAAAGAAACAAGAAATACAGATCCAGTAGATTATTATTCACCTTTATATTTAGCCAGTCATACAAATGATGCCACATATTTCCTTAAAGAAGGAGATATTAATTATAAAAGTAAAATTTGCAAAAATGTATTGTTCTCATCATTACTTAAAGATATCTAGGCTAAAGAGAGGAAGCTTATAAATTAATTTTTAAAATGAAAATCTCATGCCAACTTTTTAAATTGTGTTACAGACACAACTCAAACCAATGATAATTTTTCATTGCTTGAACAGAACAGCTTGACATTAATCATACACTGTAAAGGAATGGCCAGCACTTAACACTAAGTTAAGTACCAAGAAAGAACCCCTAGGCTTGGGATTGCTACAAAGAGAAACAAACAAGTTGCTCATGAGATATAAATTAATTTCCAGAAGACCATATTAAAAAATGCTAACCAAGCATCAACTTATACATGAAGGGAAATGTACTTGAGTAGAAGATATACAGTAAATCAGTCTTTAGTTTGTGCTTGGTAAAAAAAATTACAAACATTTTTTAAAGTATTTGTTATACACAATGTACACTTGGGATACAAAAATAAAATAAAAGAAAAACAATAAAAATTATCAAATGGAAGATTAACCACAAACTTTACAAATGCTAAATAACAGGATAGTTCAATAAATTTCCAGTTAGTTAAAGAAACTGATTATTATTGTGAAAGAAATTATACAACACTTAATACTATTATAAAGAGTTGTATAAACTAGAATTTATGTATAGATGTATAGATAATTGTACAGAATTATAAATACCTGAAAATTAAAGAGATTGTTCTATTGATTATCATAACAACTATTTATTAAGTACCTTCTATCATTAGGAGTGATCATCAGGGATGCAAAAATAAAATTAGAGCTTCTGTTTGCAAGAACATTTAAATTCCAGTAGGTACAAAACATCTGTATATATATATATATATATATATATACAGGCATATCTCATTTTATTGAGCTTCACTTTATTGCTCTTTACAGATGTTGTATTTTTTACAAACTGAAGGTTTGTGGCAACCCTCTGTATAGCATACCTACTGGCACCATTTTTCAAACAGCACTTGCTCACTCCATGTTTCTCCATCATATTTTGGTAATTTTCACAATATTTAAAACTTCTCCATTATTATATTTGCTATGGTGATGGGTGATCAGTGATCTTTGATGTTACTATTGTAAAAGTTTTGAGGCTCCAAGTACTGCACCCATATAAGACAGTGAACTTAATTAATAAATGTATGTGTTCTGACTCCTTCCACTGACCAGCTATTTGCCCATCTCTCTCTCTCCTTGGGCCTTCCTAGTCCTTGAGAAACAATGGAAATAATTGTCCTATATTGAAATAAGGCCAATTAATAACCCTACAATAGCCTCTAAGTGTTCAAGTGAAAGGAGAGTTTCATGCCTCTCACTTTAGATCAAAGCTAGAAATGTGAGGAAGGTACGTCAAAAGCTGAGATAGGCTGATATGAAGTCCTCGTGTGCCAAACAGTTAGTCAAGCTGTGAATGTGAAGGAAAAGTTCTTGGAAGAAATTAAAAGTGCTACTCCAGTGAACATGTGAATGGTAAGAAAGTAAAACAACCTTAAGCTGAGATGGAGAAAGTTTTGGTGGTCTGGATAGAAAATCATATCAGCCACAATGTTCCCTTAGGCCAAAATTTAATCCAGAGCAAGGCCTTTACTATATTCAAGTCTGTGAAGGCTGAGAGAAGTGAGGAGGCTGCAGAAGAAAAGTTTGAAACTAGCAGAGGTTGGTTCATGAGACTTAAGGGAAGAAGCCCTCCGTAACATAAAAGTGCAAGGTGAAATAGCAAGTGCTGATTCCGAAGCTGAAACAAGGGATCCAGAAAATCTAACTAAAATAAATAATGAAAGTGGCTACACCAAACAACAGATTTTCAAGGTAGGTAAATCAGTCCTATATAGGAAGAAGATGTCATCTAGGACATTCATAGCTAGAGAGGAGAAGTCAATATCTGGATTCAAAGTTTCCAAGGACAGGCTGACTCTTTTTAGGGGCTAATGCAGCTGGTGACTTTAAGTTGAAGCCAATGCTCATTTACCATTCCAAAGAATAATGTTAAATATACTCTGCTTGTGGTCTGTAAGTGGGACAACAAAGCCTAGCTAATAGCACATCTGTTTATAACACAGTTAAGTTAATATTTTAAGCCTACTGGTAAGACCTACTGCTCAGAAAAAAATGATTCCTTTCAAAACATTACTGTGCATTGATAACTCAAACTCTCTATGAATACATTTGAAATTTTTCCATTTAATTATATTAATGAGTATGTTACCCAAGTTGGCTCAAGACAATAGAGATGGATTAACTGATTACAAAAAAAAAGAAACAGCAGTTGAAAATCTACTTACATAAAAAAACATAAGACAGGAGTTTTGCTAGAGAGAACATGTCAGAAAGTTATAGTTCCAAATTGATATAACCTACAGTAGAATATATAAAAAGAATATTTCTCCAACTCATTACAGAAATCATGTACGACTTTGAAACTAAAACTGAACAAAGATGATAAGAGAATACAAATACATATGCCAATTTCATTCATGAAGGAGGATATTAAAAAAATTTGAAATATTATAACTGAACACAACTGTGTATTTTATAAAAACAAAATAAGATTTATATCAATAATGCAAGGACAGTTTAACATTAGAATCTCAATATAATTTGACAAAAAAACCAAATATCTTTCTCATAGATAAAAAGCATTAAATAAAATTCAACATACTTTATTATTTAAAAAAGGAAAAACTATATTTTAGCAACTAGGAACAAAGATAAATTTGTTTTTCCCTTGGCCCAATAAGTATGTACCAAAAACAGAGCTAACAGCATATATGATTGCAAAATAATTGAAGCATTTTCTTTAAAGTCAGTAACAGGATAACAATGTGCACTATTTTCACTTCAAAAACACAACAGAAGGTATGAAAGCTAAAATACAAAGATAAAAAATTTTTTAATTATACCTATTAGAAAACCATGTATAGAAAATCAAAGAGAAATTACAAGTCATTGCAACTAATAAGAAAATAAAGTCAGATTACCTAATATAAGATTAATAATTAAAATTCAGTAGAATGTTTATATAGCAGTAACAACCAATTATAAAACATAATTTTGTAAGACCTATTTATAACAATAACAAAAATTTAGGTATGTATAACTTCTGTTTAACTCAGAAATACCTAATAACTTTATAAAGAAAATAATAAAAATGTACTAAATATACCAACTATATGATCATTTCAAAAGATAAAAATTAATATGAATTTCATATATAAAATCATTAGTTCTCCCCAAAGTAATCTATAAATCCAGTAGAATTTCAAGTTGATTACCAATTACCTTTTTCATGATTATATAGTTAACTTTAAATTTATATGAGAGGATAGAACAGTGTGTCTAGGGATTGGATTAAAGATGGTGAAGTGAGAGGTGAGACACAGGGTTCCTCCTAAAACCAAATATAATGCGAAAATATAATTAATACAACTAATCCTGAAAGAGCAACAGGAAAGAGGACTGCACCAGACTGCATACACCTGGAGACAAGAGCAGACCTCACAGAACAGGGTAACGTACCTAAGCTGTGGCTGGGAGGGACCCAAGCCCTTCCCCCCACTCCAGCTCACAGGCAGGAGGAAGAGAAACTGATCAGGGAGGGAGTGGAGGCCTGGGATTGCTGAATACCTAACTCTGGAGATATGTTCTGGGAGCACAAACCTACAATTCATGGTGCTTGCATAATACTGTCATGATTCTGCGGTTGGAAAGCTAAGACAGGCAGAATTCCTGGAGAGACTGAGATTCCAGCAGCTTGTGGAAAGCAGAGATCCATATGCAGCTGCTCTGGGACAAAAGAAAGGCAGGCAGTCTGAGAGACTTCCTAACAAGGAAGCCCTTAGCAAGAGGGCTGCTAAAGGGGCAAGGACTGCACAGAGCTTACTGCTCAGGAGAAAGGACAGGTAGACAAAATTGTCCAGGTGCACTCTGAACAGCAGGTTGGGAGCTTTGCTATATAGACTCTCATATTTAAGGAGGAAAAAGAAATCTTCCTCCTTAGATGATTTTCAGGTGCTCCAGCTCCCTGGCTGGCTACACAGCTCCAAGGACCCCCTCTGTGATATGCAGTCTACTGTGCCTTTCTCCCACCCAGCCCCACCTGGCTTGCAAACAAGCAAACCCAACCCTGGAATTAGGCCAGCCAGAGGGAAAATCGGTCTACAGCAACTAAAAAAGCAAAGCATAGAGGCTTATACCTGTGTGCTCGGCCCACTGGTTCAGGCAGTGGAGACAGGCATAGCAGCAGGGAAGCAGGAAACAGCTCTTTCCTGCCCCCAGGCACCAATACCACTCCCCTGCAATCCCTGACATTGCTTCAGGGGCTGAGTAGCTCCAGGGAGTAGAGCTTCTGGGCACTAGAGGGCGCCATATACAACAATGAAACCCCAAAGGAACATGGTTCAGAGTAAAATTATTAATACCACTTCTGAGAAAGTTTTAAATGACATCGACATCATGACTCTTCCTGAAAGGGAGTTCAAAATAAAAATCACTAACATGCTCATGGAGGTATGGAAAGATATTCAAACACTGAGGAATGAATTCTGGTCGTAGATCCAATCGTTGAAGGCCACAATGGAGGGTATTAAAAGCAGATTGGATACTGTGCAGGAGACGATAAATGTTAATAGAAACTAGAGAAGAGGAATACAAAGAAGCTGAGGCACTGAGAGAAAAAAGAATCTCTAAGAATGAAAGAATATTGAGAGAACTGTGTTACCAATTCAAACGGCACAATATTCACATTATAGGGGTATAACAAGAAGAAGAGAGAGAAAAAGGGATAGAAAGTGTCATGGAGGAGGTAATTGCTGAAAACTTCCCCAATCTGGGGAAGGAAATAGTCTCTCAGACCATGGAGATGCATAGATCTGCCATCCCAAGGGACCCAATGAAGAAATCATCAAGACATACAGTAATTAACAAGGCAAAGATCAAGGATAAGGACAGACTATTAAAAGCAGCCAGAGAGAGAAATAAGATCACATACAAAGGAAAGCCCATCAGGCTATCATCAGACTTCTCAGCAGAAACCTTACAGGCCAGAAGGGAGTGGCATGATGTATTTAATGCAATGAAGCAGAAGGGCCTTGAAGCAAGAATACTTTATCCAGCAAGATTATCATTTAAATTTGAAGGAGGGATTAAACAATTTCCAGATAAGCAAAAGCAGAGATAATTTACCTCCCACAACCATCTCTACAGTGTATTTTGGAGGGACTACTATAGATGGAAGTGTTCCTAAGGTTTAATAGCTGTCACCAGAGGTAATATAACCACAGTAAAGAAAGTAGAACAGCTAATTACTAAGCAAATGCGAAATAAATTAACTATCCCTAAAGTCAATAAAGGGATAGACAAAGAATACAGAATATGATACCTAATATATAAAGAATGGAGGAGAAAGAAAAAAAAAAGAACCTTTAGATTGTGTTTTTAATAGCATGTTAAATGAGTTAAGTTAGACTCTTAGATAGCAAGGATTAACCATGAACCTTTGGTAACCATGAGTCTAAAGCCTGCAATACCAATAAGTACTTAACCTATCGATAATCACACTAAATGTAAATGGTCTGAATGCTCCAATCAAAAGACATAGAGTCACTGAATGCATAAAAAAGCAAGACCCATCTATATGCTGCATACAAGAGACTCACTTTAAACCCAAAGATATACACAGACTAAAAGTGAAGGGATGTAAAAAGATATTTCATGCAACTAATAGGGAGAAAAAAGCAGGAGTTGCAGTACTTGTATCTGACAAAATAGACTTCAAAAGAAAGAAAGTCACAAGAGACAAAGAAGGACACTACATAATGATTAAGGCATCAATCAAACAAGAAGATATAACCATTATAAATATCTATGCACCCAACACAGGAGCACCTACATATGTGAAACAAATAATAATAGAATTAAAAGGGGAAATAGAATGCAATTCATTCATTCTAGGAGACTTCAACACTCCACTCACTACAAAGGACAGATCAACCAGACAGAAAATAAGTAAGGAGACAGAGGCACTGAACAACACATTAGAACAGATGGACCTAACAGACATCTACAGAACTCTACACCCAAAAGCAACAGAATACACATTCTTCTCAAGTGCACATGGAACATTTTCAAGAGTACATCATACACTAGGCCACAGAAAGAGCCTCAGTAAATTCAAAGATTGAAATTGTAACAACCAGTTTCTCAGACCACAAAGCTTTGAAATTAGAAATAAATTACGCAAAGAAAATGAAAAATCCCACGAACACATGGAGGCTTCACAACATGCTCTTAAATAACCAATGAATCAATGACCAAATAAAAACAGAGATCAAGCAATATATGGAGATAAATGACAACAATAATTCAATACCGCAAAATCTGTGGGATGCAGTGAAGGCTGTGCTAAGAGGAAAGTATATGGCAATACACGCCTAACTCCAAGAAAAAGAACATCCCATATGAACACTCTAAACTCACAATTAATGAAACTAGAAAAAGAAGAACAAATGTGACCCAAAGTCAGTAGAAGGAGGGACATAATAAAGATTAGAGCATAAATAAATAAAATCGAGAAGAATAAAACAATAGAATCAATGAAAGCAAGAGCATGTTCTTTGAGAAAATAAACAAAATAGATAAACCCCTAGCCAGACTTATCAAGAAAAAAGGGAGTCTACACAAACAGAATCAGAAATGAGAAAGGAATAATCACTATGGACACCACAGAACTACAAGCATTTATTAAAGAATACTATGAAAACAAATATGCAAATAAACTGGATAACCTAGAAGAAATGGACAACTTTCTAGAAAAATACAACCTTCCAAGGCTGACCCAGAAAGAAACAGAAAATCTGAATAGACCAATTACCAGCAACAATTTGAATTGGAAATCAAAAAACTACCTAAGAACAAAACCCCTGAAGCAGATGGCATCACTGCTGAATTTTATCAAACATTTAGTGAAGACCTAATACCCATCCTCCTTAAAGTTTTCCAAAGAGTATAAGAAGAGGGAATACTTCCAAATACATTCAATGAGGCCAGCATCACTCTAATACCAAAACTGGGGCAAAGACACCACAAAAAAAGAAAATTACAGACCAATATCCCTGATGAACATAGATGCAAAAATACTCAACAAAATATTAGCAAACCAAATTTAAAAATACATCAAAAATATCATCCATCATGGCTAAGTAGGATTTATTTCAGGTATGCATGAATGGTACACATTCGAAAATCCATCAGCATCATCCACTATATCAACAAAAAGGACAAAAACCTTATGAACATCTCCACAGATGCTGAAAAAGCGTTCGACAAAATTAAACATCCATTCATGATAAAAACTCTCACCAAAATGGGTATAGAGGGCAAGTACCTCAACATAATAAAGGCCATATGTGACAAACCCACAGCCAACATTATACTTAACAGCAAGAAGCTGAAAGCTTTTCCTTTAAGATCGGAAACAAGACAAGGATGCCCACTCTCCCACTTTTATTCAACATAGTTCTGGAGGTCCAAGCTACGGCAATCAAACAGCACAAAGAAATAAAAGGGATCCATATTGGCAAGGAAGAAGTTAAACTGTTCCTGTTTGCAGATGACATGATATTGTACATAAAAAACCCTAAAGAATTCACTCCAAAACTACTAGATCTAATACCTGAATTCAGCAAAGTTGTGGGATACAAAATTAATGCGCAGAAATCCGTGGTATTCCTATACACTAACAGTGACCTAGCAGAGAGAGAAATCAGGAAAACAATTCCATTCACAGTTGCATCAAAAAAAAAAAATACCTAGGAATAAACCTAACCAAGGAAGTGAAAGACCTATAATCTGAAAACTACAAGACACTCATGAGACAAATTAAAGAAGATACCAATAAATGGAAACACATCCCATGCTCATGGATAGGAAGAATTAATATTGTCAAAATGGTCCTCCTACCTAAAGCAATCTATAGATTCAATGCAATTCCTATCAAAATACCAACAGCATTCTTCAACGAATTAGAGAAAAACATCCTAAAATTCATATGGAACCACTAAAGACCCCGAATAGTCAAAGCAATCCTGAGAAGGAAGAATAAAGCTGGGGGGATTATGCTCCTCAACTTCAATCTCTACTACAAAGCCACAGTAATCAAGAAAATTTGGTACTGTCACAAAAACAGACCCACAAGACCAATGGAACAGACTAGAGAGACCTGATATAAACCTAACCATATATGATCAATTAATATATGATAAAGGAGCCATGGACATACAATGGAGAAATGACAGCCTCTTCAACAGCTGGTGCTGGCAAAACTGGAAAGCTACATGCAAGAGAATGAAACTGGATTATTGTTTAACCCCATACACAAAAGTTAACTCAAAATGGATCAAGGACCTGAATGTAAGTCATGAAACCATAAAACTGTTAGAAGACTACATAGGCAAAAATCTCCTGAATATAAGCATGAGCAACTTCTTTCTGAACACATCTCCACAAGCAAGGGAAACAAAAGCAGAACTGAACTCCTGGGACTACATCAAGCTAAAAAGTTTCTGTATGGCAAAGGTCACCATCAACAGAACAAAAAGGCATCCAACCATATGGGAGAATATATCTGTAAATGACATATCTGACAAGGGGTTAACTTCCAAAATATATAAAGAACTCACACACCTCAAAACCCAAAAAGCAAGTAACCCAGTTAAAAATTGGGCAGAGGATATGAAGAGGCAGTTCTCCAAAGAAGAAATTCAGATGGCCAACAGACACATGAAAAGATGCTCCACATCACTAATCATCCGGGAAATGCAAATTAAAACCACAATGAGATATCGCCTCACACCAGTTAGGATGGCCAGCATCCAAAAGACTAAGAACAACAAATGCTGGCGAGGATGAGGAGAAAGGGCAACCCTCCTACACTGCTGGTGGGAATGTAAGCTAGTTCAACCATTGTGGAAAGCAATATGGAGGTTCCTCAAAAAACTAAAAATACAAATACCATTTGATGCAGGAATCCCACTCCTTGGAATTTACCCAAAGAATACAACTTCTCATATTCAAAAAGACAAATGCACCCCTATATTTATTGCAGCACTTTTTACAATAGCGCAGATATGGGAGCACCCTAAGTGTCCATCAGGAGATGAATGGATAAAGAAGAGGTCATACATATACACAATGGAATACTGTTCAGCCATAAGAAGGAAACAAATCCTGCCATTTGCAAGAATATGGATAGAGCTGGACGATATTATGCTCAGTGAAATAAGCCAGGCAAGAAAGACAAGTGCCAAATGATTTCCCTCATTTGTGAAGTATAACAATGAAGCAAAACTGAACGAACAAAATAGCAGCAGACTCAGAGACTCCAAGAAGGAACCAGTGGTTACCAAAGGGGAGAGGTGTGGGAGGGAGGGTGGGGAGGGATGGAGAAGGGGATTGAGGGGTATTATGTTTAGTACACATGGTGTGGTGGATCACGGAGAAAACAGTGTAGCACAGAGAAGGCAAACAGTGATTCTGTGGCATCTTACTACACTGATGGACAGTGACTGCATTGGGGTATGGGTGGGAACTTGATAATATGGGTAAATGTAGTAACCACATTGTTTTTTCATGTTAAACCTTCATAAGACTGTATATCAATAATACCTTAATAAAAAAAATTTATATGAGAGGATAGAACACCCGTAACAGTTGAGAGAAGTTTAAAAACAGAGGTGAGATGGTTTGTCTTACCATTTGTAAAGACTTATTATAAAGATATAGTAATTAAACAAGTAATATTTCCAAACCAATAAGAAGTTGGAGAATGGAATAAAATAATGGAGGATTATTAGCAGTATACATAAAGAACTCAAACAATACAATGAGAGAAACACAACTAAATAGACTTCATTCAACTTTATCACAGAATATGTTACCCAAATTGGTTAAAACAAATAGATATGTTAGCAGAATCAAAAAGAGAAAGAAATAGTAGTTAACACTCTACTCAAAAGAGAAAAAAAAGAAAAATGTGCAACAATAAATTTCCAAAATATAGCAAAAGGGCAATAAACATATCAGATGATTAAGCTCAGTAAGCAATAAAATGAAAGGAAATAAGGAAACAATTTCATGTGTTTTAGACTGGTAAAATTTTAAGTCTAAATGTAACAAAAAGATACAGAGAAAGAGAATATTTTAACATCGCTTACAGGACTATAAAATAGTACAACCGCTTTGAAGAACAATTTAACAGCATTTAGTAAAACTAAAAATTCACACATCCTACTATGCAGCAATAGAATTTCTGTATTTGACAAAGGAGAGAAAAAGAATGAAATGGGGGTAATATTTGGAGGAAACAATGGTAAGAATTTTCTAGCACATACTAAAGAAATAAATCTACAACACCAGGAAGCCCAGCAAAACAAATCCCAAGTGAGATAAATGAAGTCAAATCTATACCTAGACTAATCATGGTGAACCTGCAGAAATCCAAAGACACAATATCTTAAAAGAAGGTACAAAAGAAAACTTTGACTATTTTCAAAGAAGCAACATTAATTTGAATGTTGAGTTCCAAGCAGCAAAAATAATAGCCAAATGCAGTGGAGTGATATTTTCATGTGTTGAAAGAACATAATGAAATAAAAACAAAACCTGCCAAATGAGAATTCTATAAATCAGAGAAACATATTTTAAAGACAGTGGTATGTCAGTGTCATAAAAGAGAATTTGCCACAAGCAGGAATATATATTAGGAAATTCTAAAAAATGTCCACCAAGCACAAAGAAAATGATTTTAGATAGGAGGTCCAGGACATAAAAGAGAATCAGGAGCAAGGGAAGTGGTATATATGGGTACAACTGTATATGAATTTTGACTGCATAAATTATAATACTAATGTCTTAGGAGTTTTGTCAGTATAGAGAATTAAGAAATAAAAGAATCATTTTTGGCCTTTGTATTTCTAAATTAGGGGCAGGGGTACCTCAGACTCTCATGACAGCCACAGTGCTATTATACGGTCAGTTCCAGGCACTCAGATCTTGTGACAATTATCTTTGCATCTGCCAGTACCTAATATAGCCTAGGTTCCAAGGAAACAGCACAATGAAGGGATTCTGTGGTCAGTTTCTTGGAACTTAGTCCTGGCTCTGTCTCTTAGCAGTAGAAATATAGGAAAATTCTTTAACCCATATGTGCTCAGTTTTCCTAATCTGTTAATGATGATGATACTAACAGTTCCTATTTCATAGGACTACTGTGGGCATAAAATAAGATACACCTGGCACAAGATGCTTAATAATTGTTAGTTACTTCTATTATATAAGAAAATAGAGATTTATAAGTAAATCAGTTATATTTTTTGATTTACCCAGTACATGTAAATATTATTTGGCCTGATATATTTAATAACTACTTAGAAAACATCTTCTGTTAAAACATTAGAAAATTTTTTTTCTTTTTCAGTTTTGAAATAATTTGTCCCTATTCACTGGAAAGTGAGAAGGTATTTCATCTCAGTTCACTATATATTTCAAGATCATGTTATAGTAATTAAAATTCTTCATTTAATGTGACAATGCTATATCTACAGGGTGTTTTCCAGCAACTGTGTCAGCCCATTTGATTCTTACCTGAGCAAAGAATATTGTAAATAAGGCTTTTATGAATGCCATTAATCACTGTCATTTGGTATATAACTGAAAAGGCAAAACTTTTAGCAGGATAAATATTAAACAGTAATGTTAAAAGTCATCATTCAAAAAGCAGCACTAGTTTTGCCAAATATAGTTTCTGACTGACCCTACAAAAATTACATAAATGAGATTTACTAACAAGAGGACACTGCACACATATAATACCAGTATTCTTTGTGAAAGTTTGTTAAATAGTAATCTAACTTTAATATAAAAAAACCACTATGATACTCAGTTTATTTGCTATTTGTACTTTTAACACCAATACTGAAATATCTCCCCAAAATTATTCTAGCTGCTTTATGCCCTCTTCACATTGTGGACCATATCTGGGAGACATCTTCATAGGACTCCATCTAAAGGAAACAGTGTCAATGAAAGATCTATCATCATTAGTATTAGTTCAGGCTTGTGGTACTTTCTAACTCTGACACAATCAGAAAACACTTCCTTGAGAAAATTCCAGAATTAATTAAAATCTTAAATTGCTATTATTAATATTTTCTACTTCATTTCTTTCTCTACCTTTACAAAAACCTTACATATATATACATTATAATATTCTATAATATACACATGAGAATCTTAAGACTACAGTGCATTATATGTAGGAAGAGTAAACAAAAGTATACCCTAATTATTTTACTTTTAACATATTTTGCTTGACTGTGATTGTTTGCAAAAGTACACACAGGATAACTCATATTTATGCAACACTATAGATCTCACAAGAACCTTATGAGACAACGAGATCTTGTGACTGCTTATATTTTCAAGAGGAAGTAAAACAAGAAAGACAACTTTGTGTGGGAACATACTGGGTATCACAGTGCCCTTGGAATAATTTAGTATAGGAAGAGGGTTGAGGCTTCAGTTGCAGAACTTCCTCTGTCTTATTCTTCTTTGGCTCTAGTACATATGAATAGAACTAAATAAAAGGAAAGATATGCCATGTTTATAGAACAGAAGGTTTTAGATTTTTAATGCCTATTCTCCAAAATTGATTATTAGATAAAATTCAATTTCAATAAAAATTTTAGCAGACTTTTTTTGGTAGAAAAAACTCATCTATGGAGATAAAATCAGAAGTGGTTACATATGATGGGTGGGTAGGGTCTAACTGGAAGAAGCTATGAGGAACTATCTGAAAAGGTGGAAATGTTCTATATTTTGATTGGCATATGTAGTTACATGAGTATATACATTTGTCAAAATTGTAAGAATTGTGTATTTAGAGTTGGATTTTGGGTTATTCCACAATATGGTTACTCTTTACTTATGTGGTTAGCACATCCTGTTTGATCAGAGACTTCAATCTACTAAGTCAATCTTGTTTAAACACATAAATAACATAATAACCCACACTAGTCATCAAGCATCTTATAAATAAAGGAAGGAAGGATACACAAAAGAAATCAGAGATCACAAACCCTCCCTCAAGAAACTAATCCAGTTAGAAATTAGAAAATCACTTATGCGAGTGAGATCTTTTCATAAGGCTCTTGCAATTTCATTTTTTAATTGTAATAGTTGTTTGCTTTGGGTTTTGTTTTGCTGTTTATTTAGATTTCCTCTTTTATGAATCTCCTCTTCATATCTTTTGCCCATTTTACTATTGGGTTTCCAGACATTTTTATTTATAGTATGACTTTACTTTTCTACATATAAACTTTTAATTGGTTATATGTCTTCTAAGTTTTTTTTTCACTTACTATCTCTTTTGCAGAAATATCTTTTCCTTTTTGGAATGCACCTTATGTATCATATTTATGCAATAGCTATATACTCGATATCAATTATTTCTGGCCATTTTCTGACCTCTATTGTAACTTCATTTATCCTTCAGTTATTCAGAAAATTTTTTGTTTTATTCATTTTTTTTTCTAATTTCCAAAGGAGTGGGAACAGGTGGGAACAAGAAAGAACATGTAAAAAGAGAAGGTCGGTGGGGAGAGAAAGGGGAAGCTACTTTTTGCTTCTGTTTTCTAATTTAATAATACCCTTTGTTCAAAGTTGTGGTTGTAAGATATAGATTCTTTAAAACTGGGGAGACTTGTTTTGTGACTTAGTATGTGGCTAATTTTTTATAAATAATCCATCCATCCTTGAAAAGAATGGGTAGAAAATCCTGCATCTTAGAGCATCATCTAAACAGATAAGCTTCTGTATCTTTCCATGCTAATGAGTGGACTTTTCCCTAGTCCACCATTTCCCTAAGGTAAAATTTTAGTGGAGAATTGTGACATTATCAAATTATTAACATTAGCCCTCAATGGAATTAAAAGGTTTTACATGGATAAAAAGAAATGATTTAATACATGATACTATTTAAAATGCTGACTATACAAAACATCTAGCTTTAAGAATGACAATAAAATTAAATTTTGCTTTTATTAAATGAATAAAAATCATAAGAGCTTTGAAAAATCACAAGTAAACAAAGTGCATTTCCTCACCAGTAAGCAGAGCTGCACTTACTGTTTGCTCCTTAAAAACTCTATATAGTCCTTTGTTATTCATATTCAGTTTATCATATGTATTAGGGAAAAGTTATTTTCTTAATATCACACATAATTGCTTTTTTCTTTATCATAACTCACAGCAATTAGCAATGTATCAAAGGGAATTCATTGCTTACCAATTTGCTTTCTGTACTGATCAACAGGAAGTTTTACAGTGGAGGCATCTTTTCTACCCATCTTTGATCTCCAAAATGCTTGCTGCAAAGAAAGAAAATAATTATGATGAAGTCCTAAAAAAATCAAAAGGACTATCTACAAACTTAAGGAATAACTTATGCATGAAATTCATTTTTAAAGCAATGGGTAAAAATGCCTTTGACTAATTCGCTTTAGGTATCAATAAAGAACACAAAATTCTTTCAAATAAATTATCAAGGATACAATTGCTAGTAATTAAGTTTCCCAATCATTTGTTCATGGAACATATCAAGTACTACCAATGCTCAATTAAACCACAACTACTGGAGTATTATCTGTAAATGTGAAAATCATGTACTGTCTATTCAGATGAGTTAGGACTACAGGCGTGTTCTTGCCAATATATTCCTTTCCAATTACCTACTATGTTACACAAAAAGGTTAAAGTTTGAATTTCAGGTACTTTGAATTTGTTTTAAAAAGCATGACATAGGTAACAAAAAAATGTATGAATTTGAGTCCTAATTCTGCCTCTATTTCTGTAAACAGTATAAACTACAACCATTTACTGATGTTTTCATGCTTACTACATATGCAGTTTGATTTAATCTACATATTGTCTTTCAAATCCTATTATTTTTATTGAATTTAAATATTGTGGTAGAGACTACAACCTACTCCCCAAATTCTATATTCTCCCTTACTTCCCAACACAGAGGTTAGACTATACTGCCTAGCTTCAATTCAAACATGTAATTGAGTTCTGTCCAATAGAATATAATGGAAATGATGTGCATCACTTCAAGACCTGAATGTTAAAAACCTCATTAAATCCTGAGTTCTCTCCCCTTCCAATTGGCTAGAATGGAAATGATCTCCAAACAAACCCTAAGGGTACATTTGTAGGAACACAGAACCTTGGTCAACCTGGAGTGGAAGAAGGTACTCTCTCTGTTTATCATTATAGTACTCTACTGAAAAAGGAATAAATGCTATTGTGATTGAGTCATTATACATTGGTGGGTCTATTTATTATAGGCTTAGTGTTCCCCAGAGTGATGCCTGGAAGTTGTTCCTCATTGCTTCTAGTAAGGAGCTACAAGATAAAGGTGAGGTCAGGCAAGAACTGGCCATTTCACAGCAAAAATAATAGAGAGAGCCCAGTCATTTGGAGACTAACAAGATTGGAAAGGCCAACTTCTAAAAGCCAAATAGTAGGAAGTAAAAGTGGAAAAGCTGTGAAGAACAAAGGCCCATTAAGACTTCTCAGTTTAAAAAAATAGAGACAAAGAGCAGATTAAGGATATTCCTCTCTCACCTGAACCTTATTTCAGATCACCTGGAGGCAGCCACTATTGGGTACAAAGTTAGAAGCCAAGGAGTTCTGAAGTATAGAAAGAAAGCAGATATGAGAATATATCTAGGAGGAAAACTGCAGTGTGATTATTGTCACATGGAACTAACTAGAAATGGTGACAAGGTTACTAAAATCAGAGGGAGATACAAGAAAACTGAAACTTCATCTAAAAAAGTCAGTGAATGAAGACCAATCTTTGGGCCTCTAAATTTAAACCAGCAGAGTGAAGCACCAAGGAAGGCAAACTGTAGATCTGTAACATCCACTTCACATGTTACCAAGAAGGAGAAAAGTCCAGAAGGCAGAGCCATGGAGAACAATGGATGAGGGAAATTCTCTAAAAAGACAACAATTTGGGTCTAAGCAAGAAACTTGTTAGCAAAATGGGTGCTCTCAGCTGTCTCTCATGTAGCAGGCTCCATCATTATGATGGAACAATGACTCTTGGGTGTTTCCTCTTCTTCCTAAGCTTACCTTTCTAAATGGGAGTGATTATTGGAGAAATGAGCTGTTATCATCTGCTTCACCATTGTTTATTAGGGGGTTGGTGAGGTTGGGGAAGAGTAGGTAAATTTCATAGTTTCTGAACCTGAAGGAACCACATTCCAACTTGAGAGGGAGAACTATGCATTGGCTTGAGATCCTTGACTTTGTGCAGGATGCAGTAAGTGGGGGAACTTCAGAATCTCCTGACTAGGGAGGCAGGGAAAAGGATGTACATGGCTATTTCATGACCAGGAAGGTGGACTCTGGGAAAAACTGTTGGCTGTTCACTAAAATACATGTTCTACTTTTTTTTCCTGGGCAAACTAGACTACATTTTCCAGCCTCTTTTGATGCTAGTTGTGGGCACGTGATTTAGTTTTGGCCAATGAAGTATGAGTAAATTATGAGTTTGCTACTTCTAGAACTAAGCTACAAAAACTTCCTATATGCATTCATTCATCTGACTGGAATGGATATAATTTGATGTAGATGGATATAATGTGATGTAGATGGCAGAGCCTATGACATCCTGGACCCTAAATGACTGAATGGAGGAAAGCTATTCAACCAACTTGTTTTCTTCTTTCATACTGCTGTGAGAAGAAATAGACCTGTAACATTTGACCCTCCATACATTTTGCATCTATTTTTTATAGTAGATAGTATTACCCAGTTAAAACAAATATGCATAAATGTCTCCATATAAAGTGATGCAATTATCAAACTTCAATTATCCTAATGACCATCATTAAGGTTCTCAAATGCCAAATACATTTGAAGTCTGTTCAGACCAAACTGTATTGTTTATTTACATATATGGTCACATAGATAAAGCAATGTTAACAATGATCCCACCTAATATAGTAAAAGACAACCCCAAATTAATTTCTACTTAACATGTAAAAAAATAACAATTTCAACTGAAACTCTATTTTTCTATTCATAATAATTTTTAGATTTAATATGGTAATATTTTGGAAATTACAAAATGAGACAAAAAGTCAAATAAACCTCTTTACTTCTAAACCATGTTCCTTACATCTAAGACAACATATCCTTAATACTTTGTAAATGAAACCAAGACATCATCTAATCCTATGTTCTCACTTGTTGTAATTCAGAACATTAAGTTAATTCTGTTATAGAAGTACCATAAGAAATTCCAAAAGATACAGTATAATTTATTCATATAGCAATCCATTTGCACAGTGTTTTGCATTTATTAATTGCAAAAAGGAGTCAAATTATTTTCATCTTGACTGTTTGAAGCTAGAAAAGTTATTACTCTATTTCGAGAGAATTTAGTTTAAATGAATAAACATAATACATTATTCCCTCTTCAATTTAGTTCTTTATTTTTTTTTTTTGCCTTTATGGAATAGTTTAAATCTTAAAAAAGCAAATTATTAAAGCTATCTACCAAAATGATCACTCACTACATTTCCCCCAATTCTTTTTCCCTAATTCCCTCCTGCTCATTTAAACCCAATGCCTCAACAGAGATAACATTTTAGAGGCCAGTATTTTATTCATTCATTACTTATAAGTAAAAAAGTATGGGATCCACAGAAAACATTTTTTGAATAAAGTAAATTGTATTTTACCTACTTTACAGTGTTCTTTAAATTAACAAAATTATATCCCCAAAAAGCTAAAGAACCTAAATTCTTATATGGGCCTAATTCCATGAACAGACACTATTTATATGTAAAAACCTGTAAATATTAAAACAGTAAAAGAATTTAAACCTAGGAGACACATTAAATAGGAACTAGTTTTAAGTTTTTGTTCCTAATTATTTTAGTGATTGGTAATGACTAATTAAAACTTCAAAAATTTATACTTTATTCTTGTCTAATAAATTATTATATTCTAATCTTTAAGCAAAATAACATTTTACCAAATGTTGAAACAAAAAATGCTAGAAAACACACACATGCACAAATGACTCACATTTTATTAACTGCAACAAACACAAGAAGGTGGAAAATATTTACTTTCCTACTAAACACACTGAGGCTATTTTAAATGATCTAAAGAGCTACCTATTCATATGTATGGTGCAAACTGTCAATGACTCAGACATCTAGAACCTCTAAAATGTTCTGACTTTTCTTTGTTCTTCAAAGCCTTGCAGTAATCATCATTCATTTCTACTGCTTTGATGGTTAGATAGCAAATTCCCAAGAAATCCAGGGAGACATTAGCACATACAGCCGCAATTTCTAATAAGACAGCTATTTGCATACAAGATCAGCCACAATTTAAAATATGTGTGATAGATGTCGAAAGGGAATAACAGACTTATATTAGCATGTACAATACCAAGATTGTTTTCACAATTTAATTCCTTGGAGATTACATCTCATCACCTTCTTTTATAAAGAACATTACATTCCCTGAGGAACTAACTTGCTCTGAGACCCAGCTAAACTAAAATATGGATTAATAAGATAATATTTATTATTTATGAATTTTGCTTTAGGAATGATTTAAGATTAAATCATCAGAGAAGTTTTTAACATTCTTGAAACGATGTCACATTTTTAAGGAAGGAAAAAAATGCTAATTTTATCTAATACCTAAACTGCATATTAAAATAATTCATAATTAATTTTTATTTAAAACTTTATACTCTTTAGGACTCTTAAGATTAAAGAGACTGTTTTGTTTTTAATAGCCTTTCTTAACCTGAATTTTGCATAGCAATTTGCCACACATATTTAAGCATAATATGTGACCTTTAAAAACAAAGGTAGTGTTATATTCAATCACATTCCAACCACGTTGTTTTATTGCTCATTTATATCTTTTTTATGAAATCCAGAAATGAGTAAAGAAATAAAAGACCTGAAACCTTCACATATGTCTCTGCTTCCAGAAAAAGCATTCAGTCCAGACTGTGACATTTAAATACAGAGCAAAACATAGGTTATTAAAAAAATTCAACCCATGACCACAGAAAGAATAATCATCTCAGTTTTTAACGCTACAAGATAAACCTTTACTTAAGAAAACTCTTAATTAGGTGTGAAGTTATAAATAGGCAGAAAGGATATTTGGTTATGGCTGGATCAGAACTGAGAACCAATCATGAAAATACAATCTTATGCTAGATGCTGGGATGAATAAAGTAGTGAACAAAGAAGACACTTGTTCCTGATCTTATTGGGTTTTCATTATTTCCAAGTAATAGTAAAAATTTAAGGCTGATCATAAATAACATACTTAAGTCATCCTTTTTCCTAAGAAAGCCAAAATCCTTAGTATACAGAACCATTAATGATCCAAGTTTGTCATTTGTTCCCTATTCATGTTCCAGTGCACTATCAAATTCAGCTTTTAGTTCCATGATTTTGACAAGCTCATTCACATTTTCATGAATTTACTCATACTCTGCAATTTACTTTAAGTATCATTTCCATATCCCTCCATTTGTAAAGTCTATATTTTAATATTTCAAACAAGGGTACATGATTCAGATCTCCAGAGATAATTCTTCACATGAAAAGAAAAATAGGTAATCTGAAAGACATCAAAGTGTGATACAGCATCCATACAGAAAATGTATACCTTGACATAAATATAATATTGAGATAAGTCATTACAAGGAGGAACAAATTCCTATTGTATAAAACTGAAGAGCTCTATAATTGTCTTCCTCAAGATTTTAGGGATCAAAGTGACCACCTTATCTTTACTTTGCCAAATTAATTTCCTTTATAGCTGCAGAAAGAGTATGTAAAAACTTGAATATGTTAAAAGGTGATATCTAAAGTCCTGATCATTTGCCAATATTAATATTCATAAGAAAGGTAACTATAGGAGAGTTATGTGTGTAACCCCAAAGGGCATGCTCCAGGAAAGGAATATTGGTCACTGGAACTCACCCTTCAACCAAACTATGAAAATAAAATGAATATACTACCAACAAATAGTGCTGGATCAACTGTATATCCTTATGGAGGAAGAAATAACAAATAAAAATTGGACCCCTAACTCACACCACACACAAAAATCAACTGAAGATAGATCAGAGACCTAAACAAAGAGTGAAAGCAATAAAGCCACTAGGAAAAAAAAAATTACCTTCACAACTTAGAGTGACCAAATACTTTGTAGAGAGAACAGAGATAGTAAGGACCATAAAAGAAAAGAAAAAGTAAATTGGACTTCAGCAAAACTGGTTTTTGTTCATCAAAAGATAATAGTAAGAAAACAAATAGGAAAATTATAGATCGGAGGAACATATTCATAATACCTGCATCTGACAAAAAGAACTGGCATCCAGAATGTATAAAGAACTACTCAAAAATATGACATACAACCCAGTAAAATGGGTAAAAGACTTGAAGAGAAACTTAACAAAGAAAATATACAAACGACAAATAACCACATGAAAAAGTTTCCAACACCATTAGTAATCAGCAATATACAAATTAAAATTAGAATTGATGTATCACTACACACCCACTGCAATGGTTAAAATAAAGATTCAGAAAATATTGGGAGGATGTGGAACAACTCTCATACATCGTAACTCTCATGTTGCTGGTAGGAGTGTAAAATCATACCATCATTTTTGAAAACTGGCAATTTATTACAGTTTCCTACCAGCAATTCCAATCCTAAGTATTTACCTATGAGAGATAGATGTAATTACTCATAAAAAAAGCTTTGGACAAGGATGTTCATAGCATCTTTACAGATAATAGCCAAACACTGAAAATGTCCCAACGTTGATAAGCAGAAAAACTAATAAGCTAAAGTTTATTCATACAGTGTGATACTACACAGCAAAAAAACACCTACTGATAATATGAAACAGTGGAGGTAAAACCTCAAAAATACTATGTTGAGTGAAAGAAGCAATGGCTCCTTTGAACCTAAATTGAATGGGCATTCGTCAGTTTTACATGTTCTTGTAACATCATTTAACAAGGCTGATCCCTGCTCATTTCCTGACCCCGAAACACTTATTTCCCATGGGCTAAGGAAGAAGTAAGAGGTAAGAAAGAAGAGATGGAAAGTATAGACAAATGTACTATTAAAAGAAAGTAGAGAGACAGGATAGTAAATAGAGAGGAACTGAGGTTAGGGGAAGTTTTTGTTCTACTTTGCCTGTTTTACTCCTGAGGGCTTGTTTTTGAACAAAGATGGAAATGAGTTGGTTTAAGTAATAAGTGAAAGAAGCCAGTAAAAAGTGAGAGGGTAATGATACAGGAAAAAAAGTGAAAATTGACTGAGTTTCCATGTAGATAGGAAGAGAAAGAATTCACCACATGCTTGAAGGAACAGTCATAGCAGTCTACCTCTTTCACTTTAATAAAAAAAAAACAGATGGGTAAAAACACATGTAAGGTTTAAGGTTTGGTAGCCATGGTAGAGGGAGTTCTATCTGGTAGCTCTACTTTCACTATGAATTAGGAGGCAAATTATCTCCTGAGAGTGAAATCGAAGGTGGAAACTTTGGAAATTTGAGAGTGAAAATGCTGGAATTCATGTTATGGAGAAATGGAAAGAGTTGTCTAGGTAAGACACGATTAATGAGAAACACTGAAACCAAATGAAACATGAATTCATGATAGCCAGTAATATTTTTCTTTCTGAGTGCTCAACTGTTCACTGTTGGCATAGGGAAGGGGTAGACAGTCGGATTAAGCAAAGTTTAGGTTTTCCCAGACAGGCATGGCAGAAGAGCAGTAAAGCAAAGAAGTTTAGGATACTATAAAAAGTGGGTGCAGTGATACACCATGGAGCCTAAAGCTAGAGAAGGGAGTGAAGACAGCAGGGGCTTAAGAGTTAAGCAGAAAGCAGATGAATTTTTGGACTTCAAGATTGGATGAGATCAAATAACCAAAGAATTAGGAGTAAAAGAACTCAAGTTTTAGTTACTTTACTAGAGAACTAAAGGTTATTAATAGTGTGAGGTGACTGATATTACTGAGATGGAGCAGGTTATGGCCAGGGTGATGAAAGTGATAGGAAAACATTCTGGCAAATATAGTAAGGAAATGAGGGACCAGGATAATACATACATCATATGTGTGAGTTGCGAAGGCGGCCAAGATGGTGGAAGGATTTGGGCTAGGGTGGAAAGAAAGACTTAAGTCAGGAAGACTGAGGAGTGACCTGGAAAAAAAAGAGAGGTCAAGGGAATGACAATCAAATGCAATGAACCACAAAGAAGCTGGGTGTTTTGTTTCATTTGTATTGCTTGGTTTTATATACATGGAAAAGAAAATGATCAAGAGGCGGAATAAGGAAGTAAGACGACAACCAGACTCTTGATCTACAGATATGTGGAGAGTTAAAGAAAGAAGTCTCCACTGAAGAAGTCTTCAGAGAAATGGTGTCTATGAGAAGAATCGGTTTTCAGTTCATGTCAAGAGGTAAAAGTTGTAACAGTCAATGAAAATTGGGGATGGATGGGGTCAAGAGAGATACAAAGAAAAATATAGGGAGGGAAAAGAATAGCAAGAGATTGGTCAATGAAATAAAAACAAATAAACCTCAGAATAATATGGGCTTAAGTGTTTAGGTGGGGGATAGATAGATGGTCAAATGGGTCATCTTGGGCAATGAATAAAATAAACAGGACTGGATAATATCTTGAACTAACTAATCTCAAAACTGCATTACTCAGGCCTCATAAGAGTCAGCTGTGGCCTGGGTAAAATGGGAAATCCCAGGCCCTCTGGGAAGGGTCAGCTGGCTGGAACTGAGCATCTCAGAGGGAAGACTCATCTCAAGAGTCTAATCAGGCACACCAATTCACAGGAACATCTAGAGGCTCTAGGTCAGCATCTGTCAAAATGTGGTGCATCCATCACCAGCTTCAGAGTTGTCTGGAATGCTCATTAAGTGCAGATTCCTGGACCCCATCACTATCCTACTGAATCAGAATCCCAAAGGCTAATGCTCACGAATCTCTAGTTTTTTTGTGTGTTGTTTTTGTTTTGGCCATTAATGTTTGAGAACATCTACTTTTCTTTTTAACTAGCTCACAGGTAATTCTTCTGTGTGCTAGCATTTGAGAAACCCTGCTGAAGTAGATATGAGACCTCAGCAGGAAGCATGAGGTCCTTCCGCCTCTTTGGTGGAGGCTGACTGAGGCAGTAGGACTAAATTGTGGGTGCTTTTAATGACTGGCTGGAACTGCAGAGTTCTTCTGAATTCAACAGGAAACCATAAAAGGGTATTGTACAATGAGGTAACCAAATCAGACACTTTTTAATAAGATTAGAAAGACTGGGATGTCCGAAGATAATTAATAAGCAAAAAAAAATCTGGTTACATGCCAAAGGCAATCCACTAAGGGAGCAATGCAACAACCAGAGAGGATGCAATATTTGGTGTTTGATTTTCTAGAATTTGGAAACAGTGGGTAGGGGGCACAAAGCAGAGGAAAAGCTGAAGGTAACTCTGCTTTTAAACTTGTGATAATTAAAATACAAAGTCCTAAGCCTCACTCTTCAGAGACAGTCAGTAAGATAAGGTGCAGAGAGCAAGGGAGCTGCGTTTTAAGCAAGCACCAGCTCCCTGCCAGGGTCTTCAAACTCAGGTGGTTCATGGCCCATGTTTGGTAAAATACTGGGTTAGAGAAATGGTAATGTCATTAACAGAAATAATAGTGAAGGAGAAGTAGGTATGGCATAGGTGGTGAAGGTAGAGGAACATTACAAGTCTACATCATATGTTTATAACTGCTATAAGAAAACAATGTAATTGCTTTTCCTGAAATCTAACAGAATTAGTTGATCCAAACATAATTGTATCACAAATTTCTTGGCCTCCACCAAAAACTACCCACAAATATTTTACTTACTTTTATTTTAATGCCTTTTTAATGCACAGATTGTTGTGGCATCTGGACACATGACATACTTGAAAACAACACATTAAATTTATACTGCCCAGAATAGACAAAAAGCTGCCTTGCCTTGCATGTACCATCAACAATGCTCCTCACTGGGGGAGGAGAGTGCTGCATTAGCTTGGTCCCAGGAAATTAATTTGTAAAATTCTGAACTTTGCACAAATATCAAAGGAAAAGGCCTTTCAAATCTGGGAGGGAGAGAATTTCTTCAAGTAAGTGACCATGTCATCAGATCTATTATGGTTTACAGCACTTAAATGCATCAAAATAGGAAATGCAATGTAGTTAATTTCTTCTATTTGCCAAAAGAGGTAGGTTAGATAAGCTAAGATGGGCATATCACACACCTTTTAATAGTCAATGATTTATTAATGACAATAATTACACTATATTTCAGATGAAGGTTATTTTTATGTAAAGTAACCTGTACTTTCAAAAAGTTTCTAAAGGTTAAAATAACATGGTACCAAATAAATAAAACTGCTTTTATTATTACTAAGTGATGTTACTAAAAGAGACACATATCCAACCATGTAAAAAAAAGGGAAGACATCTACAATTCTGCTATAAAGCCAGTAAGGCAGGCAGTTTGTACCACCACACACTAAGAACTTGACGAGTCAAGAGGAATGAGAAGAAGCAAGGGTATGTTTGGTTTCAGGGTTTTTGAGGTGCAGAAATGGCAGTTTCCTATCTACTTTGACTATTAACCAACTCACCGGCACACTCTTTTTCCTGAGACAAAGAGTAATTGAAAATAGGGTTATAGATCTAAAGGTCACAAACCTTGATTTTCAACACTTATAATCCCTTTAAACTAGGTTGCTTTAAGGGAATTATATGAAACCCAAGTTTGTTTGAATTATATAGACAATAAAAAGCTGTATCCCATCCAGATGGTACCAAAAACTGGTGGCTAAAGGATGAGGGAAACAATAAGCTCTTGATGCACATCTTAGATGGCATCTATTTTCATTTCTATAATTCCTAAGTAAGCAGATATACCTCTATTTTATCACAATTCCTCAACATGAACTCCTTTTTCTTGGTTCTAAAGCGATATTAGCAAATTTTTATAATTCAGAGCTTTCAATAAGTTAGCTAAAACAAAGGCTTCCTAACAAAAAAAACACTGTTTTTATGTTTAAACACATATGACTGGGAACTGCCAAATAAATACCTGTGTTCAGTGTAAATGAAGTTTCCTGATATACTCTGTATTTATCAAATCACTATTTTATAACCAAGTTCAGGTTATTGAAATAAAGTTTTTATTTTCTTAATTTACGTGTGTTTTATATTAAAGCAAGCATGAACCACGTTCCCAAAACATCATAGTTTTAAGACAATCTATTAATAAGTTTGGGAAGTCTACTAAAAAGGTTTTCTGCTCTATGGGCCTCATCAATCTCTAAGAGAAGAGGAGACTTTAATATGCCATGTTTCAAGTGTTACTGGTTCAACCTCTCAAATTATACACATTATCATCCCAAGAAACCTCAGTTTCATCTATAAAGTTTGGTGATAGATTGCTAGAAAGCTGATTTAGAAGGATTATAAGGGAAGGAAATAAAGCATCTGGTTAATGAATAAAAGATATTAAGAACTGGCTAAGAGACATATTATCAATCAGCTCCCTAGTTTCAGAGATGAATATAATATGGTCAACAGTGACATAGAATAAGATGATGTAATTTACTATCCAAACCAGGATATGAATCCTGGTTTTGAGAATGAAAGGGGACCCATGACACCATGATAACAAGTATAAACCAGGACTTTACCCAGGCCAATTGGATAATTACTCTGCCCCAACTATGAAGCACACAAGGACAATTCACAACACACTGCAGCTCAACTGGTTTTGTCATTCATAAGGTGTTGCAGTACAAGGAAAGAATAGCAAGTCTTCTGAAATATTTACATTTCAGATTATTTTAGACAATGCTTGCTGCAGATACGAGCATACCACAAGATCAGAGTGTGCTGTGGGACAAACGTTCTTTATGAGATGAGGCATTACTGAGTGCTTGGTATTGAAGCTCTAAGCCATTGGTTCCCAAGCTAGCACTCTCCTTATTCTCCTCCTCCTTCACCTTGGTTTCTTCTTGACTGCCCTCATGAAGCATTCTTCCTCATTCTGCCTGTTAAAATTTGGTGTTCCCCATAGTCCATCCATTCCACATGTGATTTTGGGTGCCTCATTCCCTCAAATATATATCAAGGACCTATATCCCTAGCCCTGACTTCTTCAATCATACATCTAGCATGACCAACATGAACTCCTCATTTTCCCTGTGACTGGCTTGTTTTTTCCTGCTTTCTATCTCATTTATTTTCTAACTAAACTCACAGGAATATCACAGATACAATGCTGTTGTCCTGTCATTGCACCTTTTAACTTTGATCACTTGATTAAGGTGGTATATGTCTGATTTCTCCACTGTGATTTTAATCTTTTCCCCTTTGTAATTAATAAGTATTTGGTGTGGAGGTGCTTTGAAACTATGGAAATATACTGTTCTCATCAAATTCGCAACTACTAGTTTAGTATTTATTGATGTGTCATGCTGAAGTAATGACACTCAGATGGTTACCAAATGATTTTTAATTTCATCATTCCTTCAACATTTATTAACATTCTACTGTATGAAAGTGTTTCCTTCTCCCTATTTATTCATTTTTGTGCAGTATATACTCATAAATTTCTGTTTTATCCAATGGGATAGAATCCATAAATATCGTTTGTTTATTTTGATGCTCAAATTGTCTTGGATTTAGCCAGTGGTCTTTCAAGTGATTTGTGTTCTCTTGACACCTTACCATCATTTTTAAGCACCTCCTTATTTTTCTGGCACAATAAAATACTCAAGATTCATTTTATACTTTCCCTCATACTGCCCTACACAATCTGCCATTTCTTCCTAGAAATCAAGATCTGAGGAAAAGGTATGTACATTGCTAATGAAGTGATACTGTTTCCAAGCTTTCTCAATAGACAGAGCTGGGAAGAGATGTATTGGTGTGAACTTAATATTTCTCATTTCCAATCCAATACTACACAAGTCATTTTAATTTTGTCCTTTCCCATTTATATTTGTAATTTTCTTCTCTAAGAGTAAGAAACCTGTCAGACATTATTTTCAATGTATATTTGTCATACTTAATTTTTTTAATCACATTTAAAAATAATATTTAGTATTTAATAAAAAGTTAATACCTATAATTTAACTTATGGATTTACTATGAAACAATAGACACAAAAGCCCATTTGAACTGAAGCTATAAATAACTAAACTGTGCTGATCTAGACCAACTTGAGGATAATACTAATATCAAACATTAAATATCCCACAGATGCCAATCACATTATTTACATCTTACAGATATCTGCTACATTCTATAGAAAGGAAAATGAGACTGCTCTTAAAACCAGCTAGACCTATCTCTAAAAATGGCCATTGGGTCTGTTTCCCATAACCATAATAATGTATGTGGGAAGGGTAATTACAGAATAAGATCAAGGTTCGTTGAAAATAAGCAGTGACAGGATACTAAACAGACAACTAAAAGTGCCATTTCAGTGTGTAGCCACATACTATGTATATGTAAGTACTCACATATTAAAACAAATAGATTACATATATCAAATTGCTAACATTCAAGATCTATGTTATGAAATTATGTGTGTATATATTGATTCATCACAGTCTAAGTCTTAATGATTCTCACATTTTTTATGACTGTAAAATACACAGATAACTCACTGAGCTTTCTTCATCTAGCTAATGGCAAACATCACAGATGGTAATTATTAGTTATTTCAATGTGTATTACCTATTTCAAGTAATTTGGATTCCAAATTCAACAAAAACATCCTGGGATAAATCACGTAAGTTCATGTAAAAGAGCAAAAAATAACGTAGATTTTTTCTTTCTTCTCTTTGATTAACTACTTCAGAAATAGTGTACTGAGAAAAAAAAAACTTTAGCTTGGGAAATGGCGAGTTTCCAAGAAAAAGTCAATGTTTCTCCTTTGACAAAATACAAGCATAAAAGGGAAATGAGGGAGACCAGAAGACATAAAGCCTCAGTTTTACCACATCTTTTCAATAAAAGACTGGATGATCTGGATAAAGACATCTTGTTACCCTTCTTATATGATTCCTAAATTTCCTTCAAATTTAAAAACCTATTATACAGGAGTTCCTGGAAGATGGTGGCATGAGCAGGGCAGCGGAAATCTCCTCCCAAAACCATATATATCTATGAAAATACAGCAAATACAACTATTATTAAAAGAGAGACCAGAATATACAGGACAGCGCACAGCCTGCATCTGCACCTGAGAAGACTCGGCACCCCACGAGGCAGGTAAGATAAGGAGCCGTAACTCGGCAGGACCTCAGCACTCCCCCACCCCAGCACACCGGCGGGAGGAGAGGATTTAGAGCTGGGAGGGAGTGGAAGAACAGGTCCACAAAATAACCAGCCCTGGTGATCTGTGCTGGGAGCACTGACACACACCGCGTGGTGCATCGGATATTGGAGAGGCAGAAGGTGCAGGTTTTGAGCTGGGAACGAGCCCAGGTCCGTGCAGCCGGCGCCCGGGACAAGAGAAAAGCGTGCACTGTTTTAGCGGTCTTGGAGAGGCAGGGGGCCCAGGGAGGGAACACGATCGCCCAGGCACGCTCAGCCCAGCAGGCTGGGAGTCCTCAGGAATTTCGGATGCCAAGGCTGGCGACTGGGAAAAAGTAGCCGCACTGAAACTTCACATAGAGAACAACAGCCTCCCATTCGTTCCCGCCCAGGCCAGAGCTACAAAGGGCCCTACAGAGCTGTGCGGCTGCGGCTGCAGAATAGTGGAGCAACAGTGCCACCTACAGCATCATTACAGAATCTACTCCCGGTGGGCGTTTTTTTATTCCTTTCTTTTCTTTTTTTTCTCTTTTCTTTCTCTTCCTTCTTGGTTTTTTTTTTTAAGTCTTAAAGAGCCCAGCTGACAAACGTGGCACCTACCAGCAACCACTTCTATTGCCATGAAAAGACAGAGGAATACGGTACAGACCAAGCTCACCCAGACCCAGACAACACCAAAGAGAGAGACTGAAGGGATGGAAATGCACAATCTTCCTGAAAAAGAATTCAGAATAAAAGTCATAACCATGCTGATGGAACTATAGAGAAATATGCAAGAACTGACGGAGGAAGTGAGGGAAGTGAGGAAAGACAATGCAGAAATGAGACAAGCCATCGACGGGCTTAGCAGCAGACTAGACAAGATGCAAGAGACTGTTAATGGAATAGAAATCAGAGAACAGGAATACAGAGAAGCTGAGGCAGAGAGAGATAAAAGGATCTCTAGGAATGAAAGAATATTAAGAGAACTGTGTGACCAATCCAAATGGACCAATATTCACATTATAGGAGTAGCAGAGGAAGAAGAGAGAGAAAAAAGGATAGCAAGTGTCTTTGAAGAAATAATTGCTGAAAACGTCCCCATGCTGGGGAAGGAAATAGTCTTGCAGTCCACGGAAGCCCAAAGATCTCCCAACACAAGGGACCCAAGGAAGACAACACCAGGACACATAGTAATTAAAATGGCAAAGATCAAAGATAAGGACAGAGTATTAAAGGCAGCTAAAGAGAGAAAAAAGATCACCTACAAAGGAAAACCCATCAGACTATCATCAGACTTCTCAACAGAAACCTTACACGCCAGAAGAGAATGGCATGATATATTTAATGGAATAAAACAGAAGGGCCTTGAACCAAGAATACTGTATCCAGCATGATTATCATTTAAATATGATGGAGGGATTAAACAATTTCCAGACAAATGAAAGCTAAGAGAATTTGCCTCCCATAAACCAACTCTACAGGACATCTTTAAGGAAGTGCTCTAGATGGAAGCACTCCTAAGGCTAAAAAGATGTCACCAGAGAAAATAAAATCATAGCAAAGAAAGCAGACCATCCAAATATTAATTAAAGGCAAAGAATAAAACACCTAGTATATAAAGAATGGAGGAGGAAGAATAAGAAGGGAGAGAAATAAAGAAACATCAGACTGTGTTTACAATAATTTAACAAGAAAGTTAAGTTAGATTGTTAGATAGTAAAGAAGCAACCCTTGAACCTTTGGTAACGACAAATCTAAAGCCAGCAATGGAAATAAGTACATATCTATCGATAATCACCCTAAATGTAAATGGACTGAATGCACCAATCAAAAGACACAGAATACCAGAATGGATAAAAAAGCAAGACCCATCTATATGCTGCCTACAAGAAACTCACCGCAAACCCAAAGATATACACAGACTAAAAGTGAAGGGATGGAAAAAGATATTTCATGCAAACAACAAAGAGAAAACAGCAGGTGTTGCAGTACTTGTATAAGACAAAACTTCAAAACGAAGAAAGTAGCAAAAGATAAAGAAGGACATTACATAATGATAAATGGGTCAATCCAAGAAGAGGATATAAATATATATGCACCCAATACGGGAGCGCCTGCATATGTGAAACAAATACTAACAGAGTTAAAGGAGGAAATAGACAGCAATGCATTCATTTTAGGTGACTTCAACACACCACTCACTCCAGAGGACAGATCAACCAGACAGAAAATAAGTAAAGACACAGAGGCACTGAACAACACACGAGAACAGATGAAACTAACAGACATCTACAGAAGTCTACACCCAAAAGCAACAGGGTACACATTCTTCTCAAGTGCACATGGAACATTTTCCAGAATACATCACATACTAGGCCACAAAAAGAACCTCAGTAAAGTCAAAAATATTGAAATTCTACCAACCAACTTCTCAGATCACAAAGGTATAAAACTAGAAATAAATTTTAGAAAGAAATCAAAAAGGCTCACAAATACATGGAGACTTAACCACATTCTCCTAATTAATCAATGCGTTAATGACCAAATCAAAGAATATATGGAGACTAATGACAACAACAACACAAAGCCACAACTTCTGTGGGACGCAGCAAAGGCAGTTCTAAGAGGAAAGTATATTGCAATCCAGGCGTATTTAAAGAATGAAGAACATTCCCAAATGAATAGTCCAAAGACACAATTACTGAAATTGGAAAAAGAAGAACAAATGAGACCCAAAGTCACCAGAAGGAGGGACATAATAAAGATGAGAGAAGAAATAAATAAAATTGAGAAGAATAAAACAATAGAAAAAGTCAATGAAACCAAGAGCTGGTTCTTTGAAAAAATAAACAAAATAGATAAACCCCTAGCCAGACTTATTAAGAGAAAAATAGAATCTACACACATAAACAGAATCAGAAATGAGAAAGGAAAAATAACAACAGACCCCACAGAAATATAAAGAATTATAAGAGAATATTATGAGAATCTATATGCTAACAAGCTGGAAAACCTAGAAATGGACAACTTCTTAGAAAAATACAACCTTCCAAAACTGACCAAACAAGAAACAGAAAACTAAACAGACCAATCACCAGGAATTAAATTGAAGCGGTAATCAAAAAATTACCCAAGAACAAAACCCCCGGGCCTGATGGATTCACCTCTGAATTCTACCAGACATACAGAGAAGAAATAACACCCATTCTCCTTAAAGTTATCCAAAAAATAGAAGACGAGGGAATTCTTCCAACCTCATTCTATGAAGCCAGCATCACTCTAATACCAAAACCTGGCAAAGACCTCACCAAAAAAGAAAATTACAGACCAATATCCCTGATGAACATAGATGCAAAAATACTCAACAAAATATTAACAAACCGAATTCAAAAATACATCAAGAGGATCATACACCATGACCAAGTGGGATTGATCCCACGGATGCAAGGAGGGTTCTACATTCGAAAATCCATCAACATCATCCACCACATCAACAAAAAGAAGAACAAAAACCACATGATCATCTCCACAGATGCTGAAAAAGCATTTGACAAAATTCAGCATCCATTCATGATAAAAACTCTCAACAAAATGGGTATAGAGGGCAAGTACCTCAACATCATAAAGGCTATATATGAAAACCCACACCTAACATCATACTTAACAGCGAGAAGCTGAAAGCTTTTCATCTAAGATCGGGAATAAGACAGGGATGCCCACTCCCTCCACTGTTACTCAACATAGTACTGGAGGTCCTAGCCATGGCAATAACACAAAACAAAGAAATACAAGGCATCCAGATTGGTAAAGAAGAAGTCAAATTGTCACTATTTGCAGATGACATGATACTGTACATAAAAAACCCTAAAGACTCCATTCCAAAACTACTAGAACTAATATCTGAATTCAGCAATGTTGCAGGATACAAAATTAACACATAGAAATCTGTTGTTTTCCTATACACTAACAATGAACTAACAGAAAGAGAAATCAGAAAAACAATTCCATTCACAATTGCATCAAAAAGAATAAAATACCTAGGAATAAACCTCATGAAGGAAGTGAAAGACCTACACTCTGAAAACTACAAGACACTCCTAAGAGAAATTAAAGAAGACACTAAAAAATGGAAATTCATCCCACGCTCTTGGCTAGGTAGAATAAATATTGTCAAAATGGCTACACTACCTAAAGCAATCTATAGATTCAACGCAATCCCTATCAAAATACCAACAGCTTTCTTCAATGAACTGGAACAAATAATTTTAAAATTCATATGGAACCACAAAAGACCCCGAACAGCCAAAGCAATCCTGGGAAGGAGGAATAAAACAGGGGGAATTACACTCCCTGACTTCAAGCTCTACCACAAAGCCACAGTAATCAAGACAATATGGTATTGGCAAAAAACAGACCCACAGAGCAGTGGAACAGAATAGAAAATCCAAACATTAACTCAAACATATACAGTCAATTAATATTTGATAAAGGAGCCTTGGATATACAATGGGGAGATGACAGCCTCTTCGGCAGCTGGTGTTGGCAAAACTGGACAGCTACATGTAAGAGAATGAAACCGGACTACTGCCTAACCCCATACACAAAGGTAAACTCAAGGTGGATCAAAGACCTGAATGTAAGTCATGAAACTATAAAACTCTTAAAAAAAACAGGCAAAAATCTCTTGGACATAAACATGAGCGACTTGTTTGTGAACATATCTCCCCGAGCAAGGGAAACAAAAGCAAAAATGAACTAGTGGGACTATATGAAGCTGAAAAGCTTCTGTACAGCAAAGGACACCATCAGTAGAACAAAAAGACATCCTACAGTATGGGAGAATATATTCATAAATGATGTATCCGATAAGGGGTTGACATCCAAAATATATAAAGAACTCACGCACCTCAACCAACATAAAGTAAATAATCCAACTAAGAAATGGGCAGAAGACATGAATAAACACTTCTCTAAAGAAGAAACTCAGATGGCCAATGGGCACATGAAAAGATGCTCCACATCACTAATCATCAGAGAAATGCAGATTAAAACCACAATGAGATATCACCTCACACCAGCAAGGGTGGCCAACATCCAAAACACAAACAACAACAAATGTTGGCGAGGATGTGGAGAAAAGGGAACTCTCCTACACTGCTGGTGGGAATGCAAATTAGTTCAACCATTGTGGAAAGCAGTATGGAGGTTCCTCAAAAAACTCAAAATAGAAATACCATTTGACCCAGGAATCCCACTCCTTGGAATTTACGCTAAGAATGAATGCAGCAGCACAGTTTGAAAAAGACAGATGCACCGCTATGTTTATTGCAGTACTATTTACAATAGCCAAGAAATGGAAGCAACCTAAGTGTCCATCAGTAGATGAATGGATAAAGAAGAGGTGGTACATATACACAATGGAATATTATACAGTCAAAGAAGAAAACAAATCCTAGCTTTTGCAACAACATGGATGGAGCTAGAGAGTATTATGCTCAGTGAAGTAAGCCAAGCCAAAAAAGACAAGTACCAAATGATTTCATTCATATGTGGAGTATAAGAATAAAGAAAAAACTGAAGGAACACAACAGCAGCAGACTCACAGAACCCAAGAACGGACTAATAGTTTCCAAAGGGAAAGGAACTGGGGAGGATGGGTGGGAAGGAGGGATAAGGGGGAAAAAGGGGCATTACGATTAGCAAATATAGTGTTGGGGGGGGCATAGACTGGCTGTACAACTCAAAGAAGACAATTAGTGACTCTATAGCATCTCACTACACTGATGGACAGTGACTGTAATTGGGTTGGTGGGGGGGACCTGATGAAGGGGGTAGTTAAATCACCATCATATTGCACATGTAATTGTAGATTAATGATACCAAAATGAACTATAAAAAAAAAACAAAACCTAGTATACATAAGCATGTGTATCAGATTAAAGATCCTTATTTTCAAGCCTACAAATACATCCTTGTATATTAGGACAAGCCCAATAACACTACTACATGCTTTCTAAATATATCTTTTAAAACCAATAAAAGATAAGTTCACTGAGGTAAGCTTAACCTGAGTATATAAGGGGAAATGAACAGCTCAAGGCAACCATCAGACGCCCTTTATGGTTATTTAGTTTCTAGCAGTTCCATAATTCTGTAGGACTTATTAAAAATAGCTTTATTAGCAAATAGATGTCAAAAGTATAAAAACAACTGTATATATCCAAGTTCATGTAATTTGCATTAAATGCATTCATTATATTACAGTCCCATGCGATTATATCATTACCACTTTACTAATATAAGAATTTCTCAGATTGGTAGTTTTCAAACAGATTGTGTTATTAAAACTTACATGTATAAACAATGATGCAAATTACACATTTACAAAACCAACAAATTATACTACCAGAGAAATACAATGAAGAGTACGGAGTTTAAGAAAGTGAGAAAACAATGTGGAAAAAGGCTAATGAGGAGAAGCACTGGGTTATTAACTAATATGTCTACTATGTAGAAACAAACAAAAATAGAGAAAAAAGTACAAAAGCACAATGCTAAAAATATATTTATAAATAAATGTTTATATAACAATAGATTGATAGAGAAAAAGATTATGCAGATATGAACCAAAACACAATTAAGAAAAATATAAATTCTATTTTGTACCAGATTCTATCTGCTAGCTCCTATTCCTTAATTCCTATTCTATCAAGTAAATAGTGCCCTTTATAAGGTATTCATTTAAAAAGATGTCAAAATACTGATACCTTTTTCAGAGCATTCAGTTTCAGGAAAAAATTAAAGGAAAGCTATCAAATTAAAATTCAAAAAATATATATTTGAAATAAATACTCAAAAAGCAATGAGACTTCAAATTTCATCAGTGTATGGACTACAGAAATTAAAATATTTCAATTGCAAAATATGTAGTAGTTATCAGGGTTCTGGCTACATGAGTGTGTGTATTTTGAGAAAATTCACCTTCTACACTTTTGTGATATGTGCATGTTGATGCATGTATTATACTTCACTGAAAAGCTTCCAGAAAAAGATTCAACAAACATAATACTCAGAAGAAACAAACTAGAATAGACAAGATATTGGTGAAAACAAACTAAAAAGAAAACACTAGAAAAAGGAGAGTAAAATCCCCCCATGTTATAAGGAGTAATAAAATAAATGAAGAGCAATAAGTAATGAAAGAGAAAACAAAAATGCAAAAGAGATGAGATGATCAACAGAGACAAAAGCTGATCCCTTGAAAAATAGTAACATGTAACAAACTTTTCTCATGATAGAACAAGAAAAAAAGGTACAAACAGTATTTTAAATGTAAAAGGAAATATGGTAAATATTTAGCAGATATTAACATAACAAGAAGTTATAAAGGAAAATTCCTTGTCAATAAATTTGAAAATTAAGATAAAATAGATATTTCTTAGACTTACTAATACCAGCTCAAGAAGAGAGGATAAAATTGAATAAAATAGTCATTTTAAAAAGTTAAAATCTACACTTAAAAAATAAAAGATACAAAACAAGCAAGACTAGATAGTTTCAGTGGTAAGTCTATTAAATATTCAAGGATGAAATAATCCTTATAACAAGCTATGTCATATATTTAAAATAATAAGCTATTTTAAAAAATACAAATAGATACTCTTCTCAATTTCATGAGGCTAAAGAAAACATGAAATGAAAACAAGGCAAGGACATTATATGAATGCAAAATCATAAACTAATATCATTTCTGAAGAGAGATATAAAAATCCAAAATATAACATTAGAAAGTAAATCCAGAATTACAATCATAATAACAAAATTTACTATCAGGAAGCTGGATTGTTAATACAAATATGGAAGCTAGTTTAACATTAGATAATATATTAATAATAATCTCCATGTTAAGTGAATAAAGGAGAAAAAAATGGAGGTCCTCAATAGATAACAGAAACAGTTACATTCAATATCCACTGATTCTTTGAGAAAGAAGAAAAAATGGCAAGCAGGGGGTAGAAAGAGGAAGGAAGGAAGGAAGGAAGGCAATAGGAATAGGAAAGGAACTTTCTTACCCTGTTGATAGGTAGGCAAACATAAAAAAAGATTAGCCTAAATAGGGAAAGTCATAAGACAAAGATGATCACTGTACTGAGAAATCTAAGTAATACAGTGAGACAAGGGGAGAAACAACATAGGAACTGGAAAGGAAAAAAGTTATTATTCATAAATAATAGGACTGTGGGGCAGAGAAAAGAAACTACAGGCAAATCATTAGACTCTCTACAAGTTCCTTTACAAGAGCACAGCAAGGTTACTATATATACATATATGCAAAAATCATAATTTACTGTAGCAATAAAATTTATAAAATACATATAAATACTATGACTACCTCTAAAATATAAGCAAGACCACTTACAGAACCTTTTTAAGAGAATAGATTATTGCAATATAATAACAGCAGTAATTAATGAGTATTTTGGAGAGTGATGCAAGCAGTATCTAGTAAAATTTAAGTCTACACCAGAACCATAAATTCCACCATCAGTTATAAGAATTAGATAAACAATCCTATATCTACACAAAAACACTAGCAAGAATGTTCATTGCAATATTCATAGCAGAAAAAGCTGAAGCCCTGAATGTTGTCACATTTATTTATCAATGAAATATAAAGCAGTTAGTTAAAATGTGTGCAGATACATGTGTTAATATCTTTACATAACATTTTAAAACATTTAAATCAACAGATAATATCACTTAGGAAAATATGTTACATATATTTTCATGCTTTAACCGTAAGTATCAAAAAAAACAAATTCTTTGGTTATCTGGTGGGAATAAAGAAGGAAAACACAATTCAGATAGCTTGCATAGAGGTACTTAATTGTATCTGTTGACAGCATATAGTTGGGTCTTGATTTTTTAACCTAGTCTAAAAATTTCTGATTTAAATGGCGTATTAGATCATTTCTTTAATGAAATTATGATGTTTTGTGTTAATATCCATTACCATGCAATTTATTTTCTGTATGTTCCTTATGTTTTTTCCTTGCTCTTCTTTACCTGCATCTTTAGATTAACTGAACATTTTTTATTACTCTATCCTCACTTTTATTAGTTATTCCTGTTTTACATTTTTAGTAGGTCCTCTAGAACTTAAACATGTACATATATAAGTTATCACAGTCCATCTTCAAATAATATTCTACTGCTTTACATATTATATAAGGCCTTGCAGCAATAAACTTCCATCACCTTCTCCTATCCTTTGGGCTACTGTTATCATACATTTCACATCTACATATATTGTAAGCAGTGGCTAATGTTTGCTTTAAAAATCCACCTATCTTTTAAAAAATGTAAAAACAATTTTAAATATATTTTGTATTTACCAATATATTTACTATTTCAACTTCTCTTTCTTCTTGTATAGACTGATGTTCCATTTTCCTTTTTCCTGAAAAACTTCCTTAAACATTCCTTGTGATGCAAGTCTTTGGGCAAAAAATTCTCTCAGCTTTTCTTTTGTTCTAAAAGTATGTATTTTGTCTTTCATTTTTGAAAAATATTTTTGCTGGGTATAGAATTCTAGAGTCATAACTATTTCCTTTCAGTACTTGAAAGATGCCACTCCTTTGTTTTCTGGCTGGCATAATTTTCATGAACACCTTTAGAATTTATCTTTTTTCTTTCATATTTCTTCCCTGCTCTATTTTAGAAGATTTTTTGATCAATGTTTCCACAATTAAATTTTGATGTGCTTTGGTGTCTGTTTGTCTGTTTGTTTATATCCATGGACACTTAAACAAGCTTCATAAGAGAACCTGGGTTCAACCCTACCCTGATCTTGTTAACAATGACAACAAAATAAATAACAACAACAAAATCTATTACTAAGACCATGTAAATATTAATCTGAATTCTGTTGTTACAGTACTCATGTGAAAATTAGACAGTTGGCTTTGCCTACACCAGTAAAGAATACTGACCTGATTTAATATTCACATTTGAATAGCAACACATTCATAAGATTGATAACTTTCAGTATAACTCTAGGACGCAACTAACACAGAATATCCAAAGGAATATCTCTTGTTTGTCACATTAATTATGCTTGATTCATTTCCCACCCAGAAAAAAAAGTTTATCTAAATTTTGAATAGACTCCATCTAAGAACTAAGGAGACTACACTATCTAAAAATTAAACTTACAAACATTAATGGGTTCTTACTGTGGACTGGGTACCATCAGAGACACATTTACATATGATAAAGAATCTTTAAAGAGGTTGGCCAGAAGCAATCTCCACATATCATCCTATATTATACCCAATTTATGTACTTCCCCATATTCACTGCCTACTGGATTTTCAGTCACTTGCCCAGTGGACGTGCAACAGTAATTACCTTCAACTCACCTTCTAATACAACTGGCTGAGTTGGCTTCCTCTGGGGGTGAAGGTGAAGGCACAGCTTCTATTACCACTTCCATGGTCACAGCAACATCTGAACCTAGCTAGACCCACTGGAAGCTTGGCTCCTCCCACCATTTCCAGATCAGTGAACCCCCATAGCACACAGTGTGAGATCTGAATTTCCCAGTAACAATCTGAAAAGTACAGGGATGGTAACATACCATGAGGTGAGCTTTAACAAATGAGAAACGAGATAGGAAGATGTTGGCAGATAAGTTTTTTTTTCCTTCCTCAATCCAACTAATGGGTTCTGTGCAGCCTGTCTGAAGATGCCTCAATGATTAAACAACTGTTTTTTCATGCAGCTCTGACCAGCTTAGTAACCACTTTGTATTTTTTTCTCCTTATTTCCTGTTTTCCTTTTCTTAAATTCACTCATTCTTGTCCTCCTAGTATTGCACACAAGCTTAAGCTATGCCTTGGAGTCTGTTGTCTGGGGAACCTGTGATGACATAAATCCTTACACTATTTCTGTCTCATCAGTTCCTAAATATACTGCATATTTTTGCAATTAACTGGGATACTCTCTGATTTCTCAAAACAGTTTTGGATGTCCAGTGGAGACCCAGAATAACTCTCCCAGGGAATTCATAAGCTGCTTTTTAAAAATAGAAATATCAATGTGTGGGTTCCAGATAAGAAAGAAAACTATGATAATAGCAGCAGAGATGTAGGAAGTGGAATGTGGAATGTAAATGCAAAAATACTAACTGAGTAAAACAAGAAAGACCTATTAGCTACAAAAACAAAGAGGTAATCCTGGAGCACAGAGTCAATTAAAAGTTATCCATACATTCATGCTGATAAGTAACAACTGTATAACATGTGGTTGGCAGAACTCTAATATGACCTCCAATACTCTCAACCTTGCATATCTCCCCCCTTGAGTGTGGGTGGAATCTGTAAATATGATAAAATATATCTCCTGTGATTATGTTATATTAACTGGCAAAAGGGAATTCACAGATTTAATTACTGTTCTGTATCAGTTGACTTTAAAATAGGGATATTATCCAAGTGGGGTTGATCTAATTATGAGAACTTTAAATCTTTGTCCAGAGGTCAAAGTCAAGAGAGATTCAAAGTGAAAAAGATTTGGTAGATGAGAAATTCTCCATTGCTGGATGGAGTCAATGGCAAGAAATCTGGATGACTTGAAGGAAGTCAGTCAGCCAACAAGTAAATGAGGACCTCTGTCCTACAATCATAAGACACTAAATGCAGCTAACAACCTGTATGAGCTTAGAAGCTTTTTGTCTCTATAGACCCTTAATCAGCCTAGTTGGCATATGATTTCAGGCTTATAAGATTCCTAAGCAGACAGAGTTATGCTGGACTTCTGACCTATGTAATAGTGAGCTAATAAATGGGTGTTGTTTTAAGCCACTAAGCTTAAGGTAATTTTTGTTACGCAGAAATAGAAAACTAATATACACCTGGAAGTAAGCCAACTAATATATAAGATTATTCAATCAGTTCAACTTAACTATGCAGGTTATTACTACTTGTTTTTAAAGAGAAAAGAAGGCATAAACTTTGTTAGATACTTTCTTAAACTATATTATTATTAAGAAGTTAAAATGCCATTATACTCTATTAAGGTGTATTTTAATACTTTCTATTTTAGAATCAATTTTTAGTCTACTATAAAATGGCACTAGTACTATGCAATTTTTCTCTCTTTCCCAATGATCAATTTCAACACTGTTGATGAAAACATTCTTTAGACAAGTTAACATTATACATTAATGTTTAAATTTCGGTCCTCTAAAAGGATATATCCATAGAAGGATGATTATTATTGGCAATTTTCTTTTTAGCCCATGAGATAATAAAATAATCATCAAAGATGTTCATAATGAAAGACTGCAAGCATAGGAAATATACAAATGCTTTCTTAAAAACATACGATTATTTTAATATAGCTTATATTTTATTCCACATTCTTTCAAACACTATTATTTCTATACTTATATGATAAAACATATCAACTATACATTCAAGATGGCGGCATGAGAAGTGAGACAGAGAACTCCTCCCAAAACTACAGATAATGTGAAAATATAGTTAATACAACTAACCCTAAAACAGCAACAGGAAAGAAGGCTGCACCAGAATGCATATAGACATCATGAACAGAGCAAACCTCACGAAAGAGGGTAACGAATGAAAGCCTTCAACAGGCGGGACTCGAGCCCTTCCCCCACCCCAGCTCAGCAGCAGGAAGAAATGGAGCCGGGAGTGGGTGGAAACCTGGGACTGCTGAACACCGAGCCCTGGAGATCTGCTTTCTGAGCAGAAACCTACACTGTGTGGTGCTCTGGAGAATGGGGAGCTGGGACAGGTGGAGTGCTTGAGAGACAATGCTAGTGTTTGGGATTCCAGCCATTTGTGGAGGACAGGATACACACCTGGCAGGTCTGGGACAAGGGAAAATCAGGCGGTCTGACAGGCTTCCTAGCAGCAAGAGGGCTGCTGAAGGGGTGGGATTTACATGGAGCTTGCTGTGTGGGAGAATGGACAGGGGGACAAGGTTGCCTGGGTGCGCTCTGCCCAGCACACTGGGAACTTTGAGGAGCTCCAGGGGCTCCACCCGGCTGGCTGGCTACTGAGTTCGAGGCCCGCCATGGTGATACGCAGCCTACTCAGCCTTCCTCATGGCCTGATGGCACCTACTTGCAAACTGGCAGTCACTGCGCTTACGTCAGGCCAGTCAGAGGGAGGCCCCGCCTACAACAGCTAGAGACACAGAGCACAGACGCTTACACCTGTGTGCTCCGCCCATTGGCTCTGATACGGGAGGCAGGCAAGGCAGACAGGAATGAGGAAACAGATCTGTCCTCCCACTGGCCCCAGCTCTGATCCCCTACAAACCTCGACCTCACTTTAGGTGCTGAATAGCTCCAGAGACTGGAGCTTCTGGGCACTAGAGGGCAACAAACAAAAATATGAAACGTAAAAAGAATGTGATTCAGACCAAAACCTCACAAACCACAGAGAAAGGGCCAAATGAAACTGAATTCACCAATCTTCATGAAAGAGAGTTCGAAATAAAAAGTATAAACATGCTTACGGAGGTACAGAAAAATACTCAAGAACTCAGGAACGAATTTAAGATGGAGATTCAATCATTAAGAAATTCCATTCTGAAATGAAACATACAATGGAGGGATTTAAAAGCAGATTAATGTAGTAGAAGAGACAGTAAATGGAATAGAAATTACAGAAAAAGAATAAAAAGAAGCTGAGGCACAGAGAGAAAAAAGAATCTCTAAGAATGAAAGAATATTGAGAGAACTGTGTGACCAATACAAATGGAACAATATTCAAATTATAGGGGTACCAGAAAAAGAAGAGAGAGAAAAACAGATAGAAAGTGTCCTTGAGGAGGTAATTGCTGAAAACTTCCCCAGTCTGGGGAAGGAGATAGTCTCTCAAGCCATGGAGGTGCACAGATCTCCAAACATAAGGGACCCAAGGAAGACAACATCAAGACATATAATAATTAAAATGGCAAAGACCAAGGATAAAGACAGACTTTTAAAAGCAGCTAGAGAGAGAAAAAACATCACATACAATGGAAAACCCATTAGGCTATCATCAGACTCCTCAACAGAAACCTTACAAGCCAGAAGGGAGTGGCATGATATATTTAATGCTATGAAGCAGAGGGCCTCGAACCAAGAATACTCTACCCAGCAAGGTTACATTTAAATTTGAAGGAGGAGTTAAACAATTTTTAGATAAGCAAAACCTGAGAGAATCTACCTCCCACAAACCACCTCTACAGTGCATTTTGGAGGGACTCCTATAGATGGACGTATTCCTAAGACTAAATAGATGTCACCCATGGGAGACAAAGAGTACAGACTATGATTCATAACATACAAAGAATGGAGGAGGAAGAAAAAGGAGGAAAAAAAAGAATCTTTAGGTTGTGTTTGTAATAGCATACAAAGTGAGTTAAATTAGACTGTTAGATAGTAAGGGAATTACCCTTGAACCCCTGTTAGCCACAAATCTAAAGCCTGCAATGGCAATGAATACATACCTATCGATAATCACCCTAAATATAAATGGTCTAAATGCACCAATCAAAAGACAGAGAGACACTGAATGGAAAAAAGCAAGACCCATCTATATAGTGCCTACAAGAGACTCACTTCAAACCCAAAGACATAAAAAGACTGAAAATAAAGGGATGGAAAAAGTTATTTCATGCAACTAATAGGGAGAAAAAAGCAGGGGTTACAGTACTTGTATCAGACAAAATAGACTTCAAAATGAAGAAAGTAACAAGAGACAAAAAAGGACATTACATAATGATAAATGGGTCAATCCAACAAGAGAATATAACTATTATAAATATCTATGCAGTCAACAACAGGATCACCTACATATGTGAAACAAATACTAATAGAATTAAAGGGGGAAATAGAGTGCAATGCCCTCATTTTGGGAGAATTCAACACACCACTCACTCCAAAGGACATATCAACCAGACAGAAAATAAATAGAGACAGAGGCATGGAACTACACATTAGAAAAGATGGCCCTAATGGACATCTACAGAACACTCCATCCAAAAACAACAGGATACACACATTCTTCTCAAGTGCACACAGAACATTTTCAAGAATAGTTTATATACTAGGCCAATAAAAGAGCCTCAGTAAATTAAAAAACATTGAAATTATACCAACCAGCCTCTCAGATCACAAAGGTATGAAACCAGAAACAAATTACTCAAAGAAAATGAATAAGCCCATAAACACATGGAGACTTAATAACATCCTGCTAAATAATCAATGGATCAATGACCAAATAAAAACAGAGATCAAGAAATATATGGCGACAAACCACAACAATAATTCAATACTGCAAAATCTGTGGGACACAGTGAAGGCCGTGCTATGAGGGAAGTATATTGTAATACAGGCCTATCTCAGGAAAGAAGAACAATACCATATGAACAGTCTAAACTGACAATTAATAAAACTAGAAAAGGAAGAACAAATGAGGCCCAAAGTCAGTAGAAGGAGGGACATAACAAAGATTAAAGCAGAAATAAATAAAATTGAGAAGAATAAAACAACAGAAAGAATCAATGAAAACAGGAGCTTGTTCATCAAGAAAATAAACAAAATAGATAAACCCCTAGACAGACTTATCAAGAAAAAGAGAGTCTACACACATAAACAGAATCAGAAATGAGAAAGGAAAACTCACTATGGACACCACAGAAATACAAACAATTATGAGAGAATACTATGAAAAATTATATTGTAACAAAATGGATAACCTAGAAGAAATGGACAACTTTCTAGAAAAATACAACCTTCCATGGCTGACCCAGGACAAAATAGAAAATCTGAATAGACCAATTACGAGCAAAGAAATTGATTTGGTAATCAAAAAACTACCTAAGAAAAAAACCCCTGGACAAGATGGGTTCACTGCTGAATTTTATCAAACATTCAGTGAAGACCTAATACCCATCATCCTTAAACTTTTCCAAAAAGTAGAAGAGGAGGGAATAGTCCCAAACTCATTCTACAAGGCCAACATCACTCTATTAAGAAAACCAGGCAAAGACACCACAAAAAAAGAAAATTACAGACCAATATCCTTGATGAACATAGATGGAAAAATACTCAACAAATTATTAGCAAACCATAATTCAAAAATACATCAAAAAGATCATCCATCATGATCAAGTGGGATTCATCCCATGGATGCAAGAATGGTAAAACATTCGAAAATCCATCAACATCATTAACTACATCAACAAAAAGAAGGACAAAAACCACATGATCATCTCCATAGATGCTGAAAAAGCATTTGACAAAATTCAACATCCATTCATGATAAAGACTCTCAACAAAATGGGTATAGAGGGCAAGTACCTCAACATAATAAAGGCCATATATGACAAACCCACAGCCAACATTATACTTAACAGCGAGAAGCTGAAAGCTTTTCCTTTAAGATCGGGAACAAGACAAGGATGCCCACTCTCCCCACTTTTATTCATCATAGTTCTAGAGATCCTAGCCATGACAATAAGACAACACAAAGAAATAAAAGGCATCCAGACAGGTAAGGAAGAACTCAAACTGTCCCTGTTTGCAGATGACATGATATTGTACATAAAAAACACTAAAGAATCTACTCCAAAACTACTAGATCTAATATCTTAATTCAGCAAAGTTGTGGGATACAAAATTAATACACAGAAATCTGTGGCATTCCTATACACTAACGATGAACTAGCAGAAAGAGAAATCAGGAAAACAATTCCATTCACAATTGCATCCAAAAGAATAAAATACCTAGGAATAAACCTAACCAAGGAAGTGAAAAGCTTATACTCTGAAAACTACAAGACACTCTTGAGAGAAATTAAAGAAGATACCAATAAATGGAAATACATCCCATGCTCAAGGACAGGAAGAATTAATATTGTCAAAATGGGCACACTGCCTAAAGGAATCTACAGATTCAATACAATCCCTATGAAAATACCAAGAGCATTCTCCAATGAACTAGAGCAAATAGTTCTAAAATTCATATGGAACCAGAAAAGATGCCGAATAGCCAAAGCAATCCTGAGAAGGAAGAATAAAGTGGGGGGGAATTACAGTCCCTGACTTCAAGCTCTACTACAAAGTCACAGTAATCAAGACAATTTGGTACTGGCACAAGAACAGACCCATTGACCAATGGAACAGTCTGGAGAGCCCAGATATAAACCCAAGCATATATGGTCAGTTAATATACAATAAAGTGCCATGAATATACAATGGGGAAATCACAGCCCTTTCAACAGCTGCTGTTGGCAAAACTGGACAGCTACATGTAAGAGAATGAAACTGGATTACTGTCTAACCCCATACACATAAGTAAACTCAAAATGGATTAAAGACCTGAACGTAAGTCATGAAACCATAAAAACCTTAGAGAAAAACAGGCAAAAATCTCTTGGACATAAATATGAGCAACCTCTTCATGAACATAACTGTGCGAGCAAGGGAAACAAAAGCAAAAATGAACAAGTGGGACTATATCAAACTAAAAATCTTCTGTACAGCAAAGGACACCATCAGTAGAACAAAAAGACATCCTACAGTATGGGAGAATATATTCATAAATGACATATCTGATAAGCGGTTGCTATCCAAATTATATAAAGAGCACATGCACTTCAACAAACAAAAAGCAAATAAGCCAACTAAAAAATGGGCAGAGGAGCTAACAGACACTTCTTCAAAGAGGAAATTCAGTTGGCCAACGGGCACATTAAAAGGTACTCCACATCACTAGTCATTAGAGAAATGCAAATTAAAACCACAGTGAGATATCACCTCACAGCAGTTAGGATGGCTGCCATCCAAAAGACAAACAACAACAAATGTTGGCGAGGATGTGGAGAAAGGGGAACCCTCCTATACTGCATGTGGGAATGTAACTTAGTTCAACCATTGTGTAAAGCAGTATGGAGGTTCCTCAAAAAACTCAAAATAGAAATACCATTTGACCCAGGAATTCCACTCCTAAGAATTTACACTAAGAATGCAGCAGCCCAGTTTTAAAAAGACATATGCACCCCTATGTTTATTGCAGCACTATTTACAATAGCCAAGAAATGGAAGCAACCTAAGTGCCCATCAGTAGATGAATGGATAAAGAAGATGTGGTATGTATACAGAATGGAATATTATTCAGCCATAAGAATAAAACAAATCCTACCATTTGCAATGACATGGTTGGATCTAGGGGTATTATGCTCAGTGAAATAAGCCAGGCAGAGAAAGATAAGTATCAAATGATTTCACTCATCTCTGGAGTATAAGAACAAAGCAAAAACTGAAGGAACAAAACAGCAGCAGACTCACAGAACCCAAGAATGGACTAACAGTTACCAAAGGGAATGGGACTGGGGAAGATGGGTGGGAAGGGAGGGATAAGGGGAACAAAGAGGTATTACGATTAGCACACCTAATGTAGTGGTGGGGGGATACGGAGAAGGCAGTATAGCACAGAGAAGACCAGTAGTGATTCTATAATATCCTACTATGCTGATGGACAGTGACTGCTATGGGGTATGTGGTGGGGACTTGATAATAGGGGTAGTCTAGTAATCATCATATTGCTTATTTAATTGTACATTAATAATAGCAAAAAATAAAATAAAATAAATTAAAAAAAGATAAAACATATCATCTCCTTCAGCCATATCTACATAACAAAAGAATGTATTTTACTTTTGCCCTAGCTCTTTGTATCTGAACTTTTGTGTCATTCAGATATATAAGGTACTGACTGAAAGGACATCTTTTAATCTTCATTATTTTCAAAGAATTTGAGAAACATATACTTTGAATCTCCTGGATATAGAAGGAGAAGTTTAATATAAACAACCCCATGTCACATGGTAACAATAACAACAAAACCAGAAATAGTGAGATGCAAGGTTTTCATTTGCAATTTCATACCTTTTGCAGAATCACTTACTTTGTTACCTACTGGTAGTACAGGGTAATGGGATGCTAGCAGCTTTCACTGAGCATTCCATATCAACTTGTTTCTTAATTTTGAGAATTCCATTTAAATTTTTATTAAACCCACATTAGAACCACTCATGCAAAGAAAGAATGGCATTTGTGCAATGAACTATACTAGCATGAAAAGCATCCCTTATAAAGAGGTAGAAGTGATACACCTACATAGAGTTCTCATATTATTCACTGAACACTTTTAGCTGTGAATAGCATTATAAAGAATGAAAGATGTAGACTAAAATAACTAATAAAATCTACTAGTGCTACTCACATTCTATGTGATTCACGAGACAGTGTGATTATTTTGTAAATTCATGATTGAAAATTAAATGGTTTATTCAGAAAATAGCCAGAAACTCTCTGAAGATAATTAAACTGTCTGTTTCACAGATTTAAGCAGTATTCTGGTCTTCGTGATGTCAAAGTAAATACTTTAAGTGTTGGTGCTGACACAGAGGTAATAAAAACTTTAAAATAAAATTTTGGTTCCAATTATTAAAAATGAAAAATATACAAGTCTGACGTTATCAAAAGTTGCATAATATTTCATAATCAGGAAGGTATTGTCTATATAAATAGTGAGGCTTGCTTTAATTTGACAAGCCAGCTGTTTTAAGTTTCCACTATATAAATCTATTATATTTATTCATAGTAAATCAATATATTAATTACAAAAACATTCCTCTTTATGGAAAATGGTGTAGGTATGGGCACATATACAGAACACATATGTACAAAGATTATATGTGTACAAGCAGAGATATTCAAAGTGCCCAAAGAGATAGTTTTATGTATTAAGTTTAGAGAATAAAATATGATTAATTTTCAATTAAATTATAAAAGAAACTTCCTAAAATATGTGCAAAGAACAGCAGCATTTATAGTTGAAAGTAAAAACAAAGACTAGAATAAAGAAAAACATATCTTAAAGTAAATAACATAATTATAAAAGAGAACAGAAAAACTTAATTGCTCAGTGAAAAATTTCTTTCTGGGAAGAAAGAAACTGATTAAAATATCAAAATGGAAATTAGAAAGTGGTTTCTTTAATAACATAGACTAACTCAATGAAAATCTACTACACTTCCTAAAATATTCTGATGATAAGAAAATGATGAGTAAATCATTTCTCAAGTGTGATGTATCTAGGAAGTAGATCAGTGAAACAAAAAGTAACATCATCGCAGCATACAAACAGAAAATTCACATATAGAAGCAAAAAATCACAGTTTACATTGCATTCATGTTTAAAATCAAACATCACTTTTTCACATTCTGAAGATTTCCCCCCCTAAATATGGAAAGAAAAACAGGCAAGGGCTTTAATATAATATTTTTTTCCAACCTGGAACAGCTGCAAAAAACAAATCTTGCTGGAGATAAGCTTGGTTATAAATATCAACATTCCCTTTAAATAAGGGAGTCCAGTTTTCATACCATCTGCCTCTTTCTAAAAGAGAAAAAATATGAAAATCAAAAACCAGGACGTCCCCTTTCAAATAAGGCATTTAAAAATGAATGTAGTGAACGTTTTCGCGGTATTGGGACATGAGGTGAAGTGTGGGCATGAACCATGCCTGAGCCTGTCGGCTAGTGTACTGGACTGAGGTTCCGAAGCATAATAAACGAGGTCATCAGGCTTGGGGGAGCAATGCATTAGCTCATAAGAGACTGGTTGATAAAACTGAACCTCAATTGACAAATTTTAAATGAAAATATAAACTAATTATTCCCATGACGTAGCACCACCTTTTACATTTAAGAAAGTCTTCATAGTTGGAGATTCAAGAAGGCAGCGTGAGAGGTGACATGGAAAACTCCTCCCAAAACCACAAATAGTACAAAAATATAGCTAATTAATACAACTAACCCTAAAACAGCAACAAGAAAGAAGTCTGAACCAGACTGCATACAGACCTCACGAACAGAGCAGACCTCACGAAACAGGCTAACGTAGGAAAGCCTTAATCCAGCAGGACTCAGGCCCTTCCCACACCCCAGCTTATCAGTGGAAGGAAGAGAAATGGAGTGGGGGAGGGGGTGGAAGCCTGGGACTGCTGAACAGCTAGCCCTGGAGATCTGCTTTGTAAGCAGAAACCTATACTGTGTGGTGCTCTGGATGTTGGGGAACTCGGACAGGTGGAGTACCTGAGAAATTGACATTCCGGCCATTTGTAGAGTGGGGGGATACACATCCGGTCGCTGTGTTTCAGAGGAAGGGCGGGCGGTCTGAGAGGCTTCCTAGCAGTGAGAGGGCTGCTAAAGGGGTGGGGTTTGCACGGACCTTGCTGCACGGGAGAAGGGAGAGCTGGGCAAGGTTGTCTGGGCCTGCTCTGCCCATCTGGTTTGGAACCTTGAGGAGTTTCAGGTGCTCCATCCCTGTGCCTTCCTACTTAGCTCCGAGGCACCCCACTGTGACACACAGCCTGCTGCACCTTCCTCCTAGCCTACCAGCACAAGTTTGCAAATTGGCAGTCACTGTACTGGCATCAGGACAAGCAGAGGGAGGCCCCACCTACAAAAGCTAGAGATGCAAAGCACAGAGATATACACATGTGCGCTTGGCCCACTGACCCTAACACTGGAGACAGGCACAGCAGACTGGAATGAGGAAAGAGATCTTTCCTCCCACCAGGCACCGGCTCTGCTCCCCTACGACCCCCAACCTCACTCTAGGAGCTGAGCAGCTCTAGAAACTGGAGTTTCTGTGCACTAGTGGGCAACACACTGAAATATGAAACATCAAAAGAACATGGTTAAGACCAAAATATCACAAACCCCAGAAAAAGGGCCAAATGAAACTGAACTCATCAATCTTCCTGAAAGAGAGTTCAAAATGAAAATTATAAACATGCTTACGGAGGTACAGAAAAATATTCAAGAACTCAGGAATGAATTTAAGTAGGAGATTCAAACATTAAGAAATTCCATATCTGAAATGCAACATAAAATGGAGGGATTTAAAAGCAGATTAATGTAGTAGAAGAGATGGTAAATGGAAAAGTAATTACAGAAGAAGAATACAAAGAAGCTGAGGCACAGAGAGAAAAAGAATCTCTAAGAATGAAAGAATATTGAGAAAACTGTGACCAATCCAAATGGAACAATATTCACATTATAGGGGTACCAGAAAAAGAAGAGAGAGAAAAAGATATAGAAAGTGACCCTGAGGAGGTAATTGCTGAAAACTTCCCCAGTGTGGGGAAGGAGAGAGTCTGTCAAGCCGTGGAGGTGCATAGATCTCCCAATACAAGGGACCCAAGGAAGACAACATCAAGACATATAATAATTAAAATGGCAAAGATCAAAGATAAAGACAGACTTTTAAAAGCAGCTAGGGAGATAAAAAACATCACATACAAAGGAAAACCCATCAGGCTATCATGAGACTTCTCAACAGAAACCTTACAGTCCAGAAGAGAGTGGCATGATATATTTAATGCAATGAAGCAGAAGGGCCTTGAACCAAGAATACTATACCCTGAAAGGTTATTATTTAAATTGGAAGGAGGGATTAAAGAATTTTCAGATAAGCAAAAGCTGAGAGAATTCACCTCCCACAAACCACCTCGATGGTGCATTTTGGAGGGACTCGTATCGATGGAAGTATTCCTAAGGCTAAATAGATGTCATTCAAGGGAAGACAGAGTACAGAATATGATTCATAACATACAAGGAATAGAGGAGGAAGAAAAAGAAGGAAAAAAAAAAGAACCTTTAGGTTGTATCTGTGAGAGCATATGACGTGAGTTAAATTAGACTGTTAGATAGTAAGGGAATTACACTTGAAACTTTGTTAACCACGAATCTAAAGCCTGCAATACCAATAAGTACATACCTATAGATAATCACCCTAAATGTAAATGGTCTGAATGCACCAATCAAAAGACATAGAGTCACTGAATGGATAAAAAAACAACACCCATCTACATGCTGCCTACAAGAGACTCACTTCAAACCCAAAGACATACATAGTTTGAAAGTAAAGGGATGGAAAAAGATATTTCATGCAACTAACAGGGAGAAAAAAGCAGGAGTTGAAGTACTTGTATCAGACAAAATAGACTTCAAAACAGAGAAAGTAACAAGAGACAAAGAAGGACTTTACATAATGATTAAGTGGTCAATCTAACAAGAAGATATAACCATTATAAATATCTATGCACCCAACAAAGGAGCACCTACATATGTGAAACAAATACTAACAGAATTAAAAGGGGAAATAGAATGCAATGCATTCATTCTAGGAGACTTCAACACTCCACTCACTACAAAGGGCAGATCAACAAGACAGAAAATAAATAAAGAGACACAGGCACTGAACAACATATTAGAACAGATGGCCCTAAAACATCTACAGAACACTCCATCCAAAAGCAACAGGATACACATTGTTCTCAAGTGCACATGGAACATTCTCAAGAACAGATCATATGTTAGGCCACAAAAGAGCCTCAGTAAATTCAAAAGGATTGGAATTGTACCAACCAGCTTCTCAGATCACAAAGGTATGAAACTAGAAATAAATTACTCAAAGAAAATGAAAAGCCCACAAACACACAAGGCCTAATTAACATGCTCCTAAATAATCAATGGAACAATGACCAAATAAAAACAGAGATCAAGTAATATATGGAGACAAATCAAAACAATAATTCAACACCAGAAAATCAGTGAGAGGCAGCGAAGGCCGTGCTAAGAGGGAAATATATTGTAATGCAAGCCTACCTCAGGAAAGAAGAACAATCCCAAATCTTCAGTCTATACTCACAATTAATGAAACTAGAAAAGGAAGAATAATGAGGCCCAAAATCAGTAGAATGAGGGACCTAATAAAGATTAAAGCAGAAGTAAATAAAATTGAGAAGAATAAAACAACAGAAAGAATCAATGAAAGCAGGAGCTTGTTCATGGAGAAAATAAACAAAATAGAAAAACCCTAGACAGACTTATCAAGAAAAAAGAGAGTCTACACACATAAGCAGAATCAGAAATGAGAAAGGAAAAATCACTATGGACACCACAGAAATACAAACAATTATGAGAGAATACTATGAAAAATTATATTGTAACAAACTGGATAACCTAGAAAAAATGGACAACTTTCTAGAAAAATACAACCTTCCATGGCTGACCCAGGACAAAACGGAAAATCTAAATTGACAATTACGAGCAAAGAAATTGATTTGGTAATCAAAAAACTACCTAAGAAAAAAAACCCCTGGACAAGATGGGTTCACTGCTGAATTTTATCAAACATTTAGTGAAGACCTAACACCATCCTCCTTAAACTTTTCCAAAAAGTAGAAGAGGAAGGAATATTCCCAAACTCATTCAACAAGGCCAAACACCACTCTAATACCAAAACCAGGCAAAGACACCACAAAAAAGAAAATGACAGACCAATATCCCTGATGAACATAGAATCAAAAATACTCAACAAAATATTAGCAAACCAAATTCAAAAATAAATCAAAAAGATCATCCATCATGATCAAGTAGGATTCATCCCAGGGATTCAAGGATGGTAAAACATTCAAAAATCCATCAACATCATTAACTACATCAACAAAAAGAAGGACAAAAACCACATGATCATCTCCATAGATGCTGAAAAAGCATTTGACAAAATTCAACATCTATTCATGATAAAAACTCTCAACAAAATGGTATAGAAGGCAAGTACCTCAAATAGCCCATATATGACATGACAAACCCACAGCCAACATTATAGTTAACAGCGAGAAGCTGAAAGCTTTTCCTTTAAGATCAGGAACAAGACAAGGATGCCCACTCTCCCCACTTTTATTCAACAAAGTTCTGGAGGTCCTAGCCACGCCAATCAGACAACACAAAGATATTAAAGGCATCCAAATTGGGAAGGAAGAATTCAAACTGTCCCTGTTTGCAGATGACATGATATTGTACAAAAAAAACCCTAAAGAATCCACTCCAAAACTACTAGATCTAATATCTTAATTCAGCAAAGTTGTGGGATGCAAAATTAATACACAGAAATCTGTTGCACTCCTATACATTAATGGTGAACGAGCAGGGAGAGAAATCGGGAAAACAATTCCATTCACAATTACATCAAAAAGAATAAAATACCTAGGAATAAACCTAACCAAGGAAGTGAAAGACCTATACCCTGAAAACAACAAGACACTCTTAAAAGAAATTAAAGAGGACACTAATAAATGGAAATTCATCCCATGCTCATGGATAGGAAGAATTAATATTGTCAAAATGGCCATTCTGCCTAAAGCAATCTACAGATTCAATGCAATCCCTGTCAAAATACCTACAGCATTCTTCAATGAACTATAGCAAATCATTCTAAAATTCATATGGAATGACAAAAGACCCTGAATAGCCAAAGCTATCCTGAGAAGGAAGAATAAAGCAGGGGGGAATTATGCTCCCTGACTTCAAGCTCTACTACAAAGCCACAGTAATCAAGACTATCTCGTACTGGCACAAGAACAGACCTATAGACCAGTGAACAGAATAGAGAGCCCAGATATAAACCCAAGCATATATGGTCAATTAATATACAATAAAGGAGCCATGGATATGGGGAAAAGACAGCCTCTTCAACAGCTGGTGTTGGCAAAACTGGACAGCTACATGTAATAGAATGAAACTGGACTACTGCCTAACCCCATACACAAAAGTAAACTAAGAATGGATCAAAGACCGGAATGTAAGTCATAAAACCATAAAACTCTTAGAAAAAAAAACATGGGCAAATATCTCTTGGACATAAACATGAGCAACTTCTTCATGAACATATCTCCCCGGGCAAGGGAAACAAAAGCAAAAATGAACAAGTGGGACTATATCAAACTAAAAAGTTTCTGTACAGCAAAGGACACCATCAGTAGAACAAAAAGACATCCTACAGTATGGGAGAATATATTCATAAATGACATATCTGATAAGGGGTTGACATCCAAAATATATAAAGAGCTCACACACCTCAGCAAACAAAAAGCAAATAAGCCAATTAAAAAATGGGCAGAGGAGCTGAACAGACACTTCTCCAAAGAAGAAATTCAGATGGTCAATGGGCACATGAGAAGATGCTCCACCTCGCTAGTCATCAGAGAAATGCAAATTAAAACCACAATGAGATATCACCTCACACTAGTTAGGATGGCCACCATCCAAAAGAGAAACAACAACAAATGTTGTCAAGGATGTGGAGAAAGGGGAACCCTCCTATACTGCTGGTGGGGATGTAAATTAGTTCAACGATTGTGGAAATCAGTATGGAGGTTCCTCAAAAAACTAAAAATAGAAATACCATTTGACCCAGGAATCCCACTCTTAGGAATTTAGCCTAAGAATGCAGCAGCCCGGTTTCAAAAGGACATATGCACCCCTATGTTTATCGCAGCACTATTTACAATAGCCAAGATATGGAAGCAACCTAAGTGCCCATCAGTAGATGAATGGATAAAGAAGATGTGGTATATATACACAATGGAATATTATTCAGCCAAAAGAAGAAAACAAATCCTACCATTTGCAACAACATGGATGGAGCTAGAGGGTATTATGCTCAGTGAAGTAAGCCAGGTGGAGAAAAACAAGTATCAAATGATTTCACTCATCTCTGGAGTATAAGAACAAAGCAAAAACTGAAGGAACAAAACAGCAGCAGACTCACAGAACCCAGGAATGGACTAACAGTTACCAAGGGGAATGGGACTGGGGAAGATGGGTGGGAAGGGAGGGATAGGGGGGAAAAGGGGTATTACGATTAGCACACATTATGTAGTGGCATGGGGACACAGGAAAGGCAGTATCTACAGAGAAGACAAGTAATGATTCTATAGCATCTTACTATGCTGATGGGCAGTGAGTGTAATGGGGTATGTGGGGGGGACTTGATAATAGGGGGTCTATAACCATAATGTTGTTCAAGTTATTGTACATTGACGATACCAAAAAAAAAAATGAATGTAATAAAAAGGGTATGAACTTCTCTGAGGCCCTGGCTTTAAACTTCTCCTATTTAGGTTCAGATCAGAAAATGGTATCTCATAAGAGTAAACAACTCTTAGTCTGTGACTAAACTGCAACTTAATAAAGAGAAAAAAAAAGGTCATTTTCCAATTTTTCACCTTATTAGCCATAATCACCATCTCTGACTGGACTGTATTTCTCCTTAGTACATTATACCCCTTAGTGTTTATTTTTAGCTACATTTGTCACTCTTCTTACCTCTACTTTTTCCAAACTTTATTTAGAGCCTGTTCAAAGACTTTCATGTTACCTCTTTCAATACAAAAATCTAGTCACTAACAGATGGACTTTTCTTTTAATACAGATTTTATACTCTCCAAAAATTTTTCCTATGCCTCTCTTAACACAGTGGTCTTTTTATACTCAAGTTTGGATTTTATCCTAAAACCTTTTTTCTTTTGCCCTTAATTATTTTTCATTCTTTGTTAATGACCTTGTGATTGAACATTTTAATTTTTCACTGTACCACATCATTACTGCTTCAATAATGAAGTCCATAAGCCATATCCATTACTTAACTCCTTAAAGCATTCACAAGAAAATATTAATGAAAGATAGTCTACCAAATAGAAGAGTTCAGGGTAGCATATTAAAGCCACCTGTATACGGGAATATCCTTTATAGTAATACTGAGATGGCTTGAGAGAAAGTAGAAGAAACATAAGACAGAGAAAAATAGCATCCTCTATTTTAACAATACATGTAAGCGTTTAGTCAGTTCCCTGAAAAATAGTGGCAGGATACTGAAAAGCTACTGAAACAAAGGCCCCTAGGGAGCCCTGGCATAATTTGTTCTCATTCTCATAGTTACTCTCTCTTTTCCTCTTCTTCTCATACACACATAAAGACACACCTATATATTGCAAACAAAGAACAAAACTGAATCTTTAATCATGAGCATTTGCAGTTATTTTAAGGTGCTAAGACTGCACTTAAATGTGTCCTTCATAGGAAAAATATGTCCTAAGACTTCTTTTTATTCACTTGCATTCTGCTGTAGCCATGGACCACCTAGGTCCGTAATTAAAGAAAACAAAGTTCTTTTACAAATGCAAAATGACTTTAATTGCTTTCTTGGAATGCTGCTTCTTCAGTGTGCAAGGCGGGAGGAGAGGAAGAGATTTCTTCACAGTAATGGTCAATAATATTTAATCTCAAATTAATTATTTAAAATAAATAACCATTTTATAGCAATCAATATTTCATCCTTTTCATGGTTTGATGTAGGCATTACAAGATGATATAAACAATTAGATTATCAGTGTTGCAACAGAAAAGTTATTTTACCTTAGACCTATCAGTTATTAGGTTAAAAATATTTAAAGCTTTTTCTCATATTAAATTTAGTCGACTGTTTGTTTTCTGCTTCCCTCTACTAGACTGTAGTACCACAGAGCAGGATCTCTGTTTTGTAAACTAAAGAACCCCAAGCAATGTAACACAGAGTAGACACTCAATACATATTTTTGAGTAGATATTTTCTAGAAGACCGTTATGTTAACACATCCATGTTTTATACTCAATTATTGTAAACAATTAAAAATGGTTTGAGTTTTAAAATATTACTAGAAGCTGTCTTTTATAAGAATATGAGCCTGATAAAGGGTAGGTTAACTCTTTTCTACTTTAACTTGTTTCCTTTCTGGTTATGTCACTTTTTCATTTACCAAGCTAAGCTCATTTACCACTTTTAAAATGGGTACAGTAAGAATATCTATCTTATATAGATCTTGTAAGTGTTAAATAGCTCATTCATGTGAAGTGCTTAACATGGTAACTTCTCACATACTAAGTACTCAATAAACGTTAGTATCATTACATCATGCTGGTTTAATCAGTCACTCACTGTTGAGTTACCACACAGTCCAAATAATTGTTTTAAATAAAAAACAACCTGAACCCGATGACCTCACATTCATTTAAAAAGGCAATAAGCTCCATTATATTTAGGTTCTTAGAGTACAAGAAAGGTGCCATAATTTATGAAGCCTCTAATAACTTAATTACATGTAAACTGTACACTTTCTACTATTCTTTGTTTTCCTATCTTCTATAATTAGCTAGGTGGCCTCAATCTTTGAATAACTCTTAGATGTCAAATTATATATGCTATCTTATTGTAAGTCTTAGAGACTCTAGATTAATAAATTACTTACATGCTTATATGTCCATAATACTCAAAACTACCTTCTAAAATGGAAGCTTTCTGAGCAACAAAAAAAGTTTAAACACTAGTCCCCATTTTTAAAACTGGCAACTGAATCTCTAATCTTTGCCAGAAGTCCTAAATTATCCTCCAGTCTAAGAAAAGAATCTTTTTAGGTCAACACTTCCACCAATTCTTTGTCATTATCGCCTCAGGAGTTGTAAGCTCTTGATGTTATTTCTCTTAACCTGTATGTCACAGCTTCTATTGTATATCCATCACGTGCATCGAGCAGGTCAGGATGGTCCTTCTACTAGAGCAGTAGCCTGATGTTAGATATAATGGTTCTGTCAACAAGGTCTCAAACCTTTAATTTGCAACAATAAATTTAGCATCACAAATGTTTTAAAAAACTATGAGTCTAATACATAATGGCAAACAAGGAACACATTTTAGAATATCCTTTAAATCACAGTACATTCCAAACAATGTCTTCCAAGAACCTTTAAGAAAAATATCAAACGTATTCCAGTGACTTCTCTATTTTCTTTGTGAATATTAAAACTCACTGCATAGGACTTTATTTCAAAGTCTAGCATAAAAAAATGATTTTATAAAAGGACTGGATAACTACATGATTAGTTTTAGAAAAAAGAAATTTCCCCTCTGTTATGAAATGATTGGGTCTTTATTATTACCTTAACCAAAATTTGGGACCTGGCTAGATCATATCTCATGAACTCCTCTAATGGAAACAGCATAAATTCTTCCAAAGTGTGTCTTTTCAAATTACTGCTGAACTCTAAACAATTCAAAGAAAAAAATCAACTGAGCATCCCAAAACAACTTTTGAAGTAAAATGTGTAATCTGAATTTTTACAAGAGCATAATACTGTCCAGCAGCTTCTCTGCTCCAGTTCACCTGTGTCTCTTATTTGACTCAACAGCCATCACAACTTGCAGGGCTCTCCTGAAGTCCTCCACCCACCTTTGTTTTAGTTTGGTCACATGAGTTTGTTTCTTAAGTCAAAGAAAATACAGATCATTAGATAAGAATCACTCACTTCACAAGCTTGCTCTAACTCACTCTCCCACACACACCCAAACCACACACACATCCACACATACATGCTAAGACACAAGCACCATTCATGGCAGTATCTCTACTTGGATCTCAGTATGAGAACTATCTTGTCTTCTGCCAACGCTTCTTCCTCTGTGCCCTGGAGTCCAGCCCCACATACACTTTTCCTGACTTTTTACCTCTTGTTCCCCTCCTTTCCATCTCTTCTGTCATGGCCTTCGCTGGGGTCTCACCAGCATTACAGCATACTATCATAATTGGTCTTACTATCTCCAGTTTTCCTCCCCTCAAACCCTTCCCCCATACTGCTTCCAGAATAATCCATCACAAACATAACCAAGAAATTCCCCTGAAGTATATTATATAATCCAATGTTTCCCTATGTCCTTCAGGATAGGGTTCTAATTCCATAGTTTGGTATCATCTAACCCCTGTTTTCCTTCCAATCTCCTTACCTGTCTTTATCCCACATGTACACTGTGTTCCAGCAACTCTGAATTACAGTTACCTGAAATTATCATACTACATAGCAGCTTTCTGCCTTTGACCATGTTCTTCCTTTCTCTAAAAACGCTTTCAAATACTCCTTTACTTGGATTTTTTTAACTTCTTTAAAACAGTAGAAAACTACGGCAAACATTAATTCTACTCACATATCTTTCAATTCTCCTCTCTCTGTGTAGAAGGGCAATATCGCACTTCACAGTCCCCCATTTGAAATTAAGGAATTTTCTTCGAACAGTGAAACTCTAAATGCCAGTACATAATTAGGCATTCTCTCTTCCCAATCCCGCAGTGACCACAGAAGAACATCCAGATGTAGCCTTTGATGTCTTGGGTCACTGAACTTTCCTACCCACCCATTTTGGACATATAGTCTGTGTGAGAAATAAACATTTGTTATGCTAAAACACTGAGATCTGGGCTTGTTTGTTCCTACAGCATAATCTAGGCTATTCTGACAGCTACAAAGGGTTACGTTTTTCAGGAAGCCTTTCATTAGTCCAATACAGTTTGATCCAAATGCTGCTTCTCCAAGTGATAACAGCATTCCATTCATACTCTTATCATAACACAATACTGCAGTAAGATTTTCTGCCGTAATTATCCATCTCCCTTCAAACTGTACTTTTGAGGGCAGGAACTTTATTTCATTCCTTTATTCTCACGAAGTAGCATAAAGCCTAGCTCATGGTAAGTGCTTAAAAAAATGCTCACTAAATTAACTGTTCATTCATCCATTCATTCACTCATCAAGGACTAGGGACTACTCTAGTTGGAAGAGATAGAGCAAACCAAAGCAAACAAAACCCCTGCCCTCATAGGACCTAATATTCTTGTGAAGGAAAATGACAATAGCAAGACAAGTAAGTGTAAAATACATAGTTTATTAGATAGTGATAAACGCCAAGTAGAAAATGTAGAACAGGGATATTTGGATGGTGACCAGGTAAAACCTCATTTAGAAGATGACCTTTTAATAAAGACCCAAAGGAAAGTAAATTAAATTGGCCATGCACATATCTAGAGGAAGAGCAATTCAGCAGAAAGAACAGTGCAAAAACTCTGAGATGCAAACATGCCTGGCATGTTCAAAGAACAACAGAGCCAGTATGGCTGAGCAAGAGAATGGTTAGAGATGAGATTAGAGAGGTAACAAGAGGCCCGGTCTTACAGAGACAGTGGCCAGTTTAAGAGCTTTAGCTCTTATCTTGAGTGAAATGGGGAAACACTGGAGAATTCTGAGTAGAATGCAGGGTGGAAGAGGACAGTAGAAGATAAGGTCAGAGACATAACAGGGGCCCATATTCTTTCACTGTATGATGTACTTCCTTTCCCCACAAAACATATGCAATACGGATGTACAAATTTATCAAGAAAGATTAAAAAACAATGTCAGTAACTGAAATTTTATGATGACCTTAATCTGTTCATTACTTACTATGCAAGGATACTGATTATAACCAATATATAATCACCAGAATGGAATAATGCACCAAGGTATAATAGTGTATCAAATATCAAGAGAGATTAGGTATTTAATGTAGCAATAAATCCTAGTAGACAATTAATAATATTAAATGATTTAACAAATAAATCACATAGATTTATAGCTCTATGGCTCTTTCTTCATTTACTTTGATTTGTTCAAATTGCACAAAATAAATCCAAGTAAAAACATTCCCCCATTATAATACTGCTTTCCATAAAAAAGAACTACACTCTGAATTCAAGTTCATTGCCAGAAGCAAACAAACCAAAACAAGAAAAACAAAGTGAAAGAAAACAAACTGCAAGTCAAAACACCTTTTGCCAAATGTTAAATCAAATAAACATACCTTGCGATGTGTCCTTGATGCTGCCAAGTCTGAACTCTGGAGAGCTGCCAAGGGGTAAGATGTTTCCAAAGGCAAGATCTTTACTAGGGAAGCTGTGCTGGCATTCCTGGCAAATTCAATTCCAGATACCAATAATAACACTCTTGGCTGCTTTTTCTTACTGGAATAAAAAATAGAATATATGGAAATATTATATGAATGATCTCCAGTTGCTTAATGTCCACAAAATAAAATTACTGTGGTAGCATTTTCCAAAAGGTGTTTCTTGGTTTGCTAACTCTGTTACATGTTCAATCAAATTAAGTTCCTCTGGCCAACTATAATTGGAAATGTTGCATACTATGCCCCTTTTTCACATGGCACACTTTCATAAAAAGGCTCTGAGAAGTCCTGTAGGAGAAAAGCCTATTTAAATTTACTTGACCTAATGTGTCCCAATTTATTTAAGATCCCCTTTTCACTGTAGTAAATAGTACCATTATTTTTGCAGATCATACTTTAAGAATGGTTCATTGTATGGAAATTATCTGAAAAGTGGTGAGATATTCTCCTGCTATATTTTAGAGTTCAGTATGAATGTAAAGAGACTGATTTGAATTTACTTTGTTATTGCCATTTGTACAGAGTTGACTTATAATTTTCTTTATTCAACCCTAGACTTTTATGTTTGTTACTTTCCAAACTAAATGCCCATTAAACAAACAAATAATGGATTTATTCATTTCTGTTCAATGAATATTCACTGAATACCTATTATGTGCCAGGCAGTAAACTTATCTCTAGTTTTATGTTGCAGTTGCTCTTATATAGATGATTATCAAATTTCAGTGGTTCCAAAATGCTATCTAATAATAATAATACCAACTCAAAATTTAACCCCAAATATTAGAGAACACAAGTTTTACTAATTCTAATCATAGCATTAAAAATAGCTCGCAATTTTGAGGCTATTTTTAAATAGTGATAATAATCCAGGTTAAGCATCATATAGCAAGCACAGTCTTTTTTAAAAAATGGTGCTGCACACGCAATATAGGAAGGTCATGGGGAAGGCAGTATAGCACATAGAAGACAAGTAATGACTCTATGGCATCTTACTATGCTGATGGACAGTGACTGCAATGGGGTGACAGGGACTTGATAATATGTGTGAATGTTGAAACCACAATGTTGCTCAAGTGAAACCTTCATAAGATTGTATATCAATGATTCCTTAATTTAAAAAATACATATCGTAAGGTACTTAAGGACAACAAAACAGATTCAAACCTATATTGAAAAAGTTTGAAACTTTATTAAAAGATTTTAAAAAGAAGAACAATCCCAAAAGAACAGCCTAAATGCACAATTAATGAAACTAGAAAAGGAAGAACAAATGAGGACCAAGATCAGTAGAAGGAGGGACATAATAAGAATTAAAGGAGAAATAAATAAAATTGAGAAGAATAAAACAATAGAATCAATGAAACCAGGAGTTGGTTCTTTGAGAAAATAAACAAAATAGATAAACCCGTAGCCAGACTTATCAAGAAAAAGAGAGTCTACACACATAAACAGAATCAGAAATGAGAAAGGAAAAATCACTACGGATACCACAGAAATACAATTATGAGAGAATACTATGAAAAATTATATGTTAACAAACTGGACAACCTAGAAGAAATGGACAACTTTCTAGAAAAATACAACCTTCCAAGCCTGACCCAGGAGAAAACAGAAAATCTGAATAGACCAATTACCAGCAAAGAAATTGATTTGGTAATCAAAAAACTACCTAAGAACAAAATCCCTGGACAGGATGGTTTCACTGCTGAATTTTATCAAACATTTAAGTGAAGACCTAATACCCATCCTCATTAAGTTTTCCAAAAAAGTAGAAGAGGAGGGAATACTCCCAAAATCATTCTATGAGGCCAACATCACTGTAATACCAAACCCAGGCAAAGACACCACTAAAAAAGAAAATTACAGACCAATATCCCTGATGAACATAGATGCAAAAATACTCAACAAAATATTAGCAAATCGAATTCAAAAATACATCAAAAAGATTATCCATCATGATCAAGTGGGATTCATCCCAGGGATGCAAGGATGGTACAGCATTAGAAAATCCATCAACATCATCCACCACATCAACAAAAAGAAGGACAAAAACCACACGATCATTTCCATAGATGCTGAAAAAGCATTAGACAAAATTCAACAACCATTCATGATAAAAACTCTCAACAAAATGGGTATAGAGGGAAATTACCTCAACATAATAAAGGCCATATATGACAAACCCACAGCCAACATTATACTTAACAGCAAGAAGCTGAAAGCTTTTCCTTTAAGATCGGGAGCAAGACAAGGATGCCCACTCTCCCATTACTCAATATAGTTCTGGAGGTCCTAGCCATGGCAATCAGACAACACAAAGAAATAAAAGGCATCCAGATCAGCAAGGAAGAACTCAAACTGTCCTTGTTTGCAGATGACATGATATTGTACATAAAAAACCCTAAAGAATCCACTCCAAAACTATTAGATCTAATATCTGAATTCAGCAAAGTTGTAGGATACAAAATTAATACACAGAAATCTGTTGCATTCCTATACACTAATGATGAACTAGCAGAAAGAGAAATCAGGAAAACAATTCCATTCACAACTGCATCAAAAAGAATAAAATACCTAGGAATAAACCTAACCAAGGAAGTGAAAGACCTATACCCTGAAAACTACAAGACATTCTTAAGAGACACTAAAGAGGACACTAATAAATGGAAATTCATCCCATGCTCTTGGCTAGGAAGAATTAATATTGTCAAAATGGCCATTCTGCCTAAAGTAATCTACAGATTCAATGCAATCCCTATCAATATACCAACAGCATTCTTCAGTGAACTAGAGCAAATAGTTCTAAAATTCATATGGAACCACAAAAGAACCTGAATAGCCAAAGCAATCCTGAGAAGTAAGAATAAAGCAGGGGTGATTACGCTCCCTAACTTCAAGCTCTACTACAAAGCTACCGTAATCAAGGAAATTTGGTACTGGCACAAGAACAGACTCATAGACCAGTGGAACAGAACAGAGAGCCCAGATATAAACCCAAGCATATATGGTCAATTAATATACAATAAAGGAGCCATGGATATACAGTGGGGAAATGACAGCCTCTTCAACAGCTGGTGTTGGCAAAACTGGACAGCTACATGTAAGAGAATGAAACTGGACTACTGTCTAACCCCATACACAAAGTAAACTCAAAATGGATCAAACATCTGAATATCAGTCATGAAACCATAAAATTCTTAGAAAAAACATAGGCAAAAATCTCTTGGACATAAACATGAGCATCTTCTTCATGAACATGTCTCCCCAGGCAAGGGAAACAAAAGCAAAAATGAACGAATGGGACTATATAAAACTAAAAAGCTTCTGGAGATTTTTAGGCTATATAAAGATAACATGGTCCATCCACCATAGTTTACAACACTCCTGGAGGACTATGGGAGCAGCACATAAATACTTCATAGAAAATGTTACCAGTACTGAGACTGACTAGAAAATTAAAGACTATATAAATAGTCCCATGCCATTTCAAGACTGGTTTTGCTTCAATTCAGCTTGTACAAACTTGGGAAAAAATTAATTGTGCTAAAGTTTAAGATTTTGAAAATGTGAATAACGGGTGTTGGACCCTTACTAATGATGATGAGTAGCACTAGTAGTAATAATAATAATAATATCAGCAGTTTCCATTTACATGCATGCATGTCACATATATTATCAGAAATTCTCATAACATACCAGTGGGATAGGTAGAATTAACCCCAACTAGGAAAACTGAGTTTCGTAATGATTAAGTGACTTCCAAGCATGCACAGCTGACAAGGAAAAGGCCAAGATTTGAACTCAGTTCTGTCTAATCACAAAGCACACTCACTTTCCCCTACAGGAAGAGTGTGTTCAGATTGCCCAAGTGACATGTAGACTTTACATCTGTAAATTGGAGAAAGTAACCTTTTTATACATATCACAAAGATTACTATAAGGACGAAATGAGACCATTTAATGAAAATACTGTGTCAAATATAAAGGCTATATAAATGTGAGAACATTATTTGGAAAACTATTTCATTATATATCTAAACCAAGATTTAAAACAGAAATGGCTTTAATAAAATTCTATAAAGGTATTCAAAATAAATGTTAATTTTATTAGAATGCCAAGCATTAATTAACCATTGTTTTTTTTTAGTATCTAAGAAAAGAAAATCCAAATACATTCATGTAGTCCATATCTGAATGTTTATCATCTCAAGTTTTCATAAGCCATATATAAAAATGGTGCAGTGTGCAAACATATATATTGTGTTTGGTTCTATTACCAAATAATACATAAAAAGCAGTTCTATGTACCCAGGAAAAGCCAGATATATTTTTTTACCTTATCAGTAACTTCTTTTAATCTTTTGAATATTTAAACTGATTTTAGTTTATTTAACAGCCTGCTCAAAAACTTTACATACCATGTAAGTTTCTAGGATAAGTAGGACGTTATATTGTTTATATATACCTGTTCAAGAAAAAATTTGTTATAAATATGACATAAGTGGGTATACCCAAAGAAAACTTTCATTCCATCTTAATAGCATTAAAGAATTTTGGGGATTGCTGTATTTGAAAACTTTAAGAACCATTATTCTAAAATACTAATCTAATCATGTTGCTCTATAGTTTAAAATTCTAAAATGGATCCTCATTGCCTACAAGATGAAAATTTCTGTGCATGGCATATAATAACCTTCTCAGCCTGGGCCAGCAGATCTTTATTACCTCAACTTCAGCCACTTTTCTCCAAATTATGTTTCAGCCACTGAATTTCTTTCATTTCCCAACCACATGAACCTATTGACAGCTTAGTGGCTTTGCAAATCTTGTTCTCTTTGCTTCAATGATACCTTAGCCCAAGCCTTATCTACCTTGATTTCACAGGCTTCCTTCAAGACCATGTTTCAATGCCACTTCCTCTGTATAATTCACCCATACCTGCCAAAAAAATCTTTACTAACAGATTAACACATGACTCATTTATTAAATATTAAATATAGTACACATCTATATGAGCATATAGAATTTTGGCATATAATAGTACTCATTATTTCTTACAATATTTCAGTATTAATTAACTGATTTTCATCTTTGGAAATGAAATTCTAAAATCTTTACATGAGTTTTGTTTCATTTAAGGCACAAAGATGGAAAAGAGAAAATATAGATTATTAAATATAAAAAATAATAGATTCTTGGTTTTAACTTCAATCCATGTAAGACCAAAGAGATGCTGGGGTAAGTGAACACTGAAAGGCAATAACTGAGTAAATGTGGATACCTTAAATTGAAAAGAAAATTTCAGTTTTACACACTAAAGATTATAGTTTAGGTCAAGAGTTGCAAACCTTTCAGTAAAAGGCCACATCACAGATATTTTAGGCTTTGTTGGTTAAGAGGCAAAATCAAATTTGAGCTGTCACTGCAATTTGTATTGCTCTGAGAAGGTGTGCAACGCCATGACAGCACATTTGCATTTGTGTTGCAATTACTTAACAAGACAAAAGCAGCCATGGACCATATGCAAACAACTGAGTGTATGTGCATTCCAATAAAACTTTATTTATAAACAATACAATTCATAATTTCACATCACAAAATATTGTTTTGATTTTTTTCAACCATTTAAAAACATTAAAAAGATTCTTTGTTCATGGGTTATACAAAAAACAAGCAGTGAGCCAGATTTGGGGGGCCGTGGGTCCTAGTTTGCTGATCAATGGTTTAGATTTATTTTGAAACCTATTCATACACTTGAATTAATAGGTTTCATCTCTGGAATAAATAAATCAGATCACATAATTTTATTTAAATCTACACTGTTTTTGTTGAATTTTTATATTAGATATCTCGTCATACAAGAAGTTTTTCACATGTACAATTTTTAACTAGATTTAATATATTTAGAGCTATCTCTATATTCTAGAACTCTGGGATATACCATCAATAAATATATACCACACACACACACATACACCGTGGCTTCTGTGTTTATATTGTATCATCCTCTAACAAATTTTTGTATCTCTTAGTTTTTTTTTTCCCCTCAAACGCAAACAGGGTATAGTTTAGAGTCCCTATACTTAAGAGTGGTTTTCTGTTGTTGTCACACGAGAAATACAAACTTCATGGAAGTTTTTTTTCATTCTAAAAATGTTGCTCTGTTGTCTTCTGGCATTTAATGCCACAGAAAAGAAGTCTGAGACCAGCCTAATTTTTGTTTCCTGATAGTAATATGCTATTTTTTCTCTTTCTAAATATATGAAGGATTTTTTTATCATTGTAATTTGAAATTTTTTTCATAGTGTCTCTGAATTGTCACGTTTTACCTAAGAAAAGTCCTTTCTGTATCCACAGGTCTTTTTTAACTCAGAAAGTTTTATTTCCTGTTTTCTCTTTACTAAGTTTTTTTCAAATGCTCTGTTGTCTTCTTTAGGAACAAATATCTATATTCTAGTTTTCTCTTCAGTAACTCCAAATATTTGCATAATGGATTTCATTTTTTTCCACCATATATCATCTTCTTTTCATGAATTATTTTAGCTGTTTATTGCCTAAAATATACATAATAATGCCCCTCGCCCCACCAAATCCTAATTCCCAGCACCTGTAAATACGTTACCTTACATGAAAGAAAAGGGAAAAGGGACTTTGCAGATGTGATTAAAGGAAGAACCTTGAAATGGAGATATTACCCTGAATTATCCAAGTGGGTCCTTAAAATTGGATAACTTGTCTTACCTGTGGTAAGGGGACTTGGTGCCAGAAGAATAGTCAGAGAAATGCAATGTTGCTGTCTTTAAAGATGGAGGGAGGGAGCCATAAACCAAGAAATGTGGCAACCTCCAGAAGCTGGAAAAGGCAAGAAACCAGATTCTTTCCCAAAGCCTCTAGAAAGGAATGCAGTCTTGCCAATACCTTGTTTTCAGCCCAATAATACTTATGTCAGAACCCTGAACTATTGAACTGTAAGAAAATGAATTACTGTTACATCACTAAATTTGTGATAGTACAGCAGAAATATATAACTAATCCAGTTTTCATATTTTTAGTTCCTCTGTCATCTTTTTGTTTTACCTTTCTACCTTCCTATTGTCATTTAATCATTGTTCTTTCTGTATGGAGTTCCCCTATCCTTACGGACCATGTATTCTTCCATGTGTTAGATGTCAAAGAATTTCCTTAAATGTTCTTCCTTAGCTTAAAATTCTTCTTAGATTGCCACAGGTATGCCTCTAGGTCTTCTGCTTATTTCTTTTTCTTTGGTTTTCTGGGATTTTTTGTTCCACTGTAGTCATTTCAAATGCTATATTTATCCAGCATACTTTGGCACTGAAAGAGGCTGTATAATTTTTACATAGTCCAGTGTTTTCCAAATATGTGTATGTATGGGGCAGGGAGGATGTTGAGGGAAGAGAGAATGGCCTCCTAGGAAATAGACAAAATGGAATGAGAAACTGGTATGTTCTTTTTAAAATTAGACCTTTCATCTGAAAAAAATCTGATATGCCCCTGCCCAGAGAGATTCAGTGCTACACTGAACTGCTGTAAATAACAAGAATGTATTATAATACTCAAGCATATTCTTTAAAAAAATAGTAGAAAACCAAAAACCTTCAACTCTTTCTATTCACAGATAAAGAACCTGATGCCTAGAAACATTATAAAACCCAACAAATGCTATATTTTCTGCTAGAGCCAAGTCTAGAACATTCAGTCCAGTAAACCTTCTATTTGGTGTAGGTAATAAACTGTAATCCACAATCAGGATTTTTCTGCAGGTATCCATATAACTTATTCTACATCCTGCAATATTTGAATATTTTTCAAATTAAAACTATGTGAAAAAATGTTTTTTGCATTAAACCACTTCCTTTTGTCTTTCCTCCAATTTTAAGTTGTTCCATCTAATTGGTCTGTTGTTTTTGTAACTATGTCACTACATACTACTACTATAGAAGAACTAAGCTACTTTATTTCTGCTTATTCTCCATTTCGGTGGCTTGAAAACCATGAAATTGGTAAAATTCTCTCATTTATGAAAATGTCTCCACCTTCTGATTCAACAAAACAGTTTATTAAACCTCTAAGTACAGAGTATTTATCTTTCTATTACTGTTGTTCAACATTTCAAAATTAAGAGGTAAGCTAAGAAATCGTTTTTTCATTTTCATGAAAATATATAACTATCTCACTCTATTGTCACAAAGATACTTAACATTTCTATTATATAAGAAAGGATTAAGTGTATGTAATAGGTGTGAAAGATTTAGCTCTAGGACTTTATGATCCTTATCTGCTCAGTAAGAACGGTCTTGAAGATATCAAATTTGATAAAATATGCATTACTATTTTCAATTAATGTATCACTTTACTCATACCAGGAGAATACCAAAAAACAACTATGTTCTAGGCAGTATTTTTAAGACCTTCACACTTAGAGCCAAATCTATTGATATCAAACACATCAATACTTACGAACAAAGATTAGGGCAAAATCCGGCCTAGTTTCATGTTTCTGTGTGGAGGAACATCCACTAAAACAGTGGTTCTCAGTGGAGATGTCTTTGGTATTGAAGTTGAGGAAGGAAATTCTCTCTTGAGCTGGTGGACCTCTACACTACACAGTATTCAACTTCCCTAGACTTTAGGGTCCCCTAAGTAACTTTTCTAATAATTTTAGAATAATAGGCATTTATAATAATTTTAAAGCACCTCCACATATTTCGAGTGGCCCAGAGGCATCACCCAGGATGGAAAACCAGAGCACTAGATTAACAGTCCTGACCTCAAATCTCATTCCTTACTTGTAACTCCCCAACAGGAAAGTTACCTGATTGGAGAGAAGTCCACTGGTCCAATGGGTAGAGATAACCTATTATAAACCTGAAAATACTCAAGGTTTGCCTTCTTTTATTTCCCTCTCTGCCCTGGACCATGCAGAGCAGTAATTCTGGGTAAGGATATCTGTTCTACAAACTGAAATTTTCTCTCAGCTGGACTAAGGATGGGTCTGAGAAATGGAGTGGAAATAGAAGGGGCAATTAGTATGAGTACCCATTTTTGGTCTCCCATGTAAGGCACTATCCCCAACCAGCTCTTTAGTAATGAAGCTGATATTGCAAATTCCACCTGTTTACAAACTCAAGAGGAGGAAAGTGCTATTATTTATTGAGCCCTCAAAACTCTAACTCTGTCACAAAGTGTTAGTCCATTTGTCTTTATTCTAGTTTCTCCACCAGAAATGAAGTCAGTTAAAAAAGGAATAGTTAAATATTAAACAGTTCAAATAAAATTATAAGTGCTAAAGAAACTACAGGTGCTCTTACATACTCTTATTATTTATTACAAAAGCAATATATTTTCCTTTTTCAATGTTTCCCTTATCTAATGATAATATCCATTACTGATGCCCACTTTTATTGATAAAGCTAGACAAAGGAGCTTTAGAAAAGAAAATAACTCTATTATAGCCTTTTATTTTAAAATAAAAATGAGGAAAGAGCCACAGTGAGACCAATCACAATGTTTTTTAGCCACAGAGAATTAATGTGTTATAAAGGATTATTCACTTAAGTTGAAAAAAAAGTTTAGAAGTCAGGTAATGATATTCCTATGACATTTACTAAATATAATCAGCTTTTCTTTGTCCAAAATAGACTTTATAAGTAAGAAAATTTATGTATTTGTGTTGATCTCAAAAATACAAGTTAACATTTTCCCAAAATATCTAACAGTAAATTATCTTTTCACTTGCTTAAATATAATATTGTTTAAGAGAATGATCAAAGAGCATCTGGAATAAAGTACAGCTTACATGGTTTTGAAAGACAGCAAGTTTATTGAGCATTAATAGTTCTTGTTTGTTAAGCGGTGAAAAAAAAAGACTGAAGAACCTGAACTAAACTTAAACTGTGGTAAAACACATTGTAAAAGAAAAGAAAGAGACCCAACTTTGCTTCCTGGTATGAAACGCTGTATATGAGTTAGTTTCTCTTTGGGGTGAGGCAAGGAGGGAGAATAATTTCTTTATCCCTCAAGAAGTTGATAGAAAACAGGTGTTCTAATCCATGGTCCACTTATACTTCAAATTGTGTCTTTTTCTAAGGGGAGAGTCAATAGCTTTCCTTGGCTTTTCAGAGTGGCATATGACACCATAAAGGTCATTCATCATTGGATTAGAAAGTAATCTTTCCCAATCCTTTAAGGCTATGTACATACTTGAAAAAACCTAGTGATATCAAGGGCAAAAAAAAAAAAGTGTTATGCAAGACATTTTGGGTGCTACCTAACCAGAACTAACACAGAATGAGTATCAGATAAATGAATATGTTTCTTCCCCATTTCTAAGTAATCCACATATAAAAGAAGTAATCACAAATGAAGTTAGAAAATAAACAGAATGATCATACTTACATGTGATTACACATTCAGATTATATAGAGATTTCTGTTTAAAGTGTAATCAATTTTAAAATGTAATTAATAACACTTTACATCTATGTAGATCATTACTTTAAAAATACTTTCACAGTCAATTATTCCTCCTTACTTTTTAGGAACAAAGGGCACATACACATCCCCACTTTACAGATGAGGAAACAGTTACGAGGGTGATTGCTCAAGGACAAACATTTCCTAATCCTGCCAGTTTCCTGACTTCTAGGCCAAGGTTCTTCCCAGAGGTAACATGCAGTCCAAGCTTCCTTCTTGGGGATTTATATTAAACCCAGCAAGAGGAAGTAAAAGCAGGCTTTTAGCTCCTTTTGCGTTTTCTCTCTGGAATGTTCTGTTGAATCATTTGGGGTCAGAAAATATGAGTATAGAAGAGATTTGAAGGGGTTATTTGTGGTTAACATCTCATAGTTAATCATTAAATACGGATCAACAAATTAAACAAAAGGGCTTTATAAGCTTAGTATCACCCCTCTTCACAGTACGGACTGACTGGGAGATCACATATTAGCGCCTATGCAATAATTTATTGCCTCAACATCCTGAGAAGCTCACTGTGTTCAAACAGGTAGCAGCAAGAAAAAGAATTCCAGGTAGAATATACCAGATATCCTATCCCCCTTTTTCTAGCCGTCTACGTGGACACCAACACCTTATGAGTTCAGGGACTCACCAAGCACCAGAAGATCCCTCTTTTCCTCCTCCCCCAATAAAGACACCTCCTGCCGCCTGAAGTTCTACTCTGCAAATGTTTTAGCCTCCAGATACTTGTTCATTAAGAAGATGAGGAGGGCAAAGCGTGTAGACAAGTAACATTGAAGATGGAAGCCTGTGAGAGAACTACAGACGCAGAGAGCTGGACAGTGAAATAAACGCACACGAATTAACTGACAGCACAAGAGAGCCAATCCCTGGCTTAGTGAAATGCCTCGGAGGTGGGTGGGGAATACGGTTTGCAAGGCCCTGCAGCGAGTGACAGACGTGCTGGCAGGGCGGGAACCGCGCGTTCCTCACCAACGGCGGCGGCCACGCCTACCCGCCACCCAAACCGAATCCCCGCCGTCCCCACCCTCACCGCGAGCAGCTCGCCGGGAAGGGGGCCCTAAGTTATTACCGTCACCAGTGGGGTTCCCGGGCTCTGGGTTCCTCCTTTTTAACATCCCTCCGCCCAGCCCGCCCAAGTGCCGCTCCCAGCGGCGGAACGATCGTCTCCTAATCGCTTATGGGGTTCGCAAAGGGGGTGCGCCCGCTTTCAGGTCCCTGGCAGGGCCTCCCAGCCCCCTCGCCCTCGCCGGACATACACACACCTCAGCCAAGGCAAAGGCCGACAAACTTCGTGTCCGGCTGGAAATGTTGCTGTCCACGGTCCTGTCACTCAGAGGCAGGGGCGGGACGAGCCAGCTGCACACCCCTACTCCCAAAGGGCGGCACGGGAAAGGGGCGGGGCTCGGCGGGACCCGTCCTCAGCTTGCGCTCCGATTGGTCGGTCTCTCTCCCGCCTCTGCGCCGGTCCTGGACGCAAAGGAGCGGGGCCTGCGTCCTTTCCTTCCTTTTGACGCGAGTCCCAGGCTCTAATACCTGAAGTGGTTCTAGAAATAAAAAATAAGGACTGAGTTGTTTTATATATATAGAACACAAAAATACGTTCTTTTGGTTTTCGAACCCTTCCCACGTAACACATATACTCCCCATCCACACTACGGGGACCATCCCTAAAGGGAAGTATGAACCAAATTCAAGCTATTAACTGAAGATTAATCAATTTAAGAAAGGCGATTTCTGACACATGACCAACAACAAAAGTTTGGAGGTAGGTCCAGGTACCCAGTTTTCACATCTACAAAATGGGAGTGAAATAGTATGTTTTTAAGTATTGTTATTAGTTTTTTGGAAAGCATTAGACAATTGAATGATTTATACCTTACAGTCATGTAAGCCTCACAACACCCAGTGGGAGGTGTTATTATCCACAGCCTATGGACAATGACATTGAGGCTCTGAGAGGATACATTTATTCCATCATTCAACAAATGAAAAAGTGCCTTCAGTCATTTTTATACCATTGCAAATTGAATTTAAAATTATTTCAAAAAATTATGTGACTTACAGGTAATTTTTTCTTGCTCAGGTATAAGTCACTTTCCTCTAGGTGAGACATAGCTTTACAAAAAAGAAGAGAAAAGCCCTTGAGAAAGGAAACAGCATACAAAAGAACTGAGACAAGTATAAGAAGACTAACTAGAAGGTTCTCTGAGATCTCCCAGGATATCAGGGCCAGAAATTGTATCCGAATGTAATTTTATTTTATGCCCTCCTAAATCATTTGCTGGTCTCCAGTTACTCTTCCAGAAATAAAGGTAGAGTTAAATGAGATTATTTTAATAATCTTAACCAGATTTCTGTGTGTGTTTGGCTTTAAAATAGTGAAACCAATTTTCCTTCTATATGAAACAAATACCCCAAAGTGTTTATTTTGTAAGATAAAGTGGTAGTAAGAAAAAAAAAAGCAAAAACAAAAAACAATACCTCTGGACAAATGCTTTGATATTCAATTAAAATGTCCACTATACTGTGATAAAGTTGTTGAACTAAAAAAAACTTTCCAATTGTAAATAATTTTAATCTCTTGAATTTCAAATTCTTCTCAAAGCTTGCTAACTATGAATACCTCTGTATAAAATTTCTCGATTTGTACGACTCAAGATTCCCCATTATGTTTCCTTAACCTTTTAAAAATACTTGGTTTTAGACTAAAAAGAAACAGTTATGATTTTGTATTAATAAGCACATTATATAAATAAATACTGTAAGATTTAAATAAAAGTGAATTATTTATTTGAATCCTTTTTCAGTTGCATATTCAAATAAGTACAGCAAGTGCATTTGTTTGAATGTTCTCACATATATGAGATACATTTAAATAAATGTATGCATGCAAATGTGTAATCATTGAAATAAACACAGCTGAATATTCCCCATATGTATAGCTCCAGATGTTTGAAGCATACTTTCAAATTTCTGGAACTCTACACCTTGATATCTAGTTAAATATCCAGTAAAAAATACTGTGCTACATATGCTTAAGAATACATTTTAAAACTATCTGCATGAGAAAATAAGTTTAGAACAGTGAATGAGTCTTTGCCACTGAATTTCTTATCTTGAATATATCCTTATGAGATAGCTTGTCCCAGCAAGTTGTTCTGTGAGCAGTTAACTGATCTATACAATGGGCACTAGCCAACTTACCCTATATGAATATGGCTTTTAAAGTAGTCTTGCAAGGGTCTTTCAAAATAAACTCCAAAAAGTAATGGTTCCAGTTAACTTTTAATACTCTTCACTTTGGGAGTAGGAGAGTTCATGTTATCCATACCTCAATTATTTATTTTTCAACTTATGCTTCTGCTCAAATACTTGAAAATTTCCTAATAGACATGGATGTACATTAGAAGAAATTATGAAGAACAGTCTAACCAAATATGAAGTGAAATATATATTAGACATTGAGCAAAAAGTAAATGGCTTAATGTAAATTAAAACATCCAGATGTATGTTATGAATATGTTTATTTCTTTACCACATGATGACAGACGTGTTATTCACTTAAATTTCTGGTAAGTTGAAATATAAACTAGAATCTAATAATTATATGTGATAACATCTTTGGTCTAAATGAGTATGCACATAGCTTGAAATCTGGGGGAACTAATTTGGCTCATTTGCAAAAATTATGATCTGTCAAAAATATGTGAACTATGGAATATATTAAATAAGAAATATAATATCAAATTACTTTGTATTATTCAGTAGTCCTTTGTCTAAAATTTTAAAAGCCAAATTATCTTATTAGCTCTCTCAGTAGCTTGAATTTTTTGTTTTATAAGCCAAGTATACATATTACCATTTCTGTGATTCATCCTAGAACAATGTCTTCCTAGGTGTTTAGGGTTAAAACATTTAAAGAAATTATTTTTATGTGTCCTTTAGTCCTTGAAATTCTTGTGATCCCCAAAGTTTCTGTGCTTGAAAGTCTTGGTTTTAATCTGTAGCATATATTGGAGCCATTTAATAAAACCTGGAAAATGGGTATGCTTTTCTTAAATTTCCTCATCAAAACTCAGAAAATTAATAAACATTAAAAATTTTTAACTGCTTTACATAATATTTTTCATTATTGTTTTTTAGTACATATATAGAATGAACTCTGTGGAAAGAAGTGACTGACATTATATATATATGGAGATAATTATTTCATCTCCATGGAAGAAAGATGGGTCACATATTACAAATATTTTGAGGATATAATTTCAAATGTATGGCTGCCAACTATTTCTTTAACTGACAAATGACATGTAGGTAAAAGGTCTATCTTGAGGTCAGTTGAAAACGTTCACATTAACTTTTTTTTCAGTTTATTGAAAATTTAATCTAATATGTCAATGACTCTAAAACATTTTTGAAATTAGGATGCAGCTTACAAATACTTCACTGGTGGCATTTTTGTCCTTCTTAGGGGCACATATAATAATAATGCCTTTTTCAATTGAAAGCTTCCATATATCCAGGTGGTGACTCAGTGATCCAAGCTGCTTTGACCTTATGCGCCTTCCCTCTCAAAACAAGGCCTCCCAATTCCTCACATTAGGGGAAAAGAATGACTGCAGGTTTTCATGGGAGTTTGCATGGCTTCAGGGCAGAATTGAGGCACAACATCTGGATGTACATTTGTCAGTCATTACTGCTAAGATTCATTAATATTATATCCATTTAGTATCACATTGACAAAAGCAATCTTCCTACACTTCTGCTGTATATTAGCTCTCCAGTTTCTCTAACTCAGGTATCCCAGAACCACTTACCAATCAATGCTTTACGTGTTCTTTTGTTCCTAGTCATTCATAACTTTTTAGTGTACTTTATATAATTTACTTGAATATAAGTTTCTTGAGAGTAGAGATACTGTCAGTTACTAAATGATGCATCCCAAGTGCTGAGATCAGTACCTAGCAGCTAGTGGACACTCAATAAACATCTTTGATTAAATTAATTGTTGCACATAGCTGTAATTGATTTGTTTTAATTCTAGTGCATGAATATGCCACACTTCATGTATCTAGTCTCCTGTTGTAGGGCTTTGGGGCTGTTTCTAAATATGTTCTATAATAAACAGGGTGGTTATAAACATTCTTGTATGAGTTTCCTGGTGTAGATTTACAAGGTTCTCTTTGGTTTATAACTAGGAGTAAAATCACAGATTCATAAAGATGTGCACATTCTAAATGAAAATATAATACCAAATTGTTTTCCCAAGATGTACTTTTCTGCCCTCTCAGGAAGTATTCATGAGACTCAAATACACTGATATTTTCATAAAACCAAATTTTGGCTTTGCTAATTTTGTCTGGTTGTTTCCTACTTTATTGATTTCTGATCTTGATTATTTCTTTTTCTCTACTAATTTTCTTATTTTTATATGTCCTTAAGGTGGAAATTGAGATAATTGATTTAAACTTATTCTGTAAGAATATAGGCATTTAAAGCTAGAAAATTTCCTCTTAATCTTTAGTGATATACCATAAATCTTGATATGTTGTTTTAATTAGTACTCATTTGGAAATATTCTTTAATATCTCTTTCTGTGAGTTTTTCTTTTATCATTGAGTTATTTATTTAGAATTATGTTGCTTAGTTTCCATGTATTTGGGGAGCTTCTAAATATTAGTTATTCTTATTGTTATTGACTTTTAATTTAATTCCACTGTTGTTAGAGAAAATACTCCATAAGATTTCAAATTTTTGAACATTAGTGAAACTGATTTTATAGCCCAGCATATGGTTTATCTCAATTATTGTTTCCAGTGTACTTGAAAAGAATGTGTATTCTACAATTGTTGCATGTAGTATTCTATAATTCTAGGATTAATAATATGTATCCTTGAATTATTGCTAGGATTGATCAATATATCCATTTAATATTACATATTTAAGGGTGATGCCCCATGCTCCTCCTTCACTATCCCATTTTCTCCCTAACTCATCATTCCAGATCTGCAGTTCACAGAGTTTCACATTTCTCACACAATACTTCACATTTTCCATACTTCAGAAATGTAAGAATCTTATAACAGTATAATTCCACTTATCTGTCCCACCCTCTTTTTTGTATTATTGTTGCTATATATGTTCCTTTAAAATACATTATAAAACACCAAGTAGAAGCAGACAGGAGATGAAAGGACTCAGAACTTCAGTTCAAGTCAAAACAAAATATTTTGCAACTATTCATATGCACAGATTAGGTTAACTGCCACAAGAAACAAATGCCAAATGTCAGTGGTTTAACGTCATAAAGATTCATTTCTTGCTGACTTCACAACTGATACAGGAATGCAATAAGGTCTCTGCTCTATGAAGTCATTCAGAAAATCAAGCTTCTTTCATTTACAGGTTCCACTCTTCCTAGAGTCTTGAAGATCTCAGGTGAATCTATTGTATCTGGCAAGCAGAAAAATTAAAAAAGAATAAGAATACAGAATCACATGGATGTATTATTAGGGACCATGTGTAGGTTCACTTCCAGATTTTCATATTGCATTGGCCAGAATGGAGTCACATTATCCCACTACTGGGGAGATGGGAAGCTTGTAGATACAATCTATGTGCCCAGGATGGAAAGAAAAGAGTTCAGTAAACACTAGCATGTTTAGGCCACAGATGTCATTTAGTCAGATGACAAAATAAGGGCAGGGTATCTGCTGAATTTTTAATTTCCTAGTCTAAATTTTTTCATGCTCCTATCTTATGATCTTCAAAATAAACATCCATTTTTGTGTAAACTGGAGTATAAACACAGGAATAGTTCATGATCTGCTAATCTGCTCAGCAGAGCTTAGTTCAGTGTTGGATTCTTATGCTTAGCTCTTTGCAAAGTTTGAATGACTCGACCTCTCCAAGTTTCAGTTGCCTGAAAAATATCTGTCTAAATCACAGAAATGGAATGTTAAATTGAGACAATATATGAAAATATGTTTATAAATGAGTAGCATGAGGCATTATTTTTACTAATGAAAAGATGGCTGAAAAATTACTATAATAATGACTTGACATTCCACCAACCTGTCTTCATCACTGCCCTGTCTTCTTCAAGTTCATTAGCATCCTTGTGCAAATCGTGTTGTTTAATGTCAGATGTATATTTGTATTTCGCAGGTGTTATAGAGCTGGAATCTATGTTTAGTTAACACTTTCTTACACTAGCAGGGTTCAAATAGGCTATGATATAAAAAATAATGGAGTCCTCACAGGGGACAGGATCCTTCCATTGCATAATGAGCCAAGAATTTGAGGACAAAGATTCAGATGAAATAAAGGGAGAAAGGAGTTTTGAAAGGGCAAAGGTCCAAAAAGTGGAGAATTTAGTTGGTCATTATATTAGATATTAGAATAAAAAATAAACCTAAGTATAGGGTCTTAGTGAAGCTAATGCTTTATCAAAGAATTGAAAAGAGTAACTTAATCCTTAGTCCCCCTTTTATTCTGTTATAGACATTAATCTACTTTTCAAACATTTCTTTTGCAATAGATGATTACTTATTTAACATTCACAACTCTGTCCTTAGTCATCTAAATGGAAACTTAAAATCAAGTTGTTTTTTCATGCAAATTAGAAGATGTGAGAATTCTTTGAAGGCCCAAGTTACAATTTTTGAGTAGGCTGAAAAATGATTATTTATTCTCTCTCCTCTCTAATTTCTATTTTTCCTTTTCCTCTCTTTATCCTACATTTTCTTTATTATTTTTCCACAAGTTTTCTTGATCATGTATGTATTTTATGTATTTATCCCATAAAATCTGGAAACCACAAAAAGGATACTCAACTGTTATATATAATCCAGCACTTGTTACCTCTAACTGAGCTAAATTCCATGCACGAATAAATTAGTTCTTCTGCCAATTATCATGACAAATTTCTCTCAACCTGTCATGTGTCCAAGAGTTAATAAACTCATTGTCTTAATTTTTTTCTAGACTCAAGTCAGATACTACTATATATTTCATTGCAGTTTTCTTTTTCAAAGTCAACTGACATTGTGATTGATTTTTGAATGACTATTATTATCTTCAAAATTTGTATGACATTATTTATTACACATAGCTTTTATTGCTTAAATGTGAGTTGAAGTGTGTGTGTGTGTGCACACACAAAAGAGAGAGAGAGAGAATGTCCATACAATAGATGCTCATTGCAAGTTTTGGAGTGGCCATAAAATCTCCATGCCTCATGATCACTCCATAGCTTCTAGATTCCATCTCCTGTTTTTTCTCCCACTTTTCTTTTTAATTTTGTAACAGCTCCTATCATACTTTAAGTGGTAGGTGGAATCAGTGTGCCTATCTATTCCTGGTACAAAAAACTGGTGAATAGCTTAATTTAGAGACATTAGAGGAGATTTGGCTTCACTGTATTTTCAGCTGCCATTTGCTGTGGGAAGCCAAAGGCTAACATTCAATGTCATGTATTTACTGTTTGTCAATGCCCAACATATCTTAAAGTCCTTTAAATTTTCACGTGGCCTAGTTGTCACAAAAAGCCAGACAAACTTGACCAAAACATTTTGTTATCTGTGGAAAATGTTTGCAAAATACATTTTTTGTTATTATTATTGTTACACATTCCATGCCCAGGCTCTGGCTGATAGGAGACCACAAAGGTCGCCATTAGACTAATCCAGGTTCTAATGCTCCATATCTACAGGCTAAGAATCCTAATTTGTCAGTTTACCAACATTAATAACAATCCAGTATTCTTTACAATGAGTAATAATTTACAATGAGTTCTTTCACTATTAAGAATACCAGATGTTTTCTCTATTTGACTAGCCTATTTTCTCCCTATATCTGAATTACATAGGAAGTCAAATTACTGGAAGGGTTCAGGTGGCTTCAGTCTGGCAAACTACTGTTAGTTGAGTGATTTAAATGTACAACAGTATGAGACTGGGAATCAAATACATGTTTATGTATACTGTATATTGCATAGTATAACTTACAAGGGCAACCTGTTTTGCAAATTCTTGAAAGGCACCACACTATTTTCTCAAGTATCAGTTGCAATAATTATCTTGCTTCATATGGTTTTTTGGCTCTATCATACGTATGCTATGTCTGAAACTTACATTAAAACCTTTTACTTTAAAGATTTTTCTTATACAGACGAAACACAATAACTTGGGAAAATAGTTAAACTGCTATTAGTAAAACTGGCAACTGTATTTATAGGAGAAAAACAAGAATAGTTTATAGAAATAAATATCTTTCTCAACTAATCCTTAACTATTAATAATCACACCTAATTTAACATAAAAACTTTATTCAGACTTCAATGAGAATATACCTTTTTAACTCATTCTCTCTGAGTCTCACAACCCACTAAGTAATTCTGGAACTATAGAACATGTGAAGACTAGAAGTTTTTTCAGTTACTCATAGTTGAAATAATTTCTCAGAGCTTCATCTCCCATTTAGTTCTATTTTTCTATTTTATACATGGCAGAAGAAAAGAGTAGGAATGAGATTTGTTTCACTGCATTTTTCCAAACTATTAATGAGTTATTTTTAGGAGATAAATGCAGTAGTAACCTACTCTTTTTTCCTTCTTTTCCTTTCTTTCCTAGGAGATGACCATCCTTCCATACCGAATTACAGTGGACACTATGTCATAAATCAGGTAATGATATTTGTGTGAATATTCATACTACAGAAGCTAGATTTAATAGTGGTACTTTGCCAAATGTAGAAATTAGATGCTGAGTGTAGACGTGTAGAAACTTACATGTCCATGAAGGGAAATAACTGAATGTTACTTAAGGATTATAGTTCAGTTAGTTGTCCTCTAATAATTTCAAAATAAGAGAAATGAAATTATACCTTGAAGATCAAATTAAAATCAGGACATCACATATGATAAGCTGCCCAAGTACTAGACCTGTTTCCCCAGATGTATGCCTATCAGGAGAGAATGGAATGGTCACCTAAAAAGTTAGGTTTTACACTGTGATTTTGAAATGTGAATTGTCTTAGAAATTTCCATTAGTTGTACTTTAAAATAATATGGATCAATCTTCCTGAGTCTAATGAAATTTAAGACATTAAAAAGAGTGATTTTTTTTCATTTGCAAGAGTATGAAATATCACAAATTCAGGAAAATAGTATCATGTAGGCTTATTGGAGCATTGACAACTGACTTATTTTCATGACATTCTTCCAGAAAGTTCACTCCTTCCTCTACTTGGTAGTACAATGACTAATGTTTTCAAGGGATGTCTCTACAAATATAAAATTATAAGCAGATGTCTAAGCTTTCTAGATTCTCCAAAAATTTATTCAGTTACTTAAAAACTAGCAAAAATAATCCTCCAGAGAATGGGAACACTACAAAGAATTATTTAATGTATAAGCTTTTATGTCTGTGGGTATCATTTGGTTTTACATGTGGGTATTTGGGTTTCCCCTACATAATTAGCACAAACATAGAATGAATGAGTACTATTATTGTCTTAAAATACTGGCAGTCTAAAGAAGCAGCTTAGTTTGTTGGTGACCTATTACTAGAAGTAATTGCTTGGCATAGTTCATAATAATCAAAATTATAGCAGGTAAATATATGATTCATCAAAATAAATGAAAATCATAATTTTCTGAAAACAATTAGAAAAGTTATCCATACTAATTTTAATGCAACCTTCACAACATGCTCATATTCTAGTATCCTTATATACCTACCAAAATCTTGTTTTTGCAGAATATTTAAAAACGTGTAAAATATCTAAAAACAGCTCTCAAGTGAAAAGTCAGGCTAAATAACAGTATGTTTACTCTGATCTCCATATTGATATAGACACAGGCACAGACACAGCTATAGATATGGTATTTAGTTCTCAATATTGTGATACTGAGATAATGACACACTTAAGATTTTCATTTTTACCTCATACTTGTTTATATTTTATAATATTATCATATCCTAAAAGGTGAATCCATATTCTTTTTCTTATTTATTCTCTTTATTTTCACAGTAGGAAGGGGACAAGAAGAAACAAATGTGTGTTTATATATATATATATATATGGTATTTAAATTCCTTTCTGGTATTTAAATCAAAAAGGGTGCTAGATTAGTTGAGTAAATTCACTGTTCTATGTTTTTTTTTAATTTTTTTATTAAGGTATTATTGATATACACTCTTATAAAGGTTTCACATGAAAAAGCAAGGTGGTTAATGCAGTCACCCATATTACCAAGTTTCCCACCATATGCCATTGCAGTCACTGTCCATCAGTGTAGTAAGATGCCACAAAATCACTACTTTCTTCTCTGTGCTACATTGTCTTCCCCATGATCCATCCCATACCATGTGTGCCAATCATAATATCCCTCAATCCCCTTCTCCCTCCCTCCCCACCCGCCCTCCCTCACCCCTCCTCTTTGGTAACTGCTAGTCACTTCTTGGAGTCTGTGAGTCACCTGCTGTTTCGGTCCTTCAGTATTGCTTGCTGTTATACTCCACAAATGAGGAAAATCATTTGGTACTTGTCTTTCTCCAACTGGCTTATTTCACTGATCATATTATCTTCCAGCTCCATCCATGTTGTTGCAAATGGTAGGATTTGTTTCTTTCTTAAAGCTGAATAGTATTCCATTGTGTATATGTACCCCCTCTTCTTTATCCATTCATCTACTGATGGACACTTGGTTGCTTCCATATCTTGGCTATTGTAAATAGTGCTGCAGTAAACATAGGGATGTATATGTCTTTTTTATCTGAGAAATTATATTCTTTGGGTAAATTCCTAAGAGTGACATTCCTGGGTCAAATGGTATTTCTATTTTTAGTTTTCTGAGGAACCTCCAAATTGCTTTCCACAATGGTTGAACTAGCTTACATTCCCACTAGCAGTGTAGGAGGGTTCCCCTTCCTCCACATCCTCGACAACATTTGTTGTTGTTTGTCTTTTGGATACTGGCCATCTTAACTGGTGTGAGATGATATCTCACTTTGGTTTTAATTTTCATTTCCCTGATAATTAGTGATGTGCATCATCATTTCATGTGCCTGTTGGTCATCTGAATTTCTTCTTTGGAGAATTGTCTGTTCATATCCTCCGCCCATTTTTGAATCAGGTTATTTGCTTTTTGGTTGTTGAGACGTGTGAGTTTTTTATATATTTTGGATGTTAAGCCCTTGTCAGATATGTCGTTTACAAATATATTCTCCCATACTGTAGGATGCCTTTTTGTTCTGTTGATGGTGTCCTTTGCTGTACAAAAGCTTTTTAGTTTGATGTAGTCCCATGTGTTCATTTTTGCTTTTGTTTCCCTTGACGAGAAGATGAGTTCAGGAAAAAGTTGCTTATGTTTATATTCAGTAGATTTTTGCCTATGTTTTCTTCTAAGAGTTTTATGGTTTCATAACTTACATTCAGGTCTTTGATTTATTTTGAGTTTACTTTTGTGTATGGAGTTAGACTGTAATCCAGTTTCATTCTTTTGCATGTAGCTGTCCAGTTTTGCCAACACCAGTTGTTGAAGCAGCTGTCATTTCCCCATTGTATGTCTCCTTTATTGTATATTAATTGACCATATATACTTGGGTTTATATCTGGCCTCTCTAGTCTGTCCCACTGGTCTATTGTTCAGTTCTTGTGTGAGTACCAAATTGTCTTGATTACTGTGGCTTTGTAGAAGAGCTTGAAGTTGGGGAGCATAATTCCCCAGCTTTATTCTTCCTTTTTGGGATTGCTTTGGCTATTCAGGGTTTTTTGTGGTTCCATATGATTTTAGAATGATTTGTTCTAGATCTTTGAAGAATGCTCTTGGTATTTTTTTTATATAATTTATTTTGGTATCATTAACCTACAATTACACGTGCAATATTATTGCTCTTGGTATTTTGATACGAATTGCTTTGAATCCGTAGATTGCTTTAGGCAGAATGGCCATTTTGACATATTAATTCTTCCTTTCCATGAGCAAGGGATGTGTTTCCATTTATTGGTATCTTCTTTAACTTCTCTCATGAGTGTCTTGTAGTTTTCAGAGTATAGGTCTTTCACTTCTTCCTCAGTTAAGTTTATTCCTAGATATTTTCTTCTTTTTGATGCGATTGTGAATGGAATTGTTTTCCTGATTTCTCTTTCTGCTAGTTCATCATTAATGTATAGAAATGCAACAGATTTCTGTGTATTAATTTTGTGTCCTTCAACTTTGCTGAATTCAAATATTAGATCTAGTAGTTTTGGAGTGGTTTCTTTAGGGTTTTTTATGTCCAATACCATGTCATCTGCAAACAGGGACAGTTAAACTTCTTCCTTGCCGATCTGGATGCCTTTTAATTCTTTGTTTTGTCTGATTGCCATGGCGACCTCCAGACTATGTTGAATAAAAGTGGAGAGAGTGGGCATCTTTGTCTTGTTCCCAATCTTAAAGGAAAGGATTTCAGCTTCTCACTGTTAAGTACGATGTTAGGTGTGGGTTTGTCACATATGGCCTTTATTATGGGGAGGTACTTGCCCTCTATACCCATTTGATGAGAGTTTTTATCATGAATGGATGTTGAATTTTGTCTAAAGCTTTCTCGGCATCTGTGGAGATGATTATGTGGTTTTTATCCTTCTTTTTGTTGGTGTGGTGGATGATGTTGATGGATTTTCTAATATTGTACCATCCTTGTATCCCTGGAATAAATCTTACTTGATCATGATGAATGATCTTTTGATGTATTTTTAAATTCATTTTCCTAATGTTTTGTTGAGTATTTTTGCATCTAGGTTCATCAGGGATATTGGTCTGTAATTTTCTTTTTTTGTGCTGTCTTTGCCTGGTTCTGGTATTAGGGTGATGCTAGCCTCATAGAATGAGTTTGGAAGTACTCCCTGCTCTTCTACATTTTGGAAAACTGTAAGGAGGATGGGTATTAGGTCTTCACTAAATGTTTGATAAAATTCGGCAGTGAAACCATCTGGTTCAGGGATTTGTTCTTAGGTACTTATTTTGATGACCAATTCAATGTCATTGCTAGTAATTGGTCTATTCAGATTTTCTGTCTCTTTCTGGGTCAGCCTTGGAAGGTTGTATTTTTCTAGAAAGTTGCCCATTTCTTGTCTAAGTTATCCAGTTTGTTAGCATATAATTTTTCATAGTATTCTCTAATAATTCTTTGTATTTCTGTGGTGCCCATAGTGACTTTTCCTTTTTCATTTCTGATTCTGTTTATGTGTGTAGACTCTCTTTTTTTTTCTTTATAAGTCTGGCTGGGGGTTTATTTTGTTTTTCTCAAAGAACCACCTCCTGCTTTCATTGATTCTTTCTATTGTTTTATTCTTCTTGATTTTGTTTATTTCTGCTCCAATCTTTATTATGTCCCGCCTTCTACCGACTTTGGGTCTCCTTTGTTCCTCCTCCTTTTCTAGTTTCATTAATTGTGAGTTTAGACTGTTCATTTGGGATTGTTCTTCTTCCCAGAGGTAGGCCTGTATTGCAATATATTTCCCCCTTAGCACGGTCTTTGCTGTATTCCATAGATTTGTGGGGTTGAATTATTGTTGTCATTTGTCTCCATATATTTCTTGATCTCTGTTTTTATTTGGTCATTGATTCATTGGTTATTTAGGAGCATACTCTTAAGCCTCCATGTGTTTGTGGGATTTTTCATTTTCTTTGAGTAATTTATTTCTAGTTTCATATCTTTGTGGTCTGAGAAGGTGGTTGGTACAATTTCAATCTTTTTGAATTTACTGAGGCTCTTTTTGTGGCCTAGTATATGATCTATTCTTGAAAATGTTCCATGTGCACTTGAGAAGAATGTGTATCCTGCTGCTTTTGGTTGTAGAGTTCTGTAAATGTCTGTTAGGTCCATCTGTTCTATTGTGTTGTTCAATGCCTCTGCTCCTTACTTATTTTCTGTCTGGTTGATCTGTCATTTGGAGTGAGTACAATGTTGAAATCTCCTAGAATGAATGCATTGCATTCTATTTCCCCTTTTAATTCCGTTAGTATTTGTTTCACATATGTAGGTACTCCTATGTTGGGTGCATAGATATTTATAATGGTTATATCCTCTTGTTGGATTGAGCGCTTTATTATTATGTAATGTCCTTCTTTGTCTCTTGTTACTTTCTTTGTTTTGAAGTCTATTTTATCGGATACAAGTACTGCAACTCCTGCTCTTCTCTCCCTATTAGTTGTATGAAATATCTTTTTTGCAATCCCTTCACTTTTTTCTCTGTATGTCTTTGGGTTTGAAGTGCGTCTCTCGTAGGCAGCATATAGATGGGTCTTGTTTTTTATCAATTCAGTGACTCTGTGTCTTTTGATTGGTGCATTCAGACCATTTACATTTAGGGTGATTATCGATAGGTATGTACTTATTGCCATGGAAGGCTTTAGATTTGTGGTTACCAAAGGTTCAAGGGTAACCTCTTACTATCTAAGAGTCTAACTTAACTCATTTAGTATGCTATTACATACACGATCTAATGGTTCTTTTTTTTTCTCCTCCTTTTTCTTCCTCCTCCATTCTTTATATATTTGGTATCACCTTCTGTACTCTTTGTCTATCCCCTGACTGACTTTGGAGGTAGTTGATTTAATTGTGCATTTGCTTAGTTATTCGTTGTACTACTTTCTTTACAGTGGTTTTATTACCTCTGATGACAGCTATTTAGCCTTAGGAACACTTCCATCTATAGCAGTCCCTTCAAAATACAGTGTAAAGATGGTTTGTGGGAGGTAAATTCTCTCAGCTTTTGCTTATCTGGCAATTGTTTAATCCTTCCTTCAAATTTAAATGATAATCTTGCCAGATAAAGTAATCTTGGTTCAAGGCCCTTCTGCTTCATTGCATTAAATACATCATGCCACTCCCTTCTGGCCTGTAAGGTTTCTGCTGAGAAGTCTGATGATAGCCTGATGGGCTTTCCTTTGTATGTGATCTTATTTCTCTCTCTGGCTGCTTTTAATAGTCTGTCCTTATCCTTGATCTTTGCAAATTTAATTACTATATGTCTTGTTCTTGTCTTCCTTGGGTCCCTTGTGTTGGGAGATCTGCGCACCTCCATGGCCTGAGAGACTATCTCCTTCCCCAGATTGGGGAATTTTTCAGCAATCACCTCCTCAAAGACACTTTCTATCCCTTTTTCTCTCTCTTCTTCTTCTGGTACCACTATAATGTGAATATTGTTTCATTTGGATTGGTCAAACAGTTCTCTCAATATTCTTTCATTCTTAGAGATCCTGTTTTCTCTCAGTGCCTCGGCGTCTTTGTATTCCTCTTCTCTAGTTTCTATTTCATTTATTGTCTCCTCCACCGTATCTAATCTGCTTTTAATACCGTCCATTGTGCTCTGCAATGATTGGATCTCCAACCGTAATTCATTCCTGAGTTCTTGAATATCTTTCTGTACCTCCATGGCATATTAATGATTTTTCCTTTGAACTCCCTTTCAGGGAGAGTCGTGAGGTCCATATCATTTAAATCTTTCCCAGGAGTTGTATTCATAATTTTACTCTGGACCAGGTTCTTTTCGCGTTTCATATTTTTGTATGGCGCCCTCTAGTGCCCAGAAGCTCTCCTCTCTGGAGCTGCTCAGTCCCTGAAGCAATGTCAGGGATTGTGGGGGTGTGGTATTGCTGCCGCAGGAGAAAAGAGCTGTTTCCTGTTTCCTGGCTGCTATTCCTGTCTCCACTGCCTGAACCAGTGGGCCTGGCACACAGGTATAAGCCTCTGTGCTTTGCATTTTTAGTTGCTGTAGACAGATCTTCCCTCTGGCTGGCCTGACACCACGGAAGGATTTCCCGGTCTGCAAGCCCGGTGGGGCTGGCCAGAAGAAAGGCGCACTAGTCTGCCTGTCACAGAAGGGGTTCTTGGAGCTGTGTAGGCAGCCAGGGAGCTGGAGCACCTGAAGACTGTGAAAGCTCCCAACCTGCTGGGCAGAGTGCACCTGGACAATTTTGTCTACATGTCCTTTCTCCTGAGCAGTAAGCTCTGTGCAATCCTTGCCCCTTTAGCAGCCGTTTTGCTAAGGGCTTCTTTGTTAGGAAGTCTCTCAGACTGCCTGCCTTTCTTTTGTCCCAGAGCAGGTGGGTAAGGATCCCTGCTTTCACAAGCAGCTGGAATCTCAGTCTCTCCAGGAATTCTGCCTGTGTTAGCTTTCCAACCCCCTAATTACAAGAGTATCATGCAAGCACCATGAAATGTAAGTTTGTGCTCCCAAAGCAGATCTCTAGAGTTAGATATTCAACAGTCCCAGATCTCCACTCCCTCTCTGCTCCATTCCTCTTCCTCTTGCCATTGAGCTGGGGTGGGGGAAGGGCTTGGATCCCACAGGACCACAGCTTTAGTACTTTACCCTTTTCCATGAGGTCTGCTCTTGTCTCCAGGTGTATGCAGTTTGTTGCCGTCCTCTTTCCTGTTGCTCTTTCAAGAGTAGTTATATTAGTTATATTTTCATATTATATGCAGTTTTAGGAGGAAGCCTCTGTCTCACCACTCACACCACCATCTTTAATCCGTCTCTCTATATTCTTTCATTCCTGGAGATCCTTTTTTCTCTCTGTGCCTCTGCTTCTTTGTATTCCTCTTCTCTAATTTCTTTTTCATTTATTGTTACCCCCACCATATCTAATCTGCTTTTAAAACCTTCCATTGTATTCTGTAATGTTTGGATTCCCTACCAAAATTCATTTCTGAGTACCTGAATAATTTTCTGTACCTCCATGAACATGTTTATGATTTTTATTTTGAAATCCCTTTCAGGAAGATTGACAAGGTGAGTTTCACTTGATCCTTTTTCAGGTATTTGAGGGATTTTTGTTTGAACCAGTTTCCTTTGACATTTCATATTTGTATGTGGTGCCCTCTATTGCTCAGAAGCTCTACTCTCTGGAGCTGCTCAGCCCCTGTAGCAATGTCGGGGCTTGCAGGGGAGTGGTGCTGGTGCCTGGGGGGAAGAAAGAGCTGTTTCCTGCTTCCTGGCTGTTATGCCTGTCTCCACACCCGGAATCAGTGGGCCAATCACATAGGTATAAGCCTCTATGCTTTGCATTTGTAGTTGCCATAGGTGGGGCTTCCCTTTGGCTGGCCTGACGCCAGGGCAGGCGCTTCCGGTTTGCAAGCCAGGTGCAGGCTGGCTGCGAGGAAGGTGCAGCAGGCTACTTATGATGGTGGGGAGCCTTGAAGCTGCATGTCCAGCCAGGGAGATGGAGTGCCTGTAGCTCCTGAAATTTTCCAACCTGCTTGGCAGTGTGACCCTGGACAAATTTTTCTATCTGTCCTTTCTCCAGAGCACTAAGCTCTGTGCAATCCTTGCTCCTTTAGCAGCCCCTCTCACTGTTAGGAAGTCTCTCAGACTGCCACGCTTTCTTTTGTCCCAGAGAAGCTGGATGTGGATCCCTGTTTTCAACAAGAGGTGAGAATCTCAGTCTCTCCAGGTGTTCCACCTGTCTTAGCTTTCCAACCCCACTAATCACCAGAGCACCATGCAATGTAGGTTTGTACTCCCAGAGGAGATCTCCAGGCTTAGGTGTTCAGCAGTCCCAGGCCTCCACCCCCTCCTCGCTCCATTTCTCTTCCTCCTGCCAGTGAGCTGGGGTGGAGGAAGGGCTTTGTTCCCACCGGATCATGGCTTTGGTATGTTACCCTGTTCTGTGACGTCTGTTCTTTTCTCCAGGTGTATGCAGTCTGGCACAGCCTTCTTGTTGCTCTTTCAGTATTAGTTGTATTAATTATATTTTTGTATTATATGTGATTTTAGGAGGAGACCTCTGTCTCACTTCTCACACTGCCATCTTTAATCCCTCTGGCAGTTTTTTATACTAGAATACAAAGTCAATTTTATCTTCAAGTGTCATAATTTATTTAATGATTTAACTGATCTTAAATTATTCTATTTCAGATTGACTCTGTTCTACTTAATCCCCAATATTTACTTGGGTTACATTTACACTTAATAAATCGGTCATCTCAAACACCATCTGTTCCCGTAAGCTTTCCAAGATCTCCAATTTGTCCCATGGATCAGTTCTCTGTGTTCTCGTTATACCAAAAGATAGTTCTCTCTGGACACTTAATAAATATTGTTGATTATAAATTTCCCAAAATCTGGGATTATATTTTATTCAAGTTCTTATACCTTGTCATATTATATGAGGAATACATGTTACAGTGAATATTATAAAATTATTGACACCCCTACTCCCCAATTTGTAATTTTAGTTCCATTCCAACCAAAATATAGCAGTAATTTTTTCACTTTTGGTAGTGAACATGCAAAAACTATTCTAAATTTTATTTGAAAATTAATGAATGAAAAGAACTAAGAAGATTGGTACATTATAATACTGCATTACAAATGCAAAATATATTGTCAAATCAGAGAAAAAGAACAAACAATACATTGACAAATGCTTTAGTCATAAGGATTTAAATTAATGTGTGATAAAGATAATGTATGCTAACAATGGAAGGATTAGTCTACAAAGAATATTTCTGTTTTAAAATACTCAATTTGGAGCTACAAATTCATCCCAAACTAAAAATATATTCTAGGTGTATCAGAAGTTAAAACTAAAACATAGGAGAAATTATTACTATTTAGAATAAAATATGCAGGGTATCTGGATAATCAGATCCATTTAAGCATACAAATAAAGTGAAAAAACATCAAGGACAGTATATTTGACTACATAAGATAAGAAATGTATGTATACTTTAAAACCTCTTTTTAAAAAAAATCAGAGAATTGAAAGGTGAACAAGAAATAATGGGAAGATTGTAATAAGTATTAATGACTAATAAAGAATTTGTAATAACTGATACTTAAAAATACTAATACCTCAAAAACTAAGGCTGTGAAAGGGCAATACATAAAACATAGATTTAAAAATAGAATATTGATATAACAACTTATTCAGTACTGGTCAGAATGTGGTAAGATTGAAATGCTTAAATCACCAAATAAACCATGTATCACGCTATTTATATTGCTTATTAAAACAACAAAATAAATCAAGAAATACATTTCATAAAGAGTTTTTCAGATATTAGGAACTTCTTTTTTATGTGTCAATAAGAAAATTAAATTAACCAGAATATCTTCTCTAAGAATTCCAGTCAATTACGGTACTAATATTGATGCTATTTTTGCTGTGATGTTCCTGTTTTATTTTCTATTATTTCTCTTTGTGCTTTCCCTGTATTTTTTTTTTTTTTGGTCACATTTGCCAAAGATCTGTATTTATTATTGGTTTTAAAGTAAAGAAAGATATAAAAATCAAGTTTTACTTATTGTACCAGGTAGGATGTTTTGATAACAAGTTACAAAAACTGCCTTTGATTAACTTAAGCCATAAAAAATTAAATTTATTGCTGTGTGATAGAACTGACAAACATGAATTAGAAGTTCTCCAGGGATCCCAAGAGCAAGGACCTTTAAACCCTTTTTTAGATTGCTAAATAGAGTGTCTCAACTCTAGTTGTATCTACCATTGTTGGAGATTTAAATTTCCTTCCAGATGTAAATTCCTGGAAGAAAAAGAATCCAACTCTTACCAAATAGCTCATTAGTTCTAGTAGTTTTTAAATCTAAATCCTTAGGTTTTCCTGATATAAGCAATCATCATAATAAAGAAGTAATTTTGTCTTTTCTAACACAATTTCTTATTAGATTAGTTATTACCTCAAAAGTAAAATGGCATAAATTGCCTAATTCTTAATTTAATAATTCTGCTTCCTTAATTCTTACACCAGGCACTGTTCAAGGTTCAGAAGATATAGCAGAGAACAAAGTAGACAGAAACTCTGCCCTCATGGAGTTTACATTCTGTAGATCAATATGACATAGACAACAATCCAGCAAAATATACAGGGTATTATACAGTTTTAAGTGCTGACAATAAAAATAAAACATGGAGGATCATAGACAGTGTTGCCAGTGGCTGAAATAATGCTAACAGGAAGAATTCCTGTCTTGTTCCTAATTTTAGAACATCAATTCTCAATATTTAGAGTGAGTGTTGTTACTATGAAATCTTTTTTATATTTAATTAGTAACTTTCATTTTCTGATTTTAAATATTTAAAATGACAGCTAAATTTGATAAAATTCTTTTAAGTATTTACTTATGTATTCATAAGGATTTTCTCCTTTAATTCATTGTAAGAATAATTGTATTTATGAATACAAGCTCATCCTAGTCTTCCTATACTAATCCATATTTTGTAATAATATATAATTACTTTTAATATGCTAGATTTCCATTTGCTAATACTATGCTTAAAATTTTACAGTAAAATTGGTCTACAATTTTCTATTTTGTCTTATCATTCAAATTTAAGAATATTTCAATGAAGAATTTTCTATCATTTTTTATGGCCTAGATCATTTAAATAGCACTGGGGTTATATATTCTTCAATACAAAAGTAGCTAACAGTTATATGAAGCTTAATATATTACAGACTGTTCTAAGCTCTTCATGTGTATTAATTTAATCATCACAGTAACTCTATGAGGTAGACATTATCCACATCTTACAAATGAGAAAACTTAAGCACAGAGAGGTTGCACAACATGTCTAAGTTCATTAGAGCATTGATGCCTTTTTTAATGGTTCATATTAAACACACTTTCCAATTTATTGTATGATAATTGATCTGCTCATGCTTTCTATCTCTTGGGATAATTTTATCATAAATTTTGCTAGACAAACATACATTTCCTCAAATTTTTCAAATTTGTTGCCTAAAGTTGCATTTTTTCTTTTACAAATCTTTTATTGTTTATGTATCTCTGATTATGTTTCTAATCTTATCCAAACCATATGTATTTTTGCTCTCATAACTTTGTCTTCAATCAGGCTCATTAGGAGATTTAACTATTTTATTGGTCTTGCCAAATAACTCACTTTCTATTAATATTTTATTAATCTCAGCCTATATTTTTCAGTTCCACTTCCTACTATCTTTAGTTTTTATTTTTTTAATTTACCAAGATGAATGTTGTGTTCCTTCACTTTTATCTTCTTTTTGTTAATATTTAAGTGTTTAAAGCAATAAAGTTTTCTACCCTTTCACTTTCAACCTGTTTGTGTCTTTGGATCACGTGTGCTTTTTGACTGCTTTCCATTTCTTTATATATATTCCTGGTATCTATTTGCTCACTCCTTTTCACCTTTTTAAAAAATATCTTTGTTTCAATTGTGTTTCATAAAAAATAATCACAAAATAGGTTTTTCCTCACAGGGTGAAAACTGCTATCTTTAAGAGGGGAATGCATCCCATTCATATTTAGAGGAACAAGTTAAGCATTTATTTTTATTAATTCCATTTTAATTTATGTTTACTATATATTTTACTTTGTTGCTTCTTCTATTTCCTTTTTAAAAATTTTTCCTTGATCATTCATTACCTTCCTTACCTTTTTTAACTTAGAAGTCCTAATAGTTCTTGTCTTTCTCATTCTTGATACTCAATCAAAATATATTTTCCTATATTACATCAAACTAGATACTATCTATATCTTCATATTGCAGCACTCTATTTACTTACCTCCCCATTCCTCCAATCCCTGTCAAAATAAATCTCTTAGAATGCTGTTAATTTTTGTTGTTCTTTCTGCTAACCCTCTTAGTTGGATAGACTTAGAGTACTGTTGATTTTCTATTATAATAAGTTCCTTCTTTTTAAAAAACCCAAATTTATTATTTATGTTCAGTCACAATATTATTAAGTGTAGTCATTAGACTATTTTTTATTTAAATGTTTATTGGCTCACTACAGTTTTTCCTTTCTAATCTCCTACTCTTCTCTGGGTGTCTGGTTTGTAATTCATTCGTTATTTGGTTAGAGTGGAGTTTTACCCAGATGTAGAATAGGGAGCCTGGAAATCCATAAATGTCATATTTTACACCCTGATCTGAGATCGATATCTTGGCAAGTATAAAATTTTTGTTGCCTTAATGTATGTCATTCCAGCATTTCTTTGTTTCTAGTGTTGTGGGTAAGAAGTACAATGTCAGTGTGTTCTTTTTTCTTTGTTTTTAACTCATTTGTTCTGATTGGGAGTTCCTACATTTCTCTCTTTCATTAAAATTCAGGAATTTTATCAAGATATATATATATATTTTTCCGTTTACCCTGCCTGGTGTTCGGTGAGCCCTTTCAATCTGCAGGATAAAACCATTGTTAAAAACAAGGATTTTTTTGTGTTATTTCTTTCCATTGTCTCCTTTCACCTAGGTTAGATCCTCTGGACCTAGCCTATGAGTCTTTTCCCTTTTCCTTTATTGTTTACATATTTTTAAAATCTTCATTCTGTTTTAAAGTAGCTTTCCCCTTAGTCTTCCAAAACATTTATTCATTTCTCAATAGACTGTCTTCCCTCAGTTCATCTAATATTTCTGTAATTCAAAAATCATTTACATTTGTCCCAGGAAGTCATTTATATGTTATAATTTATTCTTAAAAGGATTTATTGTTCTTATGGTTGAAGTTGGTGAATATTGTCATGTGTACATGTTGCAGTTCTAGTTTATAGGAGCCATCTATTCTGAAAGTTCTTCTGAGTGCCTTTGGGAATACCAGTATTTTCCTTCACCTGTTCATACCTTTATCTAACTCTAGTCGCTAGGTCAGGTTTCCTGGATTATTCATGTGATGTTACATCCAAGAGTAATAGAAGGCATACAGATTGGCTTCCTGTGAGCAGGTGATTTGTAACCCAGCAGCTGTCAGGTCTCTGTTAAGACACCAAGAGGATGCTTCTCTGATCTCTGTTCTCTCCACTTGAAAGCCTTAATGCATTGTCAGTTTTGGCTATATGAATTGTCTTAGTCTATTTGTGGCTTCTCTGGCAGTCCTTCTGGGCACTGGAAGATCCTGAATTCCAGCACCCTCCCCCCCACCACACACACACCAGGATAACCTTCTTTGTTTTTGCATCGAAATATTTTGGCAAAGCCCTTGAACAGGTACACAATTGTTCAGCTTTGTGAAGCTATCGGCCCTGTTTCTTACGTGCCAGAGGAGATAAAGTTGATAGGAAATTGGGAATGTGGGTGTCTTGGACTTTTCAGAATGTCATTTTCCCCATAATCTTCCCAAGTGAGTTTATAACAATGTAAATCAGATCATGTCACTTCCCTGACCAAGATTCTTCAATGATATTCCATTGCACTTCAAATTAAACCTGAACTCCTTCCATGGTCTGCAAGGTTTGAGTGATCTAGTGCAGCCTACTTCCCCAGCCTCAGCATGCACCACACTAGATCTTGTCCTTCTGTTGTTTTCTCTCCTCTCAAAATTCTTTAAAATTTCTGGTTCATTGACTGTACCTTTTATTATTTTCCAGTGTTCTCATGTAATTGTTATTTAATTTTCTGTAATTTCAGTAAATTTGGGAAGGTAAATCCATGTGTTTAGCTTATTGTCTTGAACCAGAAACCAAGACATGCTTGTGGGCAAAATTGTATGTGGAGTCCTACAGATGCTGTAATAGTAATATATGAGGAATAGTGTTGGGCATTAATGAGCAAGTAGCTATTTGTATATGAGGTGACTGGTTTGATAAGAAAATGGCTTGTAAAGGAGGTGATCTGAACTTTTAAACTGTTATTACCTTGACACCAAGAACTGTGATTAATTCTGCTCTGAACCGTCTCAGTACTGATTATTTATTAATATAAGATAGTAGTTACATATTAAATAGTGAAGTAAGCAATATCCTGACCACTTCTAAGTTATTGGAAATTTCTACTTTTTTATTATTGTTACCAAACTTACAAGAGCTGGACCTCAGATAGACTACTCTTTTTTTTTTAGGAAGCTTAATAAGGAGCCTTTGTGAATTTGAACAGGTAAGCTTAGAATTAAGACCAGAGTGAATATTGAGAGCTAAATTAATCTTCAGAATAAATTAAAAGACATCCTTAACTAGCTAGAGGAAGGGTGTTGGTGGAAGAAATGGAAAAATGGGGAATTCACGCCAGTAGAGATAGGGGGCACATAATCAAGATGGATACAGAATAGAGCCTATGAACATTGGCACCCACTGGGAAATTTCTTATACTGAGGATGATTAGATAATTTTAAGATTAATATTCAGGTACACGTTGTTTCTCTTTCAGTGCTATGGTGTAATTTCCTTTTATTTCCTTCAGTAAAACATGTTACAAATAGCACATTTTTGCTAGTGATGCATTAAAAGATGATTGAACTGAGAGGAAGTCCACAAGAAGTAAGACTGTGGCACCAAATACAATAAACAATCTGGTACTGGGAATTCAGATTGTGCAAAGGAACAAAGAAGTAAGTCCTCTTGGAAATTCTCAAAAATATTTTGGTCTTGCTGGTATTTTTCACAGTACTTGTGATAGGACTTGGAGACACATTATTTGCATATTAAAAGAAAGGGAAGCTCAAACTCTGTCAAACTCAGAATGCTAGAGGATCCTGGATATTTTGGTACAAATTTGTTATTTTTTAAAGTGAACTGTGTTATCTTAAATGCAGCTCAATTTCTGTTGAAATATTGGAGAATATTTCTTTAATGTTCTAAGTGCTACTGTAAGGAGACATGAGGGCATTGTGGAAAACACACTGGCATCTTGGCATAGTAGACTTTGATAATACTTGTTGAATGAATGAATAAGTGACTCAATTAATCAGTCAATGAAAGAATGAGTGAGAGAATGAATGAATAGAAGAAAGAATGGATGAGGAATTGAGGGACCAGATTTAGTTCTGACCATTGGGCTACAGCTTTCTTATCCACAAATATAGAGAATTTGATTTTGATCTCTGAAATTTTTCTAGTTCTAATAAACCAAGAAAGAGTATCAAAAGATTTCTACCAATAAGACAACACTTACAAAAAATGAAATAAGGTGAGATAAGAAAAGTTGTAATACTCATTAATCTGGACAAATTAATTAGGTACAATATTAATTTTATAAATAAATAAATCAGGTATACATTTTATATTAACACATAAGGTGTATAATACTTGTAATATACATATAATTAGTATGAGAAACAAGAGCAATCATCAATACAAATGAAAAAATAGATATGTTCAGTCAGCCCCAGGGCTAAAACTTTTTTCTGCTAAAATTTCAGTAAACAGTAACTTTATTCATATTTTAATGCTACATAAAGCTTTAAGCATAATGCTTGGCCCTTAATGATTCCTCAATAAATGTTTGTAGGATAAATGAATGAATGATTAATGATTACATTATGTAATCAAATATTAAATATTTAGTCTACTTAACATTGATATATTTTAATTCTCTTTCCATATTCATTTTAATTCTTTCCATTAATATTTAGTGATATAATAAAAATGTAGAGGTAAAGGGAAATGTGCTTAAGCTTCAGTGTGAGGATTTATATTCAGTTTAAGGAAGACAATTTGGCAGAATAGATTGTTGGATAATAAAGCGATTTACTGAAAGATATTGGGAAATTTCTAAGGGATTAGTGTTAGTAGAGTAAAAAGGCAGAAAATTAAATTAAATCAATAGTTTTAGACTTCTGTATTTTATATCTCATCATGTTGCATATATTCATATACAATATAGAAAGAGAAGAAGAGAAACAGAGAGACTGTCCTTTAATGAACTACAGTGATTAAAACAAAATTTCCTCATTTTCTGAAAAAGTGTTTAACATATAACGTGAGATCAGTTGTAAGTATATCAATAGCACTTGGAAGAAAACTTATTATTGATATCTCAAATACAAAGAAAGTAGTAATTTCATTACATTTTATTCACTTCAAAAGGTAATTATTGAGGCCCTACTATTGTTACTATTTTAGTCATGAGGCTAAATAAATGAAATCACAACTTTAAGGTACTCATACTTCAGTGGTAAAGTCAGACAAGTAAATCAGCATTTCCAAGAGAGTCAAATATTTCTTAAGAGTTGAAGACCCAGGTGTACTGGGAGCAGTGAAAAAAAAACATCTCAGTTTAGGGAATGATTTACAAAATGCCTCTAGAGACTCTTGGAAAATATCCCAGGTAGGAAAGGGAATAGGCCTTGGCAGAGGGATGCGGACTTGTAAGACTATCAGATTCAAAGACGTAAGTCATGAGAGAGCATGGCTCATCCAAGCTTAAAGGAATATTCATTTAGGGCCTACTATGTTCCCGGCATCTGAGGTGCTGCATATATGGTGAAAAGGAAATCTATCTGCAGCTTCAGGGAGCTACAAGCTAGTATTTACAAATAGTTAAGCAACATTTAATGAAATTCAGAGTTCTGTGTGTGTGTGTGTGTGTGTGTGTGAGAAAGAACGAGAGAGAGAAACAGAGAGGACAAATATGAGCCAAATCACATTCTTCTAGGGCATATGAAATGTTGAATAAACAAATATAATTGCATTAGCATTTGGTAGGCATTTCCTTCCAGCTTTCAAGAGTACTGGTACAGTCAAATTTGAAATTTGATGTATTTTCAAGATGTAGCAAACCCAGACAATATCAAATATAGTTTTTGAATTGCTCCAAAACATACTATCACCATAAGCATAGTTGAAGCCATATCTCCTAGTAATAAATTCAAATTATATGCCATACATGGCATAAATAATTCTTCTCGATTGTTGGCCAAATACTGCCTTTTACTTTATCAACCATGTCAGAGTTACTATCATAGGTTCAACAATCTTTGCCTTAAATTGAAAATTGTTTTTCTCTCAGTTCTTTACTTGAGTCAAAACAAATGTGTTTTGTAATAAGTGTGGAATTAAAGAAATAGTCATTAATTTTGAATCATTTTTCTTCTGTTAATGTAATGATATAATAACTGGTAACTGTTAAATTTGACTTTTGTCCTTGGAACACTGTAGTTGATTGAACAATACATACATTTTAAAATCTCATGTGTGATTTGTTTTTCTTTTAAATCAGTAATCTCATATTGAATTCTTCATTCTGGATAGTGATAACATCATTATTTTTTATCTGTCTTACATGTTTGGCTCTACTAGCACCACATTTTGAAACTGTTTTTACCGAACCTAAAAACACTTCCTGGTTTGTTTTTGTTTTTTGCCATTTTTTTTATTAAGGTATTATTGATACACACTCCTATGAAGGTTTCACATGAAAAAAAAATGTGGTTACTACATTTACCCATATTATCAAGTCCCCACCCATACCCCAATGCAGTCACTGTCCATCAGTGTAGTAAGATGACACAGATTCACTGTTTGCCTTCTCTGTGCTACACTGTTTTCTCCGTGGTTCCCCACACCATGTGTACTAAACATAATACCCCCAAAATCCCCTTCTCCCACCCTCCCCACCCACCCTCCAGCACCCCTCCCCTTTGGTAACCACTAATTCCTTCTTGGAGTCTCTGAATCTGCTACAATTTTGTTCGTTCAGTTTTGGTTCCTTGTTATACTTCACAAATGAGGGAAATCATTTGGCACTTGTCTTTCTCCGCCTGGCTTATTTCACTGAGCATAATATCCTCCAGCTCCATCTACATTGTTGCAAATGGCAGGATTTGTTTCCTTCTTATAGCTGAATAATATTCCATTGTGTATATGTACCACCTCTTCTTTATCCATTCATCTACTGATGGACACTTAGGTTGCTTCCATATCTTGGCTATTGTAAAAAGTGCTGCAATAAACATAGGGATGCATATGTCTTTTTCAGTCTGAGAACTTGTATTATTTGGGTAAATTTCAAAGAGCGGGATTCCTAGGTCAAATGGTATTTGTATTTTTAGTTTTTTGAGGAACCTCCATATTGCTTTCCACAATGGTTGTACTAGCTTATATTCCCACCAGCAGCGTAGGAGGGTTCCCCTTTCTCCACATCCTCGCCAGCATTTGTTGTTCTTAGTATTTTGGATGTGGGCCATCCTTACTGGTGTGAGATGACATCTCATTGTGGATTTAATTTACATTTCCCTGATGATTAGTGATGTGGAGCATCTTTTCGTGTGTCTGTTGGCCATCCAAATTTCTTCTTTGGAGAACTGTCTCTTCATATCCTCTGCCCATTTTTTAATCAGGTTATTTGCTTTCTGGGTGTAGAGGCATTTAGTTCTTTATGTATTTTGGATGTTAACCCCTTGTCAGATATGTCATTTACAAATATATTCTCCCATACTGTTGGATGCCTTTTTGTTCTGTTGATGGTGTCCTTTGCTGTACAGAAACTTTTTAGTTTGATATAGTCCCATGAGTTCATTTTGCTTTTCTTTCCCTTGCTTGAGGAGATGTATTCAGGAAGAAGTTGCTCATGCTTATATTCAGGAGATTTTTGCCTATGTTGTCTTCTAGGAGTTTTATGGTTTCATGACTTACATTCAGGTCCTTGATCCATTCAGAGTTTACTTTTGTGTATTCGGTTAAACAATAATCCAGTTTCATTCTCTTGCATGTAGCTGTGCAGTTTTGCCAACACCAGCTGTTGAAGAGGCTGTCATTTCCCCATTGTATGTCCATGGCTCCTTTATCATATATTAATTGACCATATATGGTTGGGTTTATATCAGGCCTCTCTAGTCTGTTCCATTGGTCTATGGGTCTGTTCTTGTGCCAGTACAAAATTGTCTTGAGTACTGTGGCTTTGTAGTAAAGCTTGAAGTTGGGGAGCATAATGCCCCCAGCTTTATTCTTCCTTCTCAGCAATTCGGGGTCTTTTGTGGTTCCATATGAATTTTAGAATGATTTTCTCTAGTTCGTTGAAAAATGCTATTGGTATTTTGTTAGGACTTGCATTGAATCTGTAGATTGCTTTAGGTAGGAGGACCATTTTGACAATATTAATTCTTCCTATCCATGAGCACGGGATGTGTTTCCATTTATTGGTATCTTCTTTAATATCTCTCAGGAGGATCTTGTAGTTTTCAGAGTACAGGTTTATTCCTAGGTATTTTATTCTTTTTGATGCAACTTTGAATGGAATTGTTTTCCTGATTTCTCTCTCTGCTAGGTCATTGTTAGTGTATAGGAATTCCATAGATTTCTGCACATTAATTTTGTATCCCGCAACTTTGCTGAATTCAGATATTAGATCTAGTAGTTTTGGAGTAGATTCTTTAGGGTTTTTTATGTACAATATCATGTCATCTGCAAACAGGGAGAGTTTAACTTCTTCCCTGCCAATCTGGATGCCTTTTATTTCTTTGTGTTTTCTGATTGTCGTGGTAGAACCTCCAGTACTATGTTGAATAGAGGTGGGGAGAGTTGGCATTCTTGTCTTGTTCCCAATCTTAAAGGAAAAGCTCTCAGCTTCTTGCTGTTAAGTATAATGTTGGCTGTGGTTTTGTCATATATAGCCTTTATTATGTTGAGGCATTTGCCCTCTATACCCATTTTGTTGAGAGTTTTTATCATGAATGGATATTGAATTTTGTAAAATGCTTTTTCAGCATCTTTGGAGATAATCATGTGGTTTTTGTCCTTGTTTTTGCTGATGTGGTGGATGATGTTGATGGATTTTCGAATGTTGAACCATCCTTGCATCCCTGAAATAAATCCTTACTTGATCATGATGGATGATCCTTTTGATGTACTTTTGAATTCGGTTTGCTAATATTTTGTTGAGTATTTTTGCATCTATGTTCATCAGGGATATTGGTCTGTAGTTTTCTTTTTTTGTGGTGTATTTGCCCAGTTTTGGTATTAGAGTGATGTTGGCCTCAAAGAATGAGTTTGGAAGTATTCCCTCTTCTACTACTCCTTGGAAGACTTTAAGGAGGATGGGTATTAGGTCTTCACTAAATGTTTAATAAAATTCACCAGTGAAGCCATCTGGTCCAGGCATTTTGTTCTTAGGTAGGTTTTTGATTACCAGTTCAATTTCATTGCTGGTAATTGGTCTGTTGAGCTTTTCTGTTTCTTTCTGGGTCAGCCTCAGAAGGTTATATTTTTCTAAAAGTTGTCCATTTCTTCTAGGTTATCCAGTTTGTTTGCATATAATTTTTCATAGTATTCTCTAATAGTTCTTTGTATTTCTGTGCTGTCCGTAGTGATTTTTCCTTTCTCATTTGTGATTCTGTTTACGTGGATAGACTCTTTTTTTCTTGATAAGTCTGGGTGGGGGTTTATTTCTTTTGTTTATTTTCTCGAAGAACCAGCTCTTGCTTTCGTTGATTCTTTCTATTGTGTTATTCTTCTCGATTTTATTTATTTCTTCTCTAATCTTTATTATGTCACTCCTTCTACTGACTTTGGGTCACATTTGTTCTTCTTTTTCTAGTTCCATTAATTGTGTGTTTAGACTGCGCATATGGGAATGTTCTTCTTTCCTGAGGTAGGCCTGTATTGCAATATACTTTCCTCTTAGCACGGCCTTCGCTGCATCCCACAGATTTTGTGGTGTTGAATTAGTGTTGTCATTTGTCTCCATATATTGCTTGATCTGTTTTATTTGGTCATTGATCCATTGATTATTTAGGAGCATGTTATTAAGCCTTCAGGTGTTTGTGGGATTTTTCATTTTCTTTGCGTAATTCATTTATAGTTTCATTCCTTTGTGGTCTGAGAAGCTGGTTGGTACAATTTCAATTTTTTTGAATTTACTGAGGCTCTTTTTGTGGCCTAGTATATGATCTATTCCTGAAAATGTTCCATGTGCACTTGAGAAGAATGTTTATTCTGCTGCTTTTGGTTGTAGAGTTCTGTAGATGTCTGTTAGGTCCATCTGTTCTAATGTGTTGTTCAGTGCCTCTGTCTCCTTAGTTATATTCTGTCTGGTTGATCTGCCCTTCAGAGTAAGTGGTGTGTTGAAGGCTCCTAGAATGAATGCATTGCATTCTATTTCCCCCTTTAATTCTGTTAGTATTTGTTTTGCATATGTAGGAGCTCCTGTGTTGAGTGCATAGATATTTATAATGGTTATATCTTCTTGTTTGATTGACCCTTTTATCATTATGTAATTTCCATCTTTGTTTCTTGTGAGTTTCTTTGTTTTGAAGTCTATTTTGTCTGATATAAGTACTGCAACTCCTGCTTTTTTCTCCCTTTTAGTTGAATGAAATGTCTTTCCCCGTCCCTTCACTTTTAGTCCGTGTATGTCTTTGGGTTTAAAGTGAGTCTCTTGAAGGCAGCATATAGACGGGTCTTGTTTTTTTATCCTTTCAGTGACTCTGTGTCTTTTGACTGGTGCATTCAGTCCATTTACATTTAGGGTATTCATTGCTTTTTATAAATATCATGCTGCTAGTGCCAGGAAGCACTGTTGTACGTGGCTATTTTTAGGGAAGTCTATTGTGTCATACTCTTAAGACCATCATGCCAGTGTTCTACGGTCTTGTGTACTGGTTCTTTGTCGAATACTAGCTATTGCTGTTTACTAAATCTTTTTTATAGCTCTAATAGTGGCTCGTATTTTGTGTGCAAATGACATCGTATTTTATTTTACTTTATTTTTAATATAATTTATTTTGGTATCATGAATCTACAATTACATGTGCAATATTATGGTTATTAAACTACCCCTTCATCAGGTCCCCCCCACCAACCCCATTACACTCACTGTCCATCAGAGCAGTGAGATACTGTAGAATCACTACTTGTCTTCTCTGAGTTGTACAGCCCTCCCCGTGCCCCCCAACATTACGTCTGCTAATCGTAATGCCCCTTTTTCCCTCTTACCCCTCCCTTCCACCCATTTTCCCCAGTCCCTTTCCCTTTGGTAACTATTAGTCCGTTCTTGGGTTCTGTGAGTCTGCTGCTGTTTGTTCCTTCAGTTTTTTTTCTTTGTTCTTATACTCCACATATGAGAGAAATCTTTTGATACTTGTCTTTTTCGGCTTGGCTTATTTCACTGAGCATAATACCCTCTAGCTCCATCCATGTTGTTGCAAATGGTAGGATTTGTTTTCTTCTTATGGCTAAATAATATTCCACGGTGTTTATGTACCACCTCTTCTTTATCCATTCATCTGCTGATGGACACTTAGGTTGCTTCCATTTCCTGGCTATTGTAAATAGTGCTGTGATAAACATAGGGGTGCATATGTCTTTTTCAAACTGGGCTGCTGCATTCTTAGGGTAAATTCCTAGCAGTGGAATTCCTGGGTCAAATGGTATTTCTATTTTGAGTTTTTTGAGGAACCTCCATACTGTTTTCCACAATGGTTGAAATAATTTGCAGTCCCACCAGCAGTGTACGAGGGTCCCCTTGTCTCCACATCCTCACCAACATTTGTTGTTATTTGTGTTTTGGGTATTGGCCATCCTCACTGGTGTGAGGTGATATCTCATTGTGGTTTTAATCTACATATCTCTGATGATTAGCGATGTGGAGCATCTTTTCATGTGCCTGTTGGCCATCTGAATTTCTTCTTTAGAGAAGTGTCTATTCATGTCCTCTGCCCATTTCTTAATTGGATTATTTGCTTTTTGTTTGTTAAGGTGTGTGAGTTCTTTATATATTTTGGATGTCAACCCTTTATCAAATATGTTATTAATGAATATATTCTCCCATACTGTAGGATGTCTTTTTGTTCCACTGATGGTGTCCTTTGCTGTACAGAAGCTTTTCAGCTTAATATAGTCCCACTTGTTCATTTTTGCTTTTGTTTCCCTTGCCCAGGGAGATAAGTTCATGAAGAAGTCACTCATGTTTATGTGCAAGAGATTTTTGCCTATGTTTTTTTCTAAGAGTTTTATGGTTTCATGACTTACATTCAGGTCTTTGATCCACCTTGAGTTTACCTTTGTGTATGGGCTAGACCGTAGTCCAGTTACATTCTCTTACATGTAGCTGTGCAGTTTTTCCAACACCAGCTGCTGAAGAGGCTGTCATCTCCTCATTGTATATATAAGGCTCCTTTATCAAATATTAATTGACTGTATATGTTTGGGTCAATGTTTGGATTTTCTGTTCTGTTCCCTTGGTCTGTGGGTCTGTTTTTGTGCCAATACGAAATTGTCTTGATTACTGTGGCTTTGTAGTAGAGCTTGAAGGCAGGGAGCGTAATTCGCCCTGTTTTATTCCTCCTTCTCAGGATTGCTTTGGCTATTCGGGGTCTTTTGTGGTTCCATATGAATTTTAGAATTATTTGTTCGAGTTCATTGAAGAAAGCTGTTGGTAGTTTGATCGGGATTGCATTCAATCTGTACATTGCTTTAGGTAGTATAGCCATTTTGACAATATTTATTCTTCCTAGCCAAGAGCATGGGATGCATTTCCATTTGTTAGTGTCCTCTTTAATTTCTCTTAGGAGTGTCTTGTAGTTTTCAGAGTACAGGACTTTCACTTTCTTCGTTAGGTTTATTCCTACGTATATTATTCTTTTTGATGCCATTGTGAATGGAATTGTTTTTCTGATTTCTCTTTCTTTTAGTTCATCAATAGTGTATAGGAAAGCAACAGATTTCTGTGTGTTAATTTTGTATCCTGCAACTTTATTGAATTCAGATATTAGTTCTAGTAGTTTTGGAGTGGAGTCTAGGGTTTTTTATGTACAGTAACATGTCATCTGCAAATAGTGACAATTTGATTTCTTCTTTACCAGTCTGGATGTCTTGTATGTCTTTGTTTTGTCTGATTGCCGTGGCTAGGACCTCCAGTACTATGTTGAGTTAGAGTGGAGAGAGTGGGCATCCCTGTCTTGTTCCTTATCTTAGGTGAAAAGTTTTCAGCTTCTCACTGTTAAGTATGATGTTAGCTGTGTGTTTGTCATATATAGCCTTTATGATGTTGAGATACTTACCGTCTATACCCATTTTATTGAGAGTTTTAATCATGAATTGATGCTGAATTTTGTCAAATGCTTTTTCAGCATGTATGGAGTTGATCGTCTGGTTTTTGTTCTTCTTTTTGTTGATGTGGTGGATGATGTTGATGGATTTTCGAATGTTGTACCATCCTTGCATCCCTGGGATGAATCCCACTTGATCATAGTGTATGATCCTCTTGATGTATTTTTGAATTCGGTTTGCTAATATGTTGTTGAGTATTTTTGCATCTACGTTCATCAGGGATATTGGTTTGTAATTTTCTTTTTTGGTGAAGTCTGCCCAGTTGTGTTATTAGAGTGATGCTGGCTTCATAGAATGAGTTTGGAAGTATTCGCTCCTCTTCTATTTTTTGGAAAACTTTAAGGAGAATCGGTGTTATTTCTTCTCTATATTTCTGGTAGAATTCAGAGGTGAATCCATCTGGTCCGGGGGTTTTGTTCTTGGGTAGTTTTTTGATTACCGATTCAATTTCGTTGCTGGTGATTGGTCTGTTTAGTTTTTCTGTTTCTTGCTTGGTCAGTCTTGGAAGGTTTTATTTTTCTAAGAAGTTGTACACTTCTTCTATGTTTTCCAGCTTGTTACATATAGATTCTCATATTATTCTCTTATAATTCTTTGTATTTCTGTAGGGTCCGTCGTGATTTTTCCTTTCTCATTTCTGATTGTGTTTATGTGTGTAGATTCTCTTTTTCTCTTAATGAGTCTGGCTAGGGGTTTATCTATTTTGTTTATTTTTTCAAAGAACCAGCTCTTGGTTTCATTGATTTTTTCTGTTGTTTTGTTCTTCTCATTTTATTTATTTCTTCTCTGATCTTTATTATGTCCCTCCTTCTGGTGACTTTGGGTCTCATTTGTTCTTCTTTTTCCAATTTCAGTAATTGTGTCTTTAGACTATTCATTTGGGAATGTTCTTCCTTCTTTAAATAGGCCTGGATTGCAATATACTTTCCTCTTAGAACTGCCTTTGCTGCGTCCCACAGAAGTTGTGGCTTTGTGTTGTTGTTGTCCTTTGTCTCCATATATTCTTTGATTTCTGTTTTGACTTGGTCATTAATCCATTGATTAATTAGGAGAATGTTGTTAAGTCTCCATGTATTTGTGAGCCTTTTTGGTTTCTTTGTACAATTTATTTCTAGTTTTATACCTTTGTGATCTGAGATGGTGGTTGGTAGGATTTCAATATTTTTGAATTTACTGAGGCTCTTTTTGTGGCCTAGTATGTGGTCTATTCTGGAAAATGTTCCATGTGCACTTGAGAAGAATGTGTGTCTTGTTGCTTTTGGGTGCAGAGTTCTGTAGATGTCTGTTAGGTCCATCTGTTCTAGTGTGTTGTTCAGTGCCTCTATGTCTTTACTTATTCTCTGTCTGGTTGATCTGTCCTTTGGAGTGAGTGGTGTGTTGAAGTCTCCTAAGATGAATGCTTTGCTGTCTATTTCCTCCTTTAATTCTGTTAGTATTTGTTTCACATATGCTGGCGCTCCTGTGTTGGGTGCATATATATTTATAATGGTTATATCTTCTTGTTGGACTGACCCCTTTATCATTACGTAATGTCCTTCTTTATCTCTTGCTACTTTCTTCGTTTTGAAGTCTATTTTGTCTGATAGAAGTACTGCAACACCTGCTTTTTTCTCCTTGTTGTTTGCATGAAATATCTTTTTCCATCCCTTCACATTTAGTCTGTGTATATCTTTGGGTTTGAGGTGAGTCTTGTGTAAGCAGCATATAGATGGGTCTTGTTTTTTTATCCATTCTGTTACTCTGTGTCTTTTGATTGGTGCATTCAATCCATTTACATTTAGGGTGATTATTGATAGATATGTACTTATTGCCATTGCTGGCTTTAGATTCGTGGTTTTCAAAGGTTCAAAGGTTGCTTCTTTACCATCTAACAATCTAAGTTAACTTTCTTGTTAAGTAATTTTAAACATTGTCTGATGTTTCTTTATTTCTCTCCCTTCTTATTCTTCCTCCTCCATTCTTTATATACTAGATGTTTTATTCTTTGCCTTTAGTTAGTATTTGGATGGTCTGCTTTCTTTGCTATGATTTTATTTTCTCTGGTGACATCTTTTTAGCCTTAGGTGTGCTTCCATCTAGAGCAGTCCATTTAAGATATCCTGTAGTGGTGGTTTACAAGAGGCAAACTCTCTCAAGTCTCGTTTGTCTGGAAATTGTTTAATCTCTCCATCATATTTAAATGATAATCGTGCTGGATACCATATTCTTGGTTCGAGGCCCTTCTGTTTCATAACGTTAAATATATCATGCCATTCTCTTCGGTCCTGTAAGGTTTCTGTTGAGAAGTCTGATGATAGTCTGATGGGTTTTCCTTTGTAAGTGATCTTTTTTCTCTCTCTAGCTTCCTTTAATACTCTGTCTTTATCTTTGATATTGCCATCTTAATTTTTATGTGTCTTGGTGTTGTCTTCCTTGGGTCCCTTGTGTTGGGAGATCTGTGGGCTTCGCTGGACTGTGAGACTATTTCCTTCCCCAGCGAGGAAAGTTTTCAGCAATTATTTCTTCAAAGACACTTTCTATCCCTATTTCTCTCTCTTCTTCCTCTGGTACTCCTATAATGCGAATATTGTTCCGTTTGGATTGGTCACACAGTTCCCTTAATATTCTTTCATTCCTAGAAATCCTTTTATCTCTCTCTGCCTCAGCTTCTCTGTATTCCTGTTCTCTGATTTCTATTCCATTAACAGTCTCTTGCACCTCATCCAGTCTGCTGTTAAGCCCGTCGATTGCTTGTCTGATTTCTGCCTTGTGTTTCCTCACTTCCCTCACTTCCTCCCTCAGCTCTTGCACATTTCTCTGTAGGTCTATCAGTATGGTTATGACTTTTATTCTGAGTCTTTTTCAGGAAGACTGTGCATTTCCATCCCTGCATGCTCCCTCTCTGGGGTTGTCTGGTTGATTTTGGTCTGAACCATATTCCTCTGTCTTTTCATGGCTATAGAATTGGTTGCTGGTAGTTGCCATGTATGTCAGCTGCGCTCTTTAAGACTTTAAAAAGAGAAAAAAAAAAGAAAAAGAAAATAAAAGAAAGAAAAAAAGAAAGAAAAAGAAAAGAAAAACCAAAAGAAAATAAACAAAAACAAAGAAGAAAACAAAACAAAAAACAACAACAACAAAAAAAACGCCCACCGGGAGTAGATTCTGTGGGAATGCTGTAGGTGGCGCTGTTGCCCCACTATTCCGCAGCAATGGCCACTCTGCTCCGCAGGGCCCTTTATCGCTCTGGCCATGATGGGAACAAATGGGAGTCTGTTGATCTCAGTGAGAAGTGTAAGTACAGCCATGCTTCCCCAGTCACCAGCTGAGGCATCTGGAACTCCCCAGGACTCCCAGCCTGCTGTGCTGAGTGTGCCAGGGCGATCCAGCTCCTCTGCTGGGCTCCTGTCTCTGTAAGACCACTGACGAAAGCATGCGCTTTTTTTTTTTTTTTCCTTCCCAGGAGCCGGCTGCAAGCACCCTGGTGCATTCCCGGCTCAGATCCTGCACCCTCTGTCTCTCCAATCTCTGCTATGCTGCGCGATGTGGGTCATCACTCCCCGTGCAGATCACCGGGGATGACTACTTCGCGGGGTGTACTTCCACTCCCTCCCAGCTCTGAATCCTCTCTTTCCACCGGTGCGCTGGTGTGGGGGAGTGCTCGGGTCCTGCCGGGTCGCGGCTTTGTATCTTACCCGCCCCTTGAGGTGCCGAGTCCTCTCGGGTGTAGCTGCATGCTGTGCGCTTTCCTGTGTATTCTGGTCTCTCTTTTAGGAATAGATGGATTTGCTGTATTTTCATAGATAAATATAGTGTTGGGAGGAGATTTCTGCCGCCCTGCTCACGCCGCCATCTTCCCGGAAGTCTCCTTTATTTTTAATTGAAACATTAAATGTTTTGTTCTACCAGGCAATGACAGATTTGACTATTGGATTTGAAACTTGTAGAAGTTAAATGATACTTAGTCTCTGAATATATATGTATATGTATATGCACACACACACACACATATATATGTATATAATTTTTCTAGTTTCTTTCTCCATTTTAAAGGATTTTGGTATGTATCCAGTGGAATAGTATAATCACTAGTTTGAAATGGATCATATTTTGCTAGAAAGAGATTCTGAAGTCTGGAATTCTTGATGGTGGTGTTCCAGCATCAGAACCAAATACAAACCGGGTAATTCCAGAGATCTCATTTTTGTCACCTTGTGTGTTGAACTCATTAATGTAATTTTCTTCATCTTCTAATGGGCAGGCCTAATTGGAAGTGTTGCTTCTGAGCTGTGAATTTGATATAAATAATATTTTCAGTGTTGACCAACATTTAAATCTTCTTTTAATGAAGAATGTGAATTTTCAGAGGTTTCATTTTATAAATTCAAGTTATAGATTTCATAAATATAATTTTCTTCCTTTTTTTGTTTTGAGCAGCAACTAAATCACTATTAATTTAAAAAATTATAATGCCCTACATGTGAATTTGATGTAGGTCACCTGTAAAAAATCTGCACACCTACTTTGTTTTCAGTTTTTATAAACACATCTCTTCTTTACAGTAGATTTCCTATTTTTTCATATTTTAAGAGTTCTACTTTTGTACTTTCAATTTCTATCACATTCTCCAACTGTACTCATTCTCAGTGATCTAGAAAATGTTAAAGAATTTTTTTAAATGTACCTGTAGTCAAAGTCTAAAACTTTACATCAAAATAGAAAATAAGGTAGCTCTTAAAGAATAAAATTATTTTATATATATTCAAAATGATATTCTAAAATTCAGCATCATTAAAATAAAAATTAATACCAATTTAAAATTTAAATTAAAGCTGAATTTATAATGTTTTGAAAATGTAATTAAATCTCTTAGAATATTTTAAATACTTTTAGAAGGATAATACCTTTGCAATCCTTGCTTTATCACCATTTAGTTGCTAGTGTATCAGTGTCGTATTTCATAAAACTACCTATATACCAATTTTAAATAATACATATAGTTTAATTTTGTAAAATGTTTCTCAGCCACCATATGCAACTATTGCAGATATTGTCTAATTCATGGAAAGTGTAGAAACAAATTGAAACATGGAGAGAAAAAATGGGTGCTTGGTTTCTTAGAAAATTGTACTTTATTGTGCAAGTATCAACTGCATTTATACTATTTGAAAAGAAAAAATTGACAATTAATTTACCTTTTCTCTTACCTACGTGATTTTGCCACTCAAATTCCTCATGCATTTTGATGCTATGGTATAACCCACAATACATCTTCGCACAGAATTTCATCAGTACCTGAATGGTATTACAAGAATGGATGTTTCAGATTACTGGTCACTTCATACCAATGCCAAGTCCTCGGATTCTGAGTATCATAGGTGCCCACCTAGCTTTTGTAAACTCTGTGTGTGCATGTATGTGTGTGTGTTTCTATGACCCCTCTAAATACAGGGATCCCTCCTGTTTCTCTTACCAAGATCTAATGGCAGTACTGCCTGATCTAAAGCAGTCCAGGTAAATGTAAACCTTTTTACAACCATATTCACTGTTTTAAAAATAATAAAACTCCCTCCTAAATGTCTTTACTAGAAAAGATGTAAATGAGAAAAGCTGATAGTGGTTGTGGATAACCTTTAAAATAGCAACTAAGCGTTAAGTTAAATGGTTTATTTCTTTTAAAGAAACTATTGTCATAAAATAACATCCTCCTCCCCTGTCGCAGGGGTGGTGGAAAGGAAATGAAAGTGGAAATCCTAGCAGTGTAGCTCTGGTGGGAGTAAGACTTGTGGGGAGGGGAGAAGAGAAGGAGAAAGAACACCATCAATTAAGCATTAGCTATGTGCCAAACATTGGGCTGTACTTTACAAACATTTTGTCAATGAACCATTACCTCAAAACTGTCAGGTGGGAATTAACCCTATTATATAGAGGAAACAACTGAGAACCTGAGAGTTTAGGAAACTTAAGTAACACAGCTCTTAATTGGCAGGGATGGGATGCAAGTAGTCTAAATCTAAAGCGCATTCTCTTATCCACTGTCCTTCTACTAGAAACTGCAAATACATCAAACCAAATATGTACAAATGCTGAGAGAAGAGACATAGCAGTGAGATGATGGGGAGTGGGAGTAGAATATTTCTAAGCTGAGAAAAGTGTCTAGAGAGGGTGTGACATAGATATCTAGCACAGGACTATAAAGGTACTAAAAAAAGAAAAGACCCAGGGGAATGATATTGGAATTAGAAGTGGATAGATGGAAATGTGGGCTAATTTTGACTTTTGAACTTGAAACATCACTCTCCTATAAATCTTGAGTCAGTAATTTTGTTGAGAGGGCAAAAGTTCTTATCAACTTTTCTTTTTGCATTAAACATGATTACCACTGTGTCTTTTCCTTGTATCAGAAAACATCCCAAGTCCAGCCAAAGGCACAGTTTGAAATACCTTTCTTGGTAATCAGGTAAAACATAGAGTGTGCAAGGTTTGGTCCACATGGAAAAATCTCATGAATGTATAAACTGGAAGCAGAAGTGGTGTTTGCAGGTGGACACAGTGGTTTTGGAAAAACAAACTCTGTATGGTTGTGCATATCCAATACCCCATTTGATCATCCTCAAAAATGGTTAAGGAAAACTGAACAGGACAAACTGTTGAAAAACTTTCCTGGTCTTTAATTCTGTTTTACTTTATTCTTTAATTTTAAACCAAAATTCAGATATAGCTCAAAGCTTGCCATTAATTGTACATTGATACCAGAGTAGATAGTAAAACAGCAATAATTCACCATCTCCTAACAAGGTGGTGCACCTGCTTAAATCTTGAACTCCAATAGAATTTGTCAGTAGGTTTGGTTTCTTTACTAAACCCTCTCTGTCAAGTATGTAAAATATTCCTAAATTACGTACTTCTTGAAGTGTACTGTGCAGCTCAGCAGCAGAATCACTAGGATTTGTCCTGAACTAGAAACATTGGAGGCTGGGGCTCCAAAGTCTGCGTGTTCACAAGCCCCTGAAGTTGTTCTCCTTCATGCTAAATTTGAAAATCATTATAATCTGTCATTTTGTATGTGTGAGGGGAATGTGAAGGGAGCATCTGAGAAAGGTGACATCATACACAAGAAGAATCACTCCAACTGATTTTGCTAAATTTCTTCAGAATTGTCTGTTGTACACTGAGAGAGCATTTCTAAGACCTTTACATTATGAAAACTTTTGGTCACTCAATGGAGGTTAGAGAGGTGGGCCATGCAGTGTCCTCAATATCCCATGTATAGTAAACCCCTAATAAAAGAACATATATACTTGTTCAATAAGGCTTTATTTGGTAACACTTAGATCATTTGGCTTGGCTCCTATTAAAGTTAAAAAAATATTGCCACTAAACCCGGAAAAGGACACTATTAAAAAAGAAACCTACAGGCCAATAGCCCTGATGAATATAGATGCAAAAATTCTCAAAATAATAGCAAACTATTCAGCAGCTCATTAAGAGTCATTTATCATGATCAAGTGGGATTTATCCCTGGGATGCAAAAGTGGTTCAACATACATAAATATATAATGTGATATACCACATTAATAGAATGAAAAGAATCATATGCTAATCTCCATAGACTCAGAAAAGCAGTCAACCAAATTTAACATCTGTTCATGATAAAAACTCTTAACAAATTAGGCCTAGAAGGAACATATCTTAATATAATAAAGGCCATATATGACAAGCCCACAGCTAACATCATACTCAGTGGTGAAAGGATGAAAGCTTTTCCTCTAAGATTAGGGATAAGACAAGTGTGCTCACTCTCACCATTCATATTCATTGTAGTACTGGAAGTCCTAGCTAGAACAGTCAGGCAAGAAAAATAAATAAAAGGTATCAGAATTGGAAAAGAAGTAAAATTGTCTCTATTTGCAACAACATAATTTTATATAAAGAAAATCAGCAGAAACACCATTAGCTCTACTCAGTGAATTCAATAAAGCTGTAGGATACAAAATCAGCATGCAAAAGTAAGTAGCATTTCTTTACACTAACAATGAAATTCTGGAAAAAGAAAAATCAATCCCATTTACAACAGCATCAAAAACAATAAAATACTTAGAAATGAGCTTAATTAAGGAGATGAAAGGTCTCTACACTGAAAACTACAAGACATTGATGAAATAAATTGAAAACATTCATCAGTGAAAAGGTATCCCATATTCATGGACTGGAAGAATTAATATTGTTAAAATGTCAATACAACTGAAAGCCATCATATTCAATGAAATCCATATCAATATTTTAAGGGCAATTTTTACAGAAGTAGAAAAAAACACTCCTAAAATTTATATGTAACCACAAAAGACCCTCAATAGCCAAAAAATAAATCCTGAGAAAGAACAAAGTAGTAGGTATCACACTTCCTGATTTCAAGCTATACTATAAAGCAATAGTCTTCAAAAGAGTATTCTACTGGAAAAAAACAAAAAGTAGACAAATAGACCAGTGGAACAGAATTGAGAGCCCAGAAATAAATCCACACATGAACGGTCAATCAATATTTCACAAAAGAGCCAAAAATACTCAATGAAGAAAAGACCATCTTTTCAATAAATGGTGCTGAAATAATTGGATATTTGCATATAAAAAATGAAACTGGACCTACTTCTTATACTGCTCACAAAAACTAATTTGAAGTGGATTAAAAACTTAAATGTAAGACCTGAAATCATGAAACTCCTGGAAGAAAACATAGGAACAGTGCTCCTTGGCATGGGTCTTAGTAATGATTTTTTGGATATGACACCTAAAGCACAGGCAACAAAATAAAAAATAAACAAGTGGGACAACATTAAAATAAAAAGCTCTGCACAGCAAAAAAAAATCAATAAAAAGATAATCTAAAGAATGGGATTATAAAATATAAAAACCTCATACAATTTAACAGAAAAAAGACAAATAACCCAATTAAAAAATGAGTGAAGGAACTGACATTCCTCCAAAGACAATATACAAAAGGCCAACAGGTTCATGAAAAGATGCTCAATAACACTAGTCATTAGGGAAATGCAAATTAAAACCACAATGAAATCTCCTCATGCCTGTTAGAATGGCCACCATGTAAAAAAATAACAAGGTAACAAATGATACATTGGAGCAAAGGGAACCCTCCTACACTGTTGATGGGAATGCAAACTGGTACAGCCACTATGGAAAACAGTAAAGAAGTTCCTCAAAAAATTAAAAGTAGAGCTACCCTATGATCCAACAATTCTCTTCTGGGAGTATCTCCAAAGGTTACAAAAATACTAATTCAAAAAGATATCTGCATCCCCATATTCATAGCAGTCATTATTTACAATAGCCAAGGCATTGAAACAACCTGTGTCCATCCATCAGTAGATGAAGAGACAAAGAAGTTGTGGTACATATATATATAATGGAATATTATTCAGCCATAGATATTAGGAAATCCTGCAATTTGCAAAAACATGGATGGACCTTGAAGGAATTATGCTACATGAAATAAGTCAGAGAAAGACAAAGACTGTATGATCTCACTGTAAGTGGAATCTAAAAATATATATATCAGACTTGTGATTACTGGAGACAGGGGATAGAAGAACGGAATTGGAAGAAGGTGGTCAAAAGGTACAAAACTTCCAGTTGATCAGTACTAGGGATGTAACATACAACATGATGACTACACTTAACACTGCTACATGTGCTACATGATATATAGGAACATTGTTAAAGGAGTAAATCCTAAGGGTTCTCATGAAAAGGATACTTTTTTCCCTTTATTATTTTCTCCTTTCTTTTAGTTGTATCTATATGAGAAGATGGATGTTAGCTGAACCTATTGTGGTAAGCATTTCACAATTCATGTAAATCAAACCATCATGCTGAGTGTCTTAAACCTATACAGTAATGTATGTCCGTTATTTCTTAATAAAACTGGAATAAAAACTGTCATTGTCCATTTGTGTGTCTCTCTTCCTTCTTAGATGGTGAGCTTCTTATGGTTCAGGATCATGTCTTATTGTCCTTTGCATTGCCTTGGTTAATGACAGAGACTGAAACACAGTATGTGGTTAATAAATGCAAATGAAAGGAAGAAGAACAGGACTACAGGAAGAGAGATTGAGAGGGAGAGAGAGAAAGAGGAACAAACTTGAATGAGATAAAGGAGTTAAAGTAGGGTTTTTAGACAAGCAAACTTAATAAAGATTTTACTTTGGTACATGAATTTGATTTTGAAATAGTGTGTGGTCCATGAAATAAAAACATCCCTCAAATTACTGAACATTTCAGAAAACTACAGAATATAAATACCCTGTTAGGCAGATGCTTTCAGTGTTTGTAGGTGCCAATTTTTACATATCCTTTTGTAACATTCATGCAGTTTTCCTATGTGTTTTTCTCCACAAAACAATCCATTTTTCTTAAATAATAATAATTGCTAGCAGCCCAACTCTAATAAACAACCCTACAATAATAAGTCAGTATGTGCCCATACAGAGGAAAGAGAAAGGATTACTTCAGAAAACAGATGTCAGCTTCAAGCTTCCAAGGATTTATTATAAACAGAAATGAGTAAAGAACATGAAAAATACTTTGGCAGAGCTATTGAATACAGAGCTAATGAAAGGCTATATTCACCATCAAATGTATGCTAACAGCCAAATTGCCAGAAAATCTACTGTTTCAGGAGTGGTCTATGCCAAAACACAGACTACAATTATACATAAAAAATAGTTAAACAAAATGTGAAACAGCAGGATTAACTTTCTACTGGGAAATCTGTTTCAGTATAATTGCATTCTGTTGTGACATATAGGAAATTTATGCAAATAATGAATTAGAAATCAATTTTGGATAAATAATGTTACAGAAAAGAAGAAATTCAAAGAGTAAAATTTGTAAATTAGCCATTATCATGAACCAGTTCTTTCTTTTTAATACTCACTTCAATAAACACTTAACAATGTAGAGTAGGGATATACATATAAGCCCATTAAAGCTAACTCTGAAAATGATTTTATCATTTTTCATTCTAGTCATTTTGCTATATGAACAAAGACTGGGTAAAAGTTTCAACATTTTCATTGGACAAATTCAATATTTTTAAAGACACAAGACTGTCTAATAAATCTGAGTAAAATGAATGTTTTATGTTTTTCAGTTTTGTGGATCTTATTGTTTGATTTTTGTTTGTTATTGTCATTGTTGCCATTTTGAGCACCAACAAATGATACCACAAAACATAACTTTATAACTTTTAACCTATCATTCAAGTCTCAAATAGACTCTACACTGTTTAGAAGACCCTATTATAATACACAGTAGTGTGGAATGAGGAGATGCTACATTTATTTTAAGAGAGAAAAAAAATCTGTATTTCATTTGTTACACTGCTAACTTCACTTTAGGTAATTGCATTCAGCTTTATTATTGCCCAGAGCAATAACTGATTGTTAGTTATTGAAGTCTGAAATGATTTTCTCATTTCTCAGGGGAATCTAGAGATTTACATGGTGCACAGCAGTAACTAATAGATATAATCTGGTCATAATATAGCCATATAATGTGTTATTTACTTGTGGAGAACATAGATGTTCAACATTTTAGCATTTCCTCAAGAAGGGTGGCATATTTCACTCAATATATAAACATTAACTGTATATTGCTGTACCAAAAGCTAACCAAAAACATGCTTTGTTAGAATTTATGAAATTATGCACACATATGTATATTCAGTAATATAGAAGGTAGGTTTTTTTCTTTGGAAATTTTTAAGACTTATTTTTTATTTAGAGACTTTCAAAAAGTACTTATATTTTAAAATTCCTTTCAAGTTCCAGCATTACTTCTAAAATTCCAGCTAAATTATGATATTCAATATATAATCAAAGTAAGATGTAACTGCAAAATAAATTTAGTGTAGTTATGCTGCAAATATGTTTTTTAATGGACTGTTATTATCCATTATAAGTTTGTAGTTTTATAGTTTTACAAACCCCTGATTCAGACAATTAAGTAATCATAAGCTTTGTGTGCTTCTTAATCACTTTAATTCAAGACCTCTAGCTTCAGCATAGATTTTAGAACCTGAACTAGGCATGGCATACACATAAAATCAGACAGCAAGGAAACATACAAATTTTTAACCAAAAATCTTCACTTCATTGTGCAGTAGCTATCTTTCTTATAGCATGAAGGCATTGGTACTCTCTCATTCTTTGCAAAATGTACATGTAATGCAAATTTATCGCATATGATTTTTGAATAAATAAAATTCTAACAGCAGCATAGTGTAATAAGGGCAAATGTTTTATTAAAGGAGGTTTTTCTTTTTTTTTTCTATCCAACTGATATAAATGTTTTATGAAGGTTTCAGAGTATTCCTCCTGGAAACATTACAGGCCCTGTACTTCTCACAAAGCAAGAGAGATTTTTGCATCTTGCTCCCATTAACCCTAATGAGTGTTACCCACAAAACACCTTGTATTATCAGAAACAAAAACATCTTTTTCCCAAATAAGAAAATAATAAAATAAAACAAAACTTCTCTGAGCTATGCATAGAAATTTATATACCTCAGAACTGAATTTAATGTGTACAACGTATGCTGAAATCATTTTACTAATTCTGGAAATCCTCACTGAAAACTTGTGATCTTAAATGCTTCTTAGCAAAGATTTAATAGCAATAAGCTTCAACGTGGACTCATATTACTCAAACTATAAACTATAGCATAGTCATCATACATAATTTAAACTAAAGTATAGTCATCACAATACATGAGCAAAGTAGATTTTGCAAGGCAATGCCCCTTATTTAAAACAAAATTCTGCCTACTTGCTTTTCAAAGAAGATAAATTTCTTGCTTTTCCGTGTGCCCTCCAGCATTGCTATCACTGACAGATTTTAAATCAGTGGGCATTTTTCTGTTCTAATCAGAAATTATTCAACATGACATACAGAGAAAAGCATATAAGATGGACATTTGGACTCATTACCAGCTAGCTTTGTCTTTAGTCCTGGAGTAAAAGACCTACCCACAACTGAGCAGTTTACTTTTAATTCAGTTTTGCTGAGATCTAACATAAAAATTTTTTGAATGTACCTTACAAATACTTCACTTATTTATAGAACTCAATCCAGTTACAAAACTTTGAAATTCAGGCCTAATTTTGAAATGTGGGTCCTTACACAAATCTGGGAAAGGCAAGCCAGGATGTGGATTATAGACTTCATAAAAATAGACACGTCTGAGCTGAGTCTTATGTATTAGAGTAACATGACATGACAGAATAACACATGATGTGAGACATTTATGTGAAGTTTTAAAATACATAAACTAATACTGATTTCTTATGGTTACATACAAATGTAGTCAAAAAACAAAACGAAGCAAAACCATAGACCATAAGAATATTCACCAATATTGTTCTGGGGAGAGCGGAAGAGGACTGGGATTCAGGGTGCTGGAGACTCCCCAACAATTGACTTTCTCCTCTACTTCTCTCAGGACTAAGTAATAAAGGAACCAACAAGAACACTGGCAACTGGAAAGCAAAATATTGCCTCTATTTCGGTCCAGTCTAGGTTGAGGGATGTGGTGTAGGAATGCTAGAAAATGGGATTCTTAATATTATAAATAGATTTAGACAAAGTTGCCCACAAGGTCATGAGCTGCTCTGGACTTAACACGACCATTCTGATAAGGTCAGAACTTCTCCCTGTAAAATTATGTTCTATTGCTATTGTATAGCAATACCGTGGTTCTGCTGTCTAAAAAGGAGGAGCTGAACATGCAGACTCCCAGACTCAGTTCTTCTCCCAGACTCTTCTCCCAGCATGAGTTCGACCAGGCTCAGCTTGCCTTCCACAAGTTGAGGAACACAGAACTGACACATACAAAAGTTGAATTTTTACCAACAAGAGAAGTGACCCCTCCTCAGAAGAGAGGCAAGAGACTGAAGAGGCCAGCCTCACTGTGATGAGTTAAGCTCCACACAGAAGGAAACAGTACGAGTTGGGGCAGTAAGCTTTTCTCTCTAAAAGGTTTAAAAATAACTTACAAAGAAAGCAAGCTTCCTATTAGCACCCATTGGGGTCTGATTTGCTCACTGATATATCCTAAACACCAAGAAGAGTGGCTGGATCACAGTAGGTGCTCCAAAAATATTTCTTGAGCGAATGAAGATCTTATTTCCTTAAAAAATGATCTGAAGAAGACATGACAGATGTTAGCACTCATTTTTTTTTTGATGGAGGATACAAGAGTAGTATGATGTTTCATTTTTCTATGTTTGGAATATTTCTTTACAAAAAAGTATGAGGCTGGACATAATCTTAGCAGTAAAGGTAGGCTAGGAACAGACCTCAAAGACACTTGAATGTCTTGTGGGTGGATTAGGTTGTAAGAACAGCTGACAAAAATTTATTGAAGCTGCACTGCTTCTGAATTTAATGAACCAAGGGTCCACTTCCCGGGTTGAAGATCATTTGGGACAGAAATGAAGAAAGAAATCTGGTGAAGGAAAAATTTTTTTGTCACCAACTGTGGTGTTATTTTTGCATCCTTCTGATTCTGTTGCTTGGTGTGGTTTATGGAAAATCCCTCAGAATGGAAGCCATGAGTAGAGAAAGATGTCACCCCTCAGAGCATCTAATTTCAGATATGTGTTGGAACAAAAATGCTGTCAAAGTAGCCAGAGTATACTTTTTATGTGATTTAGGTTTCCTGGAGAGTTTCTTGCAGTAGCCAATATTCTAGCAGTGGTAGGAGAACTAATCCAGCCATTAGAGAGTTCTTTTACTCCAAAGATGAGAGAGGCAAGCTTTTATAGTAAAATGAGTCACACAAAATGTATGGCTTTGACAGTTTCTTTTATCTTGGCCTTCCAAGTAATCAAGGCTCACTGGCATTGTATTTAAGCAGTCAGTTTTCAGAGAGTCCCAAGACTGCACAGAGAACCTCTCCATGTGCACACACTTACAATTGCATGTATAGCCTCGTTCATTCTTGCTTTCCCCGATTGCTATGCCTCAAAATGGACTTAGCATGAGTTCGACCGGGCTCAGCTTGCCTTCCACAAGTTGGGGAACACAGAGTTGACACATACAAAAGTTGAATTTTTAACAACAATTAAAACTAGTGGATTCCTGGGTAGTAACAAAAATGGAGGGAAAGTACTTTGGATGATGTCATGTATATATGTTTCTGGAATATTGAATAGTCTTAATATTGGCAAATCAACCCAATCTTCCTAAATATCAATCCTCCAGATTGCCCTAAGTGCTTCCTGCCTTTTTTTAAACCTTTTCCTCCTGAACTTTTGAGATTTAAAAGTTAAACCTAATATTGAAAATTTGAAAGAAAAATTTATTTCCTTAACAGGTGCACACAGGAAAGCAAAAATTTCCCCCAAAGCAGGATAATTTATTACTTCAAACATTTCTCTGGAGGAGTCTGGCACCATGATGACGAGGAGAATGGGTTCTGGATTCAGGGTGCCTGTCACAAAATCCTGGCCCCAACACTCGTGAGTTCTGAGTTAACCAAATAATTCAACTTCCCTATGACTTGGTCTCCTCTTCTGTATACGGGGTGAATTAATATGTGCCACTCACTAGACTAAGATAGTAAATAAGTTAACATATCAAAATAACTTAGGAGAGTATGTAACACATAACAAGCAGTCAATAGATGTTAGCTAATGGGTTATTGACATTGTACATTTAATAATAATTTTACACAACTTTGCACATTTGGGGGATGTCTATTCTAAGAGACAGGTATATAACACCAAAACACATAATGTAACAATGAAAACATTGAATGGCTGATACATTGATTTGAGTGTATGACTCTTGACCTTTTTTAGTTAGTTCAGTGAGGCAACTAACTGTTTTACTTTGTGTTGATAAAGCTCCACCTGGTAAATCCCTAAAGCCTTAAGTACTATTTTTATTTCAACTACTTTATATAATGCCAGGTATTGACAACTATTTTTTTAAATTTTTGTTTGATGTAAAAGATAATGTACTTGCTTCTGGTTTCAATTTTGTCTACATGCTTCTCATGTTTCCTGAGAATACTGAAGCCCTTCAAGGATAATCCACCATTTTATCGCATAGAGAATATTCATGTCAGGTTATGTATTAGTAAATTAATAAATGGCTTGCAGACAGGAATCCAGGCAGCAACTTTCTAGTGGGTGGCCATGTTCTTTACCACCTGACCCTGCCGTCTTGGCCGCAGTGATTTCACTGGGGTGGCCGCCTGACTCCCGGACATCCAGAAGCTTCTGAGACAGCATGACAGAGAGCTTTGCCATACACTGACACCTAAACTAATTCCTCCTGGGTGGGATTGAATTGAGAGACATGTAGAAGAAGTAGCTCATTGGCGGTGGAAGTGGAAGTGAAAACATGCTAAAGAAGCCTGGACAGGTAGACGTGGGATGCTCACTGAGGGGCAGAGCTCAGGCAGCTGAGGAAGCAATGAGGTAACCTGATAGTTGCATAGGCTCTGAAAGACAGCATTCCATTTGCCACAGGGCCTGGCTGTTCAGTGTTTCCTATTCTTGCTTAAAACAATTTTTTTCTGGCTTTCCTTGATGACTGGCTAAGATTCCTGTTTTCCTTACGTTTATAGGATTCCCTGTATGAGGTGACCTAAATGAATCTGTTCCTTGTAAATGCAAGAACCTATATAAGAACCAACATAACACAAAAAAATGTTTCACTTTAGGACTTAAAATATGCACCAGATTAATACAGTACACCTATGTTCAGTAATGAAAAAATTACAGTTAGGGTATCTTAATACTGGACTATCTTTTATATTCTATAGTGAGATTTACTGTATTTGCTTTCCATGCCTAATCTATGGGGGAAATCTCTAAGTGTATTTCCAAAACAGTCCATATTTTAAGCACTTTCATGGATATAACACATTAGCGATTAATTTCACTAAACAATATTACAATTATTATTATAGCCTTATTTTAAAATAAGATGCTTGGAGGACTTCCGGGAAGATGGCGGTGTGAGCAGGGCGGCAGAAATCTCCTCCCAACACTATATTTATCTACGAAAACACAGCAAATACATCTATTCATAAAAGAGAGACCAGAATACACAGGAAAGCGCAAAGCGTGCAGCTACACCTGAGAGGACTCGGCACCCCAAGAGGCAGGTAAGATATGGAGCCGCGACCCGGCGGGACCCGAGAACTCCCCCATCCCAGCGCACCGGCGGGAGGAGAGGACTCAGAGCCGGGAGGGAGTGGAAGTACACCCCGCAAAGTAGTCAGCCCCGGTGATCTGCACAGGGAGCGCTGACCCACATTGCGCAGTGCAGCGGAGACTGGATAGACAGAGGGGCAGGATCTGAGCAGGGAACGGGCCAGGGTGCTGGCAGCTGGCTCCCGGGAAGGAAAAAAAAAAAAAGCACGCGCTTTCTTCAGCGGTCTTAAAGAGACAGGAGCCCAGCGGAGGAGATGGATCGCCCAAGCACACTCAGCCCAGCAGGCTGGGAGTCCTGGGGAGTTTCAGATGCCTTAGCTGGTGACTGAGGAAGGGTAGCCATACTTACACTTCTCACTGAGATCAACAGCCTCATATTCGTTCCGACCCCTGCCAGAGCGATAAAGGGCCCTGCGGAGAGGCGCAGCCACAGCTGTGGAATAGTGGGGCAATAGCGCCACCTAGAGCATTCCCACAGAATCTACGTCCAGTGGGCAATTTTTTTTGTTTTTTGTTTTGTTTTTGTTTTTTCTTTTCTTTCTTTTTTTCTTTTTTTTCTTTCTTTCTTTCTGTATTCTTTTTTTCTTTTTTTTTCTCTTTTTTTTTCTTCTCTTTTTAAAGTCTTAAAGCGCCCAGCTGACATACGTGGCAACTATCAGTGACCAATTCTATAGCCATGAAAAGACAGAGGAATATGGTTCAGACCAAATCAACCAGACAATCCCAGAGAGGGAGTCTGAAGGTATGGAAATGCACAGTCTTCCTGAAAAAGAATTCAGAATAAAAGTCATAACCATGCTGATGGACCTACAGAGAAATGTGCAAGAGCTGAGGGAGGAAGTGAGGGAACTGAGGAAACACAATGCAGAAATCAGAAAAGCAATCGACGGGCTTAACAGCAGAATGGATGAGATGCAAGGGACTGTTAATGGAATAGAAATCAGAGAACAGGAGTACAGAGCAGCTGAGGCAGAGAGAGATAAAAGGATTTCTAGGAATGAAAGAATATTAAGAGAACTGTGTGACCAATCCAAACGGAAAAATATTCACATTATAAGAGTACCAGAGGAAGAAGAGAGAGAAAAAGGGATAGAAAGTGTCTTTGAAGAAATAATTGTTGAAAACTTTCCCTCGCTGGGGAAGGAAATAGTCTCACAGTCCACCGAAGCTCATAGATCTCCCAACACAAGGGACCCAAGGAAGAAAACACCAAGACATATAGTAACTGAAATGGCAAAGATCAAGAATATGGACAGACTATTAAAAGAAGCCAGAGAAATAAGATCACATACAAAGGAAAACCCATCAGGCTATCATCAGACTTCTCAACAGAAACCTTACAGGCCAGAAGAGAATGGCATGATAAATTTAACGTTATGAAACAGAAGGGCCTCGAACCAAGAATATTGTATCCAGCACGATTATCATTTAAATATGATGGAGGGATTAAACAATTTCCAGACAAACGAAAGTTGAGAGAGTTTGCCTCTCATAAACCACCACTACAGGATATCTTAAATGGACTGCTCTAGATGGAAGCACACCTAAGGCTAAAAAGATGTCACCAGAGAAAATAAAATCATAGCAAAGAAAGCAGACCATCCAAATACTAACTAAAGCAAAGAATAAAACACCTATTATACAAAGAATGGAGGAGGAGGAATAAGAAGGGAGAGAAATAAAGAAACATCAGACTGTGTTTACAATAACTTAACAACAAAGTTAAGTTAGATTGTTAGATAGTAAAGAGGTAACCCTTGAACCCTTGGTAACCATGAATGTAAAGCCAGCAATGGCAATAAGTACATATCTATCAATAATCACCCTAAATGTAAATGGACTGAATGCACCAATCAAAAGACACAGAGTAACAGAATGGATAAAAAAGCAAGACCCATCTATATGCTGCCTACAAGAAACTCACCTCAAATCCAAAGATATACACAGACTAAAAGTGAAGGAATGGAAAAAGATATTTCATGCAAACAACCAAGAGAAAAAAGCAGGTGTTGCAGTACTTGTATCAGACAAAATAGACTTCAAAACGAAGAAAGTAGCAAGAGATAAAGAAGGACATTACATAATGATAAAGGGGTCAGTCCAACAAGAAGATATAACCATTATAAATATATATGCACCCAACACAGGAGCGCCAGCATATATGAGACAAATACTAACAGAATTAAAGGAGGAAATAGACAGCAATGCATTCATCTTAGGAGACTTCAACACACCACTCACTCCAAAGGACAGATCAACCAGACAGAAAATAAGTAAAGACACAGAGGCACTGAACAACACACTAGAACAGATGGACCTAACACACATCTACAGAACTCTACACCCAAAAGCAATAGGATACACATTCTTCTCAAGTGCACATGGAACATTTTCCAAAATAGACCACATACTAGGCCACAAAAAGAACCTCAGTAATTTCAAACATATTGAAAACCTACCAACCAACTTCTCAGATTACCAATGTATAAAACTAGAAATAAATTTTAGAAAGAAATCAAAAAGGCTCACAAATACATGGAGACTTAACAACACTCTCCTAATTAATCAATGGGTTAAACACCAAATCAAAACAGAAATCAAAGAATATATGGAGACTAATGACAACAACAACACAAAGCCACAACTTCTGTGGGACGCAGCAAAGGCAGTTCTAAGAGGAAAGTATATTGCAATCCAGGCCTATTTAAAGAAGGAAGAACATTCCCAAATGAATAGTCTACAGACACAGTTACTGAAATAGGAAAAAGAAGAAAAATTGAGGCCCAACGTCACCAGAAGGAGAGACATAATAAAGATTAGAGAAGAAATAAATAAAATTGAGAAGAATAAAACAATAGAAAAAAATCAATGAAACCAAGAGCTGGTTCTTTGAAAAAATAAACAAAATAGATAAACCCCTAGCCAGACTCATTAAGAGAAAAAGAGAATCTACACACATAAACACAATCAGAAATGAGAAAGGAAAAATCACGACGGACCCCACAGAAATACAAAGACTCATAAGAGAATATTATGAGAATCTATATGCTAGCAAGCTGGAAAACATAGAAGAAATGGACAACTTCTTAGAAAAATACAACCTTCCAAGACTGACCAAGCAAGAAACAGAAAAACTAAACAGACCAATCACCAGCAACGAAATTGAATCGGTAATCAAAAAACTAGCCAATAACAAAACCCCCGGGCCTGACGGATTCACCTCTGAATTCTACCAGACATATAGAGAAGAAATAACACCGATTCTCCTTAAAGTTTTCCAAAAAATAGAAGAGGAGCGAATACTTCCAAACTCATTCTATGAAGCCAGCATCACTCTAATACCAAAACCGGGCAAAGACCTCACCAAAAAAGAAAATTACAGACCAATATCCCTGATGAACGTAGATGCAAAAATACTCAACAAAATATTAGCAAACCGAATTCAAAAATACATCAAGAGGATCATACACCATGATCAAGTGGGATTCATCCCAGGGATGCAAGGATGGTACAACATTCGAAAATCCATCAACATCATCCACCACATCAACAAAAAGAAGAACAAAAACCACATGATCATCTCCATAGATGCTGAAAAAGCATTTGACAAAATTCAGCATCCATTCATGATTAAGACTCTCAACAAAATGGGTATAGACGGCAAGTACCTCAACATCATAAAGGCTATATATGACAAACCCACAGCTAACATCATACTTAACGGCGAGACGCTGAAAGCTTTTCATCTAAGATCGGGAACAAGACAGGGATGCCCACTCTCTCCACTGTTATTCAACATAGTACTGGAGGTCCTAGCCACGGCAATCAGACAAAACAAAGACATACAAGGCATCCAGATTGGTAAAGAAGAAGTCAAATTGTCACTATTTGCAGATGACATGATACTGTACATAAAAAACCCTAAAGATTCCATTCCAAAACTACTAGAACTAATATCTGAATTCAGCAAAGTTGCAGGATACAAAATTAACACACAGAAATCTGTTGCTTTCCTATTCACTAATGATGAACTAACAGAAAGAGAAATCAGAAAAACAATTCCATTCACAATTGCATCTAAAAGAATAAAATACCTAGGAATAAACCTAACGAAGGAAGTGAAAGACCTGTACTCTGAAAACTACAAGACACTCCTAAGAGAAATTAAAGAGGACACTAACAAATGGAAATGCATCCCATGCTCTTGGCTAGGAAGAATAAATATTGTCAAAATGGCTATACTACCTAAAGCAATCTACAGATTCAATGCAATCCCTATCAAACTACCAACAGCTTTCTTCAATGAACTGGAACAAATAATTCTAAAATTCATATGGAACCACAAAAGACCCCGAATAGCCAAAGCAATCCTGAGAAGGAGGAATAAAACAGGGGGAATTATACTCCCTGACTTCAAGCTCTACTACAAAGCCACAGTAATCAAGACAATTTGGTATTGGCACAAAAACAGACCCACAGACCAGTGGAACAGAATAGAAAATCCAAACATTAACCCAAACATATACAGTCAATTAATATTTGATAAAAGTGCCTTGGATATACAATGGGGAGATGACAGCCTCTTCAGCAGCTGGTGTTGGAAAAACTGGACAGCTACATGTAAGAGAATGAAACTGGACTACTGTCTAGCCCCATACACAAAGGTAAACTCAAGGTGGATCAAAGACCTGAATGTAAGTCATGAAACCATAAAACTCTTAGAAAAAAACATAGGCAAAAATCTTTTGGACATAAACATGAGCAACTTCTTCATGAACATATCTCCCCAGGCAAGGGAAACAAAAGCAAAAATGAACAAGTGGGACTATATCAAGCTGAAAAGCTTCTGTACAGCAAAGGACACCATCAGTAGAACAAAAAGATATCCTACAGTATGGGAGAATATTTTCATAAAAAACGTATCTGATAAAGGGTTGACATCCAAAATATATAAAGAACTCATGCACCTTATAAAACAGAAAGCGAATAATCCAATTAAGAAATGGGCAGAGGACATGAATAGACAGTTCTCTAAAGAAGAAATTCAGGTGGCCAACAGGCACATGAAAAGATGCTCCACATCGCTAATCATCAGAGAAATGCAGATTAAAACCACAATGAGATATCACCTCACACCAGTGAGGATGGCCAACATCCAAAACACAAACAACAACAAATGTTGGCGAGGATGTGGAGAAAAGGGAACCCTCCTACACTGCTGGTGGGACTGCAAATTATTTCAACCATTGTGGAAAGCAATATGGAGGTTCCTCAAAAAACTCAAAATAGAAATACCATTTGACCCAGGAATTCCACTCCTAGGAATTTACCCTAAGAATGCAGCAGCCCCATTTGAAAAGACAGATGCACCCCTATGTTTATTGCAGCACTATTTACAATAGCCAAGAAATGGAAGCAACCTAAGTGTCCATCAGTAGATAGATGAATGGATAAAGAAGAGGTGGTACATATACACAATGGAATATTATTCAGCCATAAGAAGAAAACAAATCCTACCATTTGCAATAACATGGATGGAGCTAGAGGGTATTGTGCTCAGTGAAGTAAGCCAAGCCAAAAAAGACAAGTATCAAATGATTTCACTCATATGTGGAGTATAAGAACAAAGAAAAAATACTGAAGGAACAAAACAGCAGCAGACTCACAGAACCCAAGAACGGCATAATAGTTACCAAAGGGAAAGGGACTGGGGAAAATGGGCGGGAAGGGAGGGATAAGAGGGAAAAAGGGGCATTACTATTAGCAGATGTAATGTTGGGGGGCACGGGGAGGGCAGTACAACTCAGAGAAGACAAGTAGTGATTCTGTAGCACCTCACTACGCTGATGGGCAGTGACTGTAATGGGTTTGGTGGGGGGAACCTGATGAAGGTGTAGTTTAATAACCATAATATTGCACATGTAATTGTAGATTCATGATAATAAAATAAATTATATTAAAATTAAAAATAAATAAATAATAAGAATAAAATAAAATAAAAATAAGATGCTTATTTAAGTTGCTCAAATTATAGAAGTTTAAGGGTATAGAATTTCTAAAAAATTTATTGTGCTTTACTTATACATTAGAAAAGTGATCATTCTTCTCAGCCTTTACAAAATACATATTTTACAAATTAGGCAGTCACAGTTTGAGTTTATTTTCATTTACTTTAAATTATTTTCCAGATATTATTCTATTTGAAATGCTGCTGTTTTGTTTTTCTACATGGAGTACACATAAACATTTTATATCTAAGTAGCAGTTTTTTAAATATGCAAAAAAACTCCACTATAAGACCAGGTTGCCCTTCAAATTGTTCCCATAAGCATCCTGTGAATTTCTATCTATTCAGTTAACTTACTTACCAGCTTGTCAGTGTCCCTCACTAACTTTTAATTCTAGAGGGGAAAACGTATATTCCCATATCTTGTATCTGCATCATCAGAAACATAGTAGGCATTCAATAAATATTTGTTCTATTACACAAGTAAAAAATAAACAATGCATCATAAACCCACTTTTTACAGG